>VZDJ01007755.1:4381090-4520642 GCA_008694505.1 Cyanoderma ruficeps
AAAAAAAAAAATACAAAATCTTGTTGGCAGACTAGATGTCTCATGATTTTTTAATATATCTAGTTTATTTTTGATTCAGGTTTACACGCACAGGTTGAGAATACAGGCTTTTCAGGGCATGTATTGCTTTAAATATGTAATGCTATTCATATTGCTGTCTAGAGTGTTACAGTACCAAATGTGTTTGAAAAGTCCTCTGTTCTATAGCCATGAATGCAGAGTTTTGTTTTTCTGCATTAACATCTGTTTGCATTTGCATTACTGCACATCTATTTACTAAAAGACTACACCCTTTGGATATTAATGGTTCAATACCAGTAGGTATTACAGTTTGTTTGTGCATTTGGTCTGTAGGTGTGCTTTTATGACAGTATTGCAGCTCTTGTAGAACAGTTTAAGGCATCTGTAAAAGTTTTTGAAATACATTGTAAAATAATAAAGGATAATATAACTAAACAAAGCATGACCGGTGCCTTTTTACGTGTCTAAAGAAAATCTGGTGCCTTCTTAAATGTTATGGCATTCTTTTAAGCTACTTGTGGTTTTAGAAGTGTATTCATCTTTAATTTGGCTGAGAGGAATGCAGATGTCCAGTCACAGTGAGTCCTTTGCTGTGTGTCACAGCAGGGCTTTTGTATATGTGTAGAACATGCTTACATTTCAAACAAAGTTTTTTGTAAAAAGTGAGTAAGCAGATGGTTCTCGAGGATATTATCTCAAATTCATTCTTAGGGGGTTTTTTGGACATTAGCTTTTTTTTATAATAATTGATGCTATGTAGGTCATATTTCATTAGGGAAATTAAGAAAAATCAACACTTCTGGAGAAATTTCTTTGATAAAACTGGGGGGGAAGTCATAGCACAGACTCATTAATTTTATGCTTATACTTTTTCGGAGGTTAGACGAAGAATAAGAAAACCCTTTTGCTCTGACCTAAGGATATGACAAACCACCAAAAACCTGCAAAATTAGAGGCTTCTATAAAGAAGCTGAACTGGGAGTCGTGGCACTGGTATTGCTTTGCAGTGTTGCAGAGTACTCATTTGCCAAGGAAGTCACTGCTTACATCATGGTGGAAGCTCCTGAATTGTCCTAAGGTTATCACTGTGTAGAGCATAATGGAATAATCGCTACCGTGTTTCCTCATAAGAAGAATAAATGCTGATGGGATAGGTAGAGGCAAAATTGAGGCTCATAGCTGTGCCTCTGTGAGCAGCTGTCAAAGCACTGTAAGCATTCTGCAGTACATTGAAATACATTATACTCTGGCTTTCCCACTCCAAATCACCTATGGCTTATTCTGTACAAAAATAGCTGATGTGGCTGAGTTTTGCCACAGGCTGTGTAAGCTGGTGAGGGGGGTACTGTGTGGGGCTAATTTGGAAGAAAACACTGACTACCTAGGCAGATGCAAACTGGCAGGTGTGAAGTACTCCTGTAACTGCCTGCAATGTAAAATAAAATGTGGGTGCGCCTTTTTTGCCTCTGACAACGTTTGAGCTGTCAACTAGCAGAGTTTAAAAACACACCTAATAAAAATTAGCAGCACCACTCCTTCCCTTATTCCCTTGGCAGAAGGCTGGATCACATAGTCTTTCCTGTTTCTTTGTCTGTACCGAATTATTCTGAGTTCCTAAAATGTTAACAACCCATGTCTGTTAAAATTAAGGGTTGAAAGCAGATAAGAGATGAGAATAATGTCTCAACCCATCTCTGATGCTGATTGTAATTCTTCAGGAAAAGTTGAAAGCACATGATCTGGCAAAAGGGAGAGAGTGCAGGGGTCGCTGGAGACTTCTTCAGTGAGGTACGCATCTAATTAGCCCCAGGGGTGACTGCCTGTTGAGATTTCTGCTCTAAAGCTTAGTATAAAGCTATTAGAAAAATAAATTGTCCTATTTGTAGTTTACAGAGGGCAGGCAATGGTCTTTGTTTAGCCTGCATTGCAGGTTTTGAATAGGGTTGAAAAAAGCTGGTGTAAATTTGCAGTTCTTTGCATGTACATAGATAACACTTGGAGAGCAAGGTGAGATGTCACATGTGCCACATCAGAATTATGTTCTTTTAAAGTTTCTTGAAGTTACTGTTCATTTATGTGCATGTTGCCCTATGCAAGTGACTGCAAGAGTTAGAACTTCCTCTGTGGAATAAATTAAGATCCTTTAAAGCCGTTAAAAGTCTCAAGATACAAACACATCTCAGAGGAGATGCACACT
Organism: Cyanoderma ruficeps; assembly: GCA_008694505.1. Lineage (NCBI taxonomy): Eukaryota > Metazoa > Chordata > Aves > Passeriformes > Timaliidae > Cyanoderma > Cyanoderma ruficeps. Next base: position 4,383,309 of record VZDJ01007755.1, read on the forward strand.
GTTAACAGATTTTTGTGCCAGTTGTCATGGTAGAAGTTGTTTATTATGTTAGGATCTGAAGGCCGCTGTCTGGATTGAGTTCCCAGCAGCCCTCTCTCTTCGTGGCAACCAAGATAAAGAACTTGGTAGCTAAATAATTTCTGCAGTGTTTGACTTGCCCAGTGGCTGCAGTTCAGGTTGATCAGCCAGTTCGGCTTGTGCTACTCTGAATGTTATTTCTAAGGAGCTGAATAAAATCACAAGCGAAACCAAACTTCTTATGTCAAAAGCACTTCTGTGCCTGCAGTGCATGGCAAGATGTCTGACTGGCATAACAAAGGTCTTTTAAGTAGCAGTTACAGAAATCTGAATACCATAGACTCACTGTATGACAGGAGTGGTGTTTTCATTTCCTATCAGAGCACCGAGTTAAGCTGGGGGTACTGTTTGCGGTAATACTTTGCTGTTTCAAACCTCTTCTCTCTGAGGTCCCTCAGGGTCATGGCATGCTAACCCACCGGTGCAGGGAATTGCTGTGTCAGCTTCTGTGTGGGAACTGCCCCTCTGGATGTTTGCTGGTGAAAGGGGAGGGTGAGATCCTTTGTGAGCCCATGGTGAGCTAGCAGGGAGCAGCTGGCACACTGTTCACACCTAAGATCCCACAGACACGTGAACATACATAACACAAGGTCTTTTAAAAAGGGGTTTTCTACTGGCCTGATTTTACAGACTGCACAACAGAATCTGTTTACCCAAATTGCTCAGGAATCCTGGGAAGTGCAAAATTTTGTGAGCTGTCTCTGATCCTTAGTTCATGCTTCATAAATAAACTGAAACGCCTTCTGTTTTAAGACGGACCTTTGCACTATCAACTTCTCTGGGCTGGAGTAGGAGAGTCAAACCTTTAAAAGGTTCCAAACTTGCCTTATTGAGTTATACATTTGCTCCACCAGGATGTTGAAATGCATCGTGTAAAGCCAATTTTCATCTCAAGATAGTTCTTACTGATTAGCTGAAGTTCTCGGTAGCAAAGAACTTTTGGTAGCAAATACTCTTTTGAATTTAAAAAAAAAGAAAAAAAAACAGCTATCTTTGCATATGGTGTATTTCAAAAGCTTTGCACAACATGATCTATTTCAGCAGTCCTGCCTGCCTAAGTTATGTGCTGCTTTCACTGGAGTTAAACACCACCCTGACTGTAGTATTTGTGCTCTTTCCAGCAATTAATGTTATTAGTGGGCTTTAATATTTAATGTTTCTCTTAGGAGGTGTTGTCTTCCTTCCAGTCTCCCCATATACACAGTATTATATATCTTATAGAAATGTGTTTCTTTTTAATTACTTTCAAGAGCATGTTTTGGTTAAACTCCCTTCCTGCCCCTGTGTATAGCACAGGTGGAAAGTGATAGCACACCAAAGTGTCCCTTTTGTGGTATGAGCTTTTGGCCATGCTTCCTTTACTGGGCAGGTATCCATGGTGTATTGTTTTGTATTTAACTTTAAAGGGTAGGTAGATGATCCAGCACAGTCAGTCCTGGTTTTGGGAAGGCTGGAAGGAAGCTGGAAGGCAACTGACAGGCAAAGAGACTTTCCATCTGCAAAAGGCTGCTCCTCCTGGCCAGAGGAATAACACTAATTCAGCTTTACATGAGACTGTCTAAAGGCAAGGATTTAATTTGCATTACTGCAAGATTATTTTTTTTTTCCTGAATAAAAACTTAAACTGCCATAATGGATTTTTGATTGCAAATCCCTGTAGTATTCATATGGAAGTCCCAAATTCAATATTGACGATGCTATTCAGGTTCACAATCTCAGTATAGAACTAGAAACTTATATGTTGTCCTTGGGTTTCATGGCTTTACCTCCTTTGCTACAACAAATACATGCTGTAATGTTTTAGCAAATAACCTTTATTGTTTATACACTGTAATTCAGTGGGATGTAGTAAATGGCATATTTTAAGGAGTCTATTTCTTTGCATATAAAATACCTGTAAAGCTTACTGAAGGTGAAGAGTGGCTACTACTTAGCTCTCAATTGTTGGCTACATTACTGAAACAATGAAGATATATCACCCCCTATAATAGGGAAATAGCAGCCATTTAACATAGGTGAGCATTAACTCTGTCATTTAGGCTGCTGGAGCAATCTTATTGTTATAGTCAGTGTAGCTGCTTTTGTTTCTCCATATGTGTAGATGTTCTGGTGTATAAAATGCATTGCTGTTTGTAACAGTAAATTATGCGTGCTCGAAGGATACTCCTGCTGTTTAATTGAAATTATAGCCGAACCTTTCAGCAGCCTAAGCAAATACAAAATAAATGACTGGCTTTTGAAACCTTTTTCACTCTTATAGCTTCAACAATGAAAATTCTCTGCCACTCTACAAAATTTTTTTCTAAGAAAAAAAAGTAAATAGGTTTTTTGTATATAAGCCTTCACTGTGAAAACAGCTTCTTGAAACGTAATTTCACAGTGATTATTATCAAATAGGTGTGTGTTGCCCTCTTCAAAGCTAGGAACCTGTAAATGAAAGCTGGCAATGACTAGTTCTTCACCTGGGATGTCTCAGAAATCATGCCCTCTCTAATATTATGTTTGTAGTTCATATTTGTGTGAGTGGCTAAAGAAGTTAAGAATGTCATATTGTGCTGTTGTCCTTTTTATTCAGCCTTCCACACACACCACCCCCAGTGTAATGAACCTGATGCAGGTAAAGCTAAATAGTCAGTTGCAATTCAATGAATAAAGGGTCTATGATTTTATTATGAAATTAGGAAAAGGAAAGGATAGTTATTAGGGTAAAGCACCAAAAATAGCTTTAGAAATTTTAAAAATCATAATGTGTCTAAATTTTTAAAAATGCTTTTCTGAAACACTGTTAATAATATACATAGGGCAGCATGACGCAGACCTGTCTGTAGAATGGATGGATATCTGGTTAACTACAGTGAGAGCTACACCTGGCTATTATTTCTGAAGACCTTAAATGTGTAAGAGTTTCCTGCATAATTTAAATTAATTGAGTAGGAAGAAGAGAAGGAAAAAGCCTAATGCCACAGAATGAAATGAAAGCTTGAATGCAGCCCAGCCCTTCCTGGTCCATTTCTGTCTTTCATCCCAACATCGCTAGGCTGCAGCGGGGTCTGTGAACAGAGATGTTGGCAGGAACATCTCATGTGAGACTTGCACTAAGTGGAAAATGTTGTTGTTCCCATTAGCTCTGAGGTACTTCAATCTACCAGTAATGATAGCTCATAAAGACCCAAATTCTGAAAATGAGGTTTTATCTTTAGAAACCCCCTTTTGACCACCAAAACATTAGCCCTCTAGGACCAGTGTTTCTTCTGCAAGGACAATGTCGTGCTATTTTGGCTAAACAACAGTACAGTTGTCCGTGTGTCTGGCTTGTTGGACAGTCAGCCACCATCAGGGAAGAGAGAGAGGGTGGTCTTTAGATAAATTTTCCTTTTGGAGATCTGTAAGGAGGCTTAAGTTTAGCCTTCATCTGTGTGCTATGTGCCTGCCTCTGAAGAGATGTGTACTTAAATGCCATTCCTTCCTTCAGGATAGGAACACCCAAACCCCAAATGCCTCACTGAATTCTGAACCCTGAGCCAGCTCTCAGCTGCTGGGTGATGGGTTTAGGGTCATCTAAATGGATGATAGGAGGTACCCAGCAAACTTCCAATATCTGGTCCCAGTGACTACAGCCCATCTCGAGTACCCACCTACTCCTAGACTGAAACGGCAGCTGGCATCAGCTACTCAACCAATCCAATTTACTTTCAATCACACCATTACTACAACCTCCCTCCTCCATCTGTGTAAACATATGTCTTTGTTAAACACCACCATTTGTACAGGATAAAAATTGTCAATGCTGACAAAAATGCCCCCACATAATGCTGTTGTGATTGCAATGTTGTCCTTAAGCTGATTTTAAAAAAGTCTGTGAGCTGATCAACATCTTCCACTGCTATTAGTGGGAAACTTTCTTTGATAGGAATAAATAATGTAAAAATGTTTTTATTTCATCCATGGGAGATGTGCACTCACTTTCCTAAGACAAAAATCTTATAAGCCACTTATTAATTATTGGTAGCAGTTTGCAGTGCCACTGTAACATCCCAAAGCAATGGCTGTTCCATGAATAGTTTTTTCTAATAATAGTGGCTTGGCAGGAACATGTTTCCTTCATACTTTTCTGAGGCTGGCCCTTAAATCTGGCAGGCAAAAGTTACAAATCTGAAGAAAGTTACTGGTGATTGATTGCTCCTTGCACCATCTTTTAAGAAATGACCAGTACTGGCCTCCATAAAGGAGTTTTTCCTTTTTTCTATAGCAGAGTGCAGTACTACTAGGACTGTCCTACAAGGTAACTGAATTCCAGCGTAATCAAGGGTCTCCACTCTCTAAACCTGAGAATTATGAAATAATATAAAGTGGATGAGGGTACCTGTTTACACAAAAAAAGTTGGTGTGAGACATCAAAAGGCAAAACTAAGAACCAAATTTGCCCCCTGCCAAGGGAACAGCTGTTCAACAAACTGGACACCCACCAAAATTGTGCAGTGCTTTTTGCTGGGCCATCTTGCAAAATGCTGGCTTGATCAGCATGACACAGGGATATTGGTTTGGGTTCTGTGGCCTGAGCTTCTTGACTCTTCAGGACCTTAACTCCAGACACGTAAAATTAACAGTTCCCTTCACAGAAAAAAATAAATCCAAGGTTGTTGGGAGTTCCAATCTTGGTGCAGCGTCTCTCAGCACAGAGTGTGAGATCCTTAAGCAAGTAATTTTTTTTGTACAAACCTGCTTCTTTTAGTGCACACTTTGTTCCTTGTTTTTGTTCTTATTACAACACTCTTGTTGTGATCATCATTGTAGTCTTTCATCCATTCAGTCCTTATAATACTAAATATGGAAATGTAGTTCTACAAGAAACTGGACTTAAATTCACTGAGGATTCAGAGCCAATAATTTTGTTTCTTGCTTGTTTTATCCTGCTGTTTGGGTATGCTAGAGTGCAGTTCCCTGCTTTTTTCCCATTGTTTCTGCAGCTGTGAGGATTAGAGATGCTTGTTTTTTAATGAAAATTGAGACTTTGCAGAACTGTTTTCCTAATAAATTAGGGCTTTGCATCAGAAAAACAAAACAAACCAAAAAGTTGAAACAGTTTTCCGCCCTTCTTACTTTGCTAATCCTCACTGGCCTCAGCTTCATTCTGCTGTTCCATGCAACCTATTCCTGTTTCCCTGGCTTGGTGGTTTTGTAGCATTCAGAGTCTTCTGTATTGTTTATGTTTTGCTTTGTTTTCTTTTGTCTGCTCTGCTTGCCATAAAGCATCTCACTTTTCAACCAGGCAAGGCAGAATAACAGGGCAGAGAGTTTCTGCTCTTTTGGGATTTGGTAAAGTGAAGTATTTGAATCAAGTTGGAGAGACTTGACTGAGCAGCACTAGGCCAAGATGAGAGGGGGCTGTTAGTAAATCTCACCCCACATATATTATGGAATCACAGAAATTGTCTCTGGGATGTGAAGATAATGAAGAGAAACTGTATCACCTCCCCTCCTGGATGATTCTTGTATAAATGAAAATGTGGGATATCAGGAAACTCCTTTATTCTCTGTTTAAAAGTATTGGTCTCTCCTCCTTCCAGGAGCCTGGGTGGCTGCTTGTGCCACCCACTAGTGCAGGCCAGAAGGACTCCTGGGCTTCTGCTACCACCAGTTCAGGTATTCTTGGTAGTTGGTGGTCTGGCCTTACTCCCCAAGCTGCTACTTAGTGATTGATGACTGTGTAAATGTTACGAAAGTTCTAAAGAGGCACTTCTGAAAGGGCACTTCTGATGCAAAGGGAAAGTTCTCCCCACCTCCTTCTCTTCCAGCCTTTGGACCTGCAGCGCTGGCTTGGCTGACGCTCCATCTCCATCTCATTGATCACTCTAAACTTGCATGAAGGGCAATGGGAAGGAGGGACTGGCTGACTCCCCACAGAAAGAGATGCTTGTAGCAACACCTGAAGTTAACTGAGCCTTTAGAGTCCTAAAGTCCTAAAAGGGCTGCTAGGCCATGGTGGTCTCCTGCTGCATGGGAAGAGACTTTAGGAAGAAACCCCACTTGTATTGCGCCCCAGGTGTTTGCACATCCTCTGTCTGCTGCTTCCTGTGCCCATTCCCATTACTCAAGGAGCCATCTGGTCAAACACCAGAGCTGTATCCTGGGCCTCAGCAATGCCACTGAGGGCTGCTCCCCTTGGGTGGCAGTTGGTACTGCCAGCTCTGAGAAGCTGTTCTGTCATCCTGTTGAAACCACTTCTCCACATTAAGCAAGATGGAAAGCTAGTAAGTCACAGAATCACAGGTTGGAATTGACCTCTGAGACCATTGAGTCCAGCCTGTGACCAAACACCACCTTGTCAACTAGACCATGGCAAAGTGCCATGTCCAATCTTTCCTTAAACACCTCCATGGATGGTGACACCATCACCTCCCTGGGCAGCCCATTCCAATGTGTAATCATTCTTTCTCTATAATTTCTTCCTAATGTCTAACCAGAAACTCCCTTAGTGCAGCTTAAGACTGTGACCTCTCGTGCTCTTTATCTGCCTTCGAGAAGAGGCTGAACTCCTTCGGGCTACAACTTTCTTTCAGGGACTTGTAGAAAGCGATAAGGTCACCCTTGAGCCTTCTTTATTCCAGGCTGAACACTCCCAGCTTCCTCAGCCCGTCCTCATCGGACTTGTGCTCCAGACCCTCCACCAGCTCCGTTTCTCTCCTCGGGACGCTCCAGCCCGCAGTGTCCTTGCCCAGGCGCGGTCCCGGTCAGGGTGGCACCTGTTGCGGCTGTGGCGGGTGCGGGCGGTGCCGGGTGCGCAGCGGGGCGGCAGCACTAGATGGCAGCATGGACGTGCCGATGGCCGGGAGGCGCCAGGGAACGGGAACCGGGATCGAGACAGGCAGGGAGAGAGGGAACGAGACAGGGAGAGAGGGAACGAGACAGGGAGAGAGAGAGACCGCGCAGCCCGCCGGGGGATGCTGGCACCGCAGCCCCCGGCGCTTTCCTGGATGAGGTACGAGGCTGTAGATGTCTTCCCGTCTTTTGACTCCTTTGGAATTTTTCGTTTGTTTGTTTCTTTTAAATGAATTTTTTTCACTTTTCTGCCTAACTTTGTGTGGTTTACATAAATGGAGCATTACAATTTCTTTGTTCTCATATGGATCTCAAGCTTACATTTCTTCAATTTTTTATTTTGTTGGAATTTGCTTTGTTTTTAGAAAAACTCCTGGAAGTGAGTTTTGTCTCTAAATAAAGACCACTGTTTATTTTTTTACAATTAATTTATTCATAACTGCATATAAAGTGCTACAGACAATCTTAATGACCCATGAAATGGAATGGATAGTGGGTTTTGCATGTCTGTGTGTAAATATTTGCAGATTTATGCTCTGTGTGCCACCTGCTTGAGTGACAGAAGTCCTGAGCTGATCTACCTGACAGCAGTGCAAGCACAGGATAACTTAATCCTAGTTTTATCCCAAATGTAACACAAATCAGAATTCAACACAGGTTCTTTGCAAATAAATGCCCCCTTCTAGGTCGTGCTTTGGTTCCAGAGCAAGGGGAGTTCCTTCTGGTTCAACCTCCAGACCCACATTTCAGCCAGGCCCCAGGTATTGCCAAGGAGTTTGTAGGTTTGTAGGTTTAGTTTGCATGAGCAGTCACAGGGGCTGATGGCTGGCTCTCAGACTTGCCCAGCACATGGCTAAGGCTGCTGTAACAGGTTTTCACCCAATGCCCCATCACTGTTGTCGTTTCTGGCGGACTTTAAAATACGGGAATGTGAGCAGAGCCTCTCTTCTTCATCTATCCTGGTGTTTCTCACAGTGATACATTGGAAGAATGTCCAACTAAATGAGGAATTAGTGAGAAGCACCAAGAAGTGTTTCCTGAAAGTGGCTACAGTTTTGTCTCTGTGTGTTTATTTTTATTTTGGACTGTGTTGTGCCTCATTCAGGACTGGGAGCAGGAATGGCAGCCTGGCCCCTCCATTCCTAGAGAGAGCTGACTCCCTTGCAAGGATGGTGCTGGCACCACGAGTGCCTCTGGGCTGCTGTGGCTCTGGGGTTGGTCCATGGGTGTGCGGAAGGCTGAGTGAGGCAAAGGAGAGGTCTGCACCCTTTAGCTATGCTGGCACATGTGAAGTTAGGCCTAGGTTAATGCAGCCAAAATTTGAGCTCCAAGTTTCTCCCTTAGAAAGTGATGCCCTTCCACTCTGTCTGGCTTAGCTTCTAAAAAATAGAGGAATTAACAGTCAAATTACAGGAAACTAGTGCCTCTGTTGTGGAGACAATCAATACAGAAGGGGCACAAAAACACATTTTAATTTAGAGTCTAGAGGATCTTTTTCACAATGCCTTGTATGCACTTTATTCCAAAGATCAGAAAGCAGAAACAAGTATTTTTCCCTGTTGTAGGCCCTATTTAAAATGTATCACTGGAAGATCAGTTGACGTGGTGGGTATGGATGTATGTATGTGTAGGAGAGAGAAATGTTGTGCATATTCGTTCAAAAGGCTCTTCTTGTTACCTGAATGTTTCTGAATAGACAACAGTCTGTTTATAGACTTCTTCCTGCCACCCACAGTGCATATTCATTACCATAATCTATGTTATATTTAAGTAAAATTTCATAAAATTGCTGCAGGTCTAAAGGCTTTGATATTCTAGCAGTGTGGAATACACAGGACACATGGTCATGGGTATTTCCCTCATGGGACCTTTCCAACAGAAATCAACTTGGTCTGTGGCCACATCTGCTGATCAAGACCTGCCCACAGAAATTTCAGGAATAGCTTTGTATTATGGTCCTATCTGACCTTGTGTCAGGCTCTGGTTGTAAGTGCAGCTGAAGATGTAGGTGTAAAGTCTACTGATATTTGTGTCGGGATTAAATTCCCTTCTCATGTCTCTTGGATACTTCCTTGAAAGGAGTCTGACATATTAGTAGAATGGACTGCTTAAAAGTCTCATCAGTGAAATAAAAAATAGGGATTGAATAATGCCATTTAAAAGTGGATGATGATACCAGTATTCCATAGAGAGAGAAGCAATAAATGAAAGTTGTGGGTATTACTGACTATGCTACCAAATATTTTGATACCAATTAAAATGTAGTGCCACTAGAGATGTTTTCTTCATAATATGAGACAGAAGTACAAATACTGACTCAGAGAATGACAGTGGGGAAATGAGCTTGTGTCACAACAGATGTATAACAGGAGAGAGGCACGTATAGCGGAGTGATTCAGAAAAAAAAAAGACACGGGATTGCTTGTTATGGAAAAGACAGAATTTGTGGTTTCCGTTGTGGGGACAGAAAAGAGAACTTCTCCTGACAGTCAGTCAGAAATGAGAATTCGCTCTAGGACTTTAGAAATGCTCCAAATGGCAAGGCCTCATGGTAAGCCTAGATGGTCGTGATCCTGTGACTAAGGCCAAGCGCAAAACTTGAGGTTTTTTAATCTTTTCAAAGTAAGTCAAACATAGTTGTTATATGAAAACCTCCCAATCTACTATAGGGTATTTTGTCCAAAATGAGGCTTGCAGTTTGAAGCACAAGACTTGGAAAGTCTCCTGTGATTTTTGTTCATACAGTATGGACATAATCAAAAGGAAATTTGGGAGGTCTGAATTCCATTTGGCTTCAACTGGAAATGTTTCCAAGGTGCACTCATAGAGGAAAAAATATGTTCATGTCAGCATCTATATTGTCCTCTTCACAGTGTACATTCAACAGTTCAGTGCACAAAGACTATTAGTTCTTTGTTTTTGCCTCTTGCTGTCTTACTAGTAAGATGAAGAAGCAACAGTGGGAACTGGAAACAGGAACAAGCTATTGAAGAGAGGCATTTTGTGAATCCAGAAGCAGAATGAGCATCCTTTCATTAATATTTTAGCAAAACTGGATTCTTTCCCCAATTAAAATAATGCTATAAAATATAATAGATCCAACATCTGCTGGATCTTCATTAGTTTAATAGTTACAGTTAGATTTCATGGAACTTTAGTGGCAACACTTAAAACTGAAGTACAGAGGGTGCTTTTTCTACAAATACCTTTGTGCAAAGGAAACTAGTGCCAATTTCCTGATGGTCTTTGTGATACTACTTTAGGATTAATTCTTGTTGCTTCTTCTGTCTCCAGGTAGATAAATTCTTTATTATGGACAGTAATTTTTGGTTGGTGATCCCAGGGCTATGTTCCCTGCTATACCTGTGTGACTTAGGAAAGTCATCCAATGTTTTGCCCTTTAGCTTTAAGCTGGGCAAATGAAGGCATCAGGTTTTCCCCCTGGGTGGTTAATGACAGTGTTCCAGACTGGATGTGTCTGCAGAGGGAGTTGGATTCTCCGTGCCATCTAAGCTGAGGTACACACACCAAACAGGGAAACACCAGTTGGAGGGCAAAGCCCCTTTGCAGCAGTGATCCCATGAAGACCACGCATACCAAAATGAACACATACTTGTACTGCTATGCAGAGCCTGTGTCAACTCCTCAGACTTGTGCCTGAGGATTTATTAAAGGCTAATCTACATCTTTTTTTTTGTTTCTTCCTCAAATCCCTGCTAATTGGATCAGACCAGTCTTAATCTTCTTCTTTACAATTGACCCTTGAGATGATTAGACACACTAGCTACTTCTAGAGACAAATCTTTTTAAGGGACTGCAACACTAGCGACCTCCATAGGAAATATCCCTCCCTTTATTATCCTAAATGGCTATTTAGTGTCTAACAGGGACAAGCAAATTATGATCTTGGCACTGAGGAACATGAATTCCATTGGTGTGACTGTGTACCCTTCATGTTGTGAGCAGAGGATAAGGAGAATGATCACACAGCTTTCTCAGCCTCTCCCTCCTTTTTTATCACTCATATCTTCCTTGCACCAGAAGTTCCAGAAATAGTGTTTTTCAGGTATTCTTGTGAGTTAAGATAAAACAGATGGGCTGAGATCTGGAGATACAGACCCAATCCAGGTGTCATGAAAAGTCAGGGGGAAAGGGAGAGGAATATCTGCCAGTGGTTGCTGAAGGAGGCAAAGTCAGTGGATCAAGATACCTCAAACAGTGTTAAAGATGACAGGATGATGTGAAGTATCAGTCAGATCTCAGCATTACTAAGTTAAGGAATGCTTGGTTAACTTAATGTACAGTCAGCTGCAACTTGGAGAAAGGGGGGGATCATTAGTTGCTGCCAATTCTCTCTAGACACACTTAATTTCACTATCAGGATCAACTATTTTGTCACAGTTTCCTCTTACTTAGAAAACCTGTGAGGTTCAAGGGTGCTACTTGGGGAGTATCAAAGTAAATGAATGGAAAAGAACAAACATTGCCAAAAATAGGGACAGGAAGTTCATCCTTATGGACCTGTGCACTAGTGGTATACAAAGAAATGTCAGAAAGGACAAAAGGCGGTGCTTTAATGCATTTCTGTTCAGTGCACCACAATCCAACTGCATATCTGCAACTATTAAAATATACAAACACCTTAAAATAATGTGGAATCAGAAGAAACTTAAAGTGACCTTTGCACTTGGGAGACGAGGAGATGCCTGAAATGGTCGATGGGATATTAACATACAGTTATTGCTCCTTTTGCTAACTTTGTGCCTGGATGAAAGAGATTCTCAGAATACCAGAGTCTCATTAACTGCTTGCTGATAAGTTGTCTGACTGCTTGCTTCTCATTCGGCTGGGAGACAATTCGTTTCCCACTGCTTGGCTTGAAATGCTGAACAGTTGAGCTTATTAATTTTTATCAATATACCACCAGTGGCCTGAAGACCCTTTCACTCAACACCTTCTCTTTTTAGAGTCTTGACAAATGCTGCTGCTCTGGCTTGTGCAGCCATACATCACAGGGTCAGAGGTCTTGGGCTCACATAGGGACAGGATTTTAATAAACATGGAAAGCCACGCTAGGCTGTCAGCAGGTGGTGTGCCAGCGTGGAGTTGAGTAAGGCATAACACAAGTGAAACCCTTTAGGTTTAGACTCTTCATTACTCTTTGCAAAAGCAGAAATAGAACCAATATCTTGGTTGACAAGCTAGACCATGGAAATAAGTTGTATGCATGTGCACGTGTGGTTCCTAGTGTAGTAATCCAGACCTGATCTGCACAGTAAAGACTTTCCTGCAGCACACACAGATCTCATAGCTGTGCCTCTAATAGGTAGAGTGTTGGACCACTTGGTTGAAGAGTCCTGTGTATGTGTCATAATCACATAAGTTAAATTCAGCTAGCTGCTTGTAGAGCTGTCAGCCTGAATGCTCTTGAAATTAAGCTTTCACAGTTTGCCATCTGGGTCCTGTATGAAGGCAAAAATGTTTCCCATCTCTAGTACCATGTATTAAGAGACAAAAATTGAAGTTTTCTATACACCTGCCAAGCCCACATCTTGGTACCAATTATGGTTGAGAGTTTTCTTGGAAAAACATCCATATTACAAAAATGAATCTTTTTGATAGTGTACTGGAAACATTTAGTTTAGAAGTTTATGTTACGCATGACTGGAATTGCACGCCTGCCTTCATAACTGTAGTCAAATCTTGATCTCTTTACTCAGTTCTAATTCAGGCAAGAATCCCATTCACCTAAGTGGGCTGAAGTGGCTGGTAACTGGCCTACTCAGCCCTGGTGAGGCATATCTGGAGTGCTGTGTCCGGTTCTGGGGTCCTCAGTACAAAAGAAACACAGAACTTCTGGAGCAGGTCCTACAAAGATGGGCTACAAAGATGATAAAGGGTCTGGAGCATTTCTCTTATGAGGAAAGGCTGAGGGAGCTGGGCCTGTTCAGCCTTGGGAAAAGACAACAGAAAGAGGTCCTCATCAGTGTGTACCAGTGTCTGAATGGGGAATGTCAAGAGGATCTGGGATCTTGGTGGTGCCAAGCTATAGGACAAGATGCAATGGGCAGAAATGGATGCACAGAAAGTTCCACTGGAATATTGGGAATCTCTTTACTGTGTGGGTGACTGTGCACTGGAACAGATTACCTAGAAATTTGTGGAGTTTCCATCTCTGCAGATATTTAAGAACCATCTGGATGCAATCCTGTGTCGTGCTCTGGGATGACCCAGCTTGAGCAGGGAGGTTGGACCAGATGACCCATTGTGACCTCTTCTGACCGGCAGAATATGACCCATTCTGTGGTTCTGTGACTCAGTATTTAACCCTCCAATTGTTAGGATACATTTGTTGATGAGATTTAATTCAGGAGGGCTTGGCCTATAGTGGTGGTTTTAAAAGACCTTAAGAATAATGTAAGGTGACTTTTATGAGTTTTTGAGAGGAATGCTTTGCATCTGGTAAAATAATAGGATTTTTAAAGACATGAGATGATTGGCAAGTGTTTTGTTCAAATCGTAACTGTTCTTCTGTATAAATCTCCATTTGCATCTATAGGTGAACTAATGAAAAGTCGTGTGTTTGTTTTGATTGTGTCACAAACTCTAACTTCTTGAGATTGCAGGAAGACAAGGTCTCTTCACAACCCTAAGGTGAAGAGGCAGGGGGTGGCTGCAATGGAGCATGGTGTAGCAGCATGCAACCTGTTGGTAACTGTGTGCCTAGATGAACGAAATTCTCAGAACATTAGTGTGTCATTAACATAACAGCAAAAGGTAGCTAGATAGGAGGGTGAATATAGTCACTGGAGAGAATTGTAGTAATACATTTCCGTTCCTAAGTTATAAACATAGATTTAGCTCTGAAGGGTGAGGTGAAGTGTGTGTCTCGTGTCACTCCAAGCTATCCTAGTCCCTCCTTGCAGATCTTACAAGCTGGAAGTCCTATAGCTTTGGTATAAATAGATGGGAACCAGACAAATGAACGGATGGTTAAAGACACACTGATTTCCCGATTTTGGTTGTCTTATGGCTGTGATGTTAATGTAGAAGTCACTTTTCTGTGTGCCAGTACACAGCACTGACACTTCTCTCTTTCTCTAACAGTGGTGCCACATCCTCTGCGTGACATCAGGGCCCTACTAAAGGCTCATCTCCCTCTGTTTCAAGCACCTAAAAATACTGAAACCATGGTGGTTGCCGGGGTGTTGTGCAGTTTATGATTGTGTGTTGGAGATATTTTGATAATTCTGCAAGGGACCTCTCATTTTTAGTTAGTGAGTGTATTTGTTTTATTATAGGGGGTTTTTTTTTGTTTGTTTAATTTTTTAAATTAAAGCTTGATATTGTATACCTGAACCATAGCCCTAATAAAATAAATGGTAATATCAGCAACTGTAGTTTCATGGGAAGAGCTACAGCTCTAGAGGTCTCCAACACATCAGTGATGGCTCTTACAGTGGTGGTTCTATATTTGCATCTGAGGGAGATGCATGAGTATTTAGTTGCACATTTGTGTCTTTGCTGGTTACAGCGTATTAATAAGCACTTGTCTGTTTATTAACAGAACCCTGTTTTAAATCTAAAAGGGAAAAAAAGCAACCAAGGCTTATGGGCTTGAACTTTCTGTGCTTAGCAGCAAAGAAACATATAATCAGAAAAAAGGAATCAGCTTGTGAATGAATTCTTAATTTAAAAATAAGGCAACATCATTGCATAATTATATTTTTAATTATTTGACTAATTATTGACTAATTGACTATAATATATGAAGACAGTGCTAACAAATCATGGCTTTGGGAAATGTTTACTTTCAGGATCAGTATAACATGTATTTGCACAAACAGTAATGCTGAATTGAAACATCTAGACGGCCTCAAAGCTGGATGTGGTTGGTAAAAATAGGAAATGAATCTCAGTTGGTTTCTTTAATTTTTTTTGTCAGCAAATTCTTAAAATCAAAGCATAAAGACTGGGAAAAATAGCAGTTTTGATTTTTCAAATGAGTATATTTTTTTCAGAAATTATTAAGGTATTTTTTCCATAACCATTTCTGTATTTTTTTCTAGATTCCTTTGTGTAGATGATATAAAACACTGTGACACTGTTCTCCACCTCTTTTCTCTAGTGGAATATTTCACTGGTGTTATTATCACGACTATTTTGCTGCGTTCAATGAAATTAACATTGATTCCATTTGTTGAATTCATATGGAGACTGCAACTGCACTCTGCCTTATTACCAAATGAGTACAGTTTGCCCTTCAATAATTCTCTAAACTCTGAAATGCCTGGGAAATAATATGCTGGAGTGTTACCCAACTGTGACTGAAGCACCATTTGTGCGAAGTGTGACAGTGCACGAATGATGTTCCACAATAAAAGTTCAAATGACATTAATCTTCCAGAGAAGATCATTGACTGGGAAGATGGTTCAAATACAAAATAAAGACGCTGTGGCTGCACTTCACATTATTTCTGAGCAGTTTCTCTGTATCTGTCCTTTGCAAGTGTGCACGTCAATTATTCTGTTATATACCTAAACATAACCAATGAGAAATTTTAAAAAAATATAATAAATTATATAATTTCTGCAACTGCATTAATAAAAATTTACATTTGTGTTTGCATGTAGAGAAATCCTTTTGGCAGTGGTATCATTAAGAATGTAGTGCCAGTGTAATCCACCCAATTTCAGTGCTTGAGGATGATGGTGTACAACTCATTCCGTGGTTTGGTTTCCTTCTGCCATTTTTTTATTAGAGCCATTCCTCAGCTGAAAGAGACACAGGCTCTGACCACTGTTGTTTCCTCACTTTGTAAGATCCCAGTACAGGAAAGAGAAAACAGTGCTATCTAAAAGGAGATTTAAATTTACATGGAGATTTAAGTTGTATGGGCCTTGGAAATGGGAGGAATGACCTTTGAGGGATTGTGAAATTTGCTGGTAGGAATATGGGACTGGGAGTTTTCTTATTCCACTTTCAACCACTTCTATTTCATTTGTTTGATTTTTGTCCTTTGGCTGTGTTCTCTCATGTTTTACTTCCCTCCCTGGGGAAGCGGAGGTAAGAAGAGCATTGCCCTTGGTGTAATGCAAGTAATTGAGAATCAGCTACTAAATACCTGAACAATTTTGTAGTAAAATTTCCTGAAAATTGTCTTTCAGTGTCCAATCTTGACTTGAAGATGTGAATTAGTGGGGAAAATTTAGACCAGTGAGGCTGTGATCCTGCAGCATAGATATCAGCCCATTTTTTCCTTCCCTGATTTCCACAATTTGTTTAGCTGCTCATCACTGAGCATTCTATAGTCCTTTGGAAGCCAATACCCCATCTAAACTTATCAGCATCTTCAGAAGCTAGAATTCACGTTTCGTGGCTGTGATTTTGCTGGAAACAGGGAGAATAAATCCAGGCCCTGGCAAGAGCACATGCTGTTTGGGTCCAGCAGTCCTTTGCTCAGGGCCCAAACAGGGAAACAGCCCCCTAGGGACAGTGGAATCCCATCCTCATCTAGGACTAAAAATTGATTTACTTTTTCATTTATCAGCAAGGAAATTGCTTTTTTTTGGGCTGTGATGAACCAACCTTCTGACATCGTGTCATAGATTAATTGCAAAAGACCAGAAGGGACTGCTATGACCACCTAATCTGCCTTCTTGCATAATGTAGACCTTTGGACTTTCACTAAATAACTCACACCTGAAGGCCAGTGTATCCCCAAGGAAAACAGCTAGTCATGATTTTATTGCCAGAGACCAGTGCTGCTCTTAGCACATTTTCAAATTAAGCTGTCTGTTAACTATTTTGTGGTATTTTCCATGTGTGATGTGTTATTTTCATTTTATTTTTTTATCATTATTATTTTTTTTTTTAATGAAGAGCTAATGAAGTAATTTCCTCTATGCCTCTATGCCAACCATGAGGAGGAGAGTCTCTCAACATCGTCAGCTTTCTGCTCCGGGAGGCTTGGTATTTTTCTTTTGAATTGTTGAGGGCCATTGAGTGACAGCAACCATGAATCAGACCATTTTCACTTCTTCTGGGTGGTGCAGGCTGGTTCCCTGTCTGTTCTCTGGTGCTATGAGTCCTGCTGAGAAGTGTACAAAACGAGTGTAGGGAACAAAAAAGGCAGTTTTAAGGGAGGGAACATTCTCTCCTAGTGTGTAACCTGTACAGACAGGTACTTCCCAAGGAAATGGGATTTTGATGCGGTTGAAGCCCTCAGTCTGAAGTAGAGTTTAGGTTTTAAGTCTCCTCTTCCTGGGTTTGGAGATCTGCCACCATGTTGTTGTGCAAAGGCAGGGAATCCCTGTGGCTCCTCAATCCATCAGAAGAATGCCTGAACTCCTGACTCCTCTCTCAGCAGGCAGTGGTGTCAAACTGCACCAAGCTCCAGTGCAGGCCTGCTGGAATCAGTTTCCTACCAGGTGGAGGGAGAAAGTTCTGTGTACAGGAAATCTAGAGAACCAAGGGGAGAAAAAAGACATTTGATGACCTGAATCAGATTCCTCACAGACCAGCTGAGGAGCCTTTGCTCCCAGGTCATCAGGCTGGGACAAGACATTTGATTTTCAGGTGTTGCAACCCTCAGTAAGTGCTTAAAGTAGGTCCTCAGGAGATAGTCCATGTCTTCCTGGACTCCAGTGGTTCTGGAGTGGTGCTGCTGTAGTAGCTGTGAGATGTCTGCTACAGCAGGACAGCTCTGGGAGCCAGATGAAGGAAATCACAGAGCAAAACCACAAGCAACAGGATGTAAGAGTAATGGCCAGATTTGCCTGTGCATCTGCTCTTCACTGAGCTGAGTCACTGCCCCTGTTAGGGCTTACCTAGGAGCCCCAGGCTGTGGTGGTGCATCTTCTGTTTATTTATTGGTAAGGACCATCTCTGCCCACACTCTATAGTCAGCTGTATTTGCTGCAACAAAGATTAATAAGCTACTGGGTGATGAGTAAATATTTAACAACATTTTTCTTTGCTTTGCTTTACATGTAAAATAAATATATTTGCAGAATATTCATTTTTCCCTAGGTCTGGCAGCTTCCTAGAGTCTTTCACTTTTGACTTTCAGCAGATATGTTCATATGCTGTATCTAAAAGGATGGTGATGCAATCTTTATGTTTTGCACATAGCAAACATTATGTTTCATCCTCCTTTGAGAAAATCCCTTTCTGAGGTTTAAACTAAATGTGTCTCATCTTCATATTCAGTATGGCTCCACTTATGCTGCATCTTCCAAATTATGCTAACCCTTGTGTGCCTTTTTTTTAGTAGGATTTTTCAAGGATTTTTCAAGTTCCATTTTGTTCATAGAAAAATTTATTAATGAAACAAAAGGCATTCCTTTTAGAGATTGAAATATTGATGATTTTATCTTAATCCTTATGTTTTAGTCTACTGCTGAATTCTCTTTTCTCTAGGTTCTCCCTCTATACCTGACTATCTTCTTCAGGAAGAAACACATCAAACAAACTATTCTGAATGTGGCTTGAAAAAGACCTTGTAAGAGAGATTTGTTTCAACTTCTGAGGAAATTATTGCCCAGGACTGTATTTGGCCTTGCCACTGCTAACTGGACTTTAACCTTCAGCTGTTATATTTGCTGCTTTTCTTCTTCTGAGTCTTCTTCAGCTGAATTCCTTGGTGAGCTGGTGGCAGTTTACTGATTCCCCGTTGCAGACTGGTGTTTGCTGAGATTGCAGGTATCTATAACCTTAATTGGGTCACAAGTTTAAAATTACGTCCATTGTATCTTTGTTAACAACCTCACTTATATAAAAAGCAATTTGAAAGTGTAATATCCATCTAATGATAATAAATAGGATACCAATATATCATATTCTGTGCTTGACCTGCAGTAGTGTCATGACCATGGTGCAGGAGGTGTTTCCTATTTTTCAGAAAGAAAACAGTAGTTTTGGGAGCTTGATGATTCACACTTGAATACCATTTTTCACCTGATAATCATAGTCTTAACTCTGTCATTAACAGATGACAGCAATCTCTATCCCCTGGATTTAATAGTATGGTGTAACTAGTTTGTAAGGGCTATTCAACCACACTGTAACTTTTATTACATGACAGAGTCATTCCTGTTAAGTTCTGCCGTTCTAATCAATTACTTCTAACTCTTTGTTTTCTAAACCCTTCAATTACCCTATGTAATCTTCTCAGGGTCACCTCAGCAGGGAAGGGGTGGATGTGTGTCCCCTTTTGCCCTTTCTGTCTCCCTCCTCACACTGTACTCAGTAAACATGATATTTTTCTTTTATCTTATTTTCCAGGGGGAGCAAAGCAAAACGATTGGTGCTTCTAGTGTCTTGGATAGCAAGAAAAAACATCACAAAAAACCTCTTTGCACTAATGCAGGAGGAGAACAAAGCTTTTGAACAAAAGACTAAAATTCCATCTGTCATTTCCACCCACTACTAAATCTACCAAAGACTGAACTTTTATCTAACTGAGCTGAAGGCAATGATATCTTACTGTGGTACCACTGATCACTGCAGAGCATAGACCTGACTTTTTAGCTTTTTGAAACTGTTAACATAGATTTAAGTGCAGCAGAGGAGGCATGAAGCCATGATTGTTTTATTGGAGAGCTCCAGATCATCCCTCAGCTGGTGAATCCAGTGCCATCACTTATAAGATTAACCTCCTATCTCTACAACAGCAATTACAACAGGAATGGCCTTATTAGGTAAAACATATTAGATAAAATGAAACACTAACTCTATTGATAGATTCATTCAGTAAAGCTGACCTCATGGCTCCCAGGCCACATGGAAAAACTTGTAGCCTTTGTCCTTCCATGCAGAGGGATTATCATCCTAATGAAGAATTAGTGAGTGTCCATGTGACTTAAAGAGCATATTAAGAATGTGTCTGTTTTGCAAACATCTAACCCTGCCGTGTACCATACAGTCTTTGGGGTCTCACTTCAACAGTCAAGCTCAATAAGACGTAACGTATCCCTTCCCTTTCCTAGGAGGAATTTGCTAAGCAATCATTCTTTCGAGGAAACTCCTTCCAAGAGTCTTATACTTGATTTCAGCTTCATTATGCCCTGGTGTATTGAGCAGGTACAAGATTTCTGCACTAGGGGAGAAAATTGAGAGGAAGGGTTTTTAATATCCAAGTTTTCAAAAGCAGTGGTGCATTCTCATGAGTTCTCTGATCTACTTGACTCTCCTCATAACCAGTGCCCATGGAAGCACGATTTGGCTGTACCTCCCAATAAAATAGTATGATTACAATGGTAATGCTGGGTTGATGGTTGGACTTGCTGATATTAAAGGTCTTTTCCAACCTTGATAATTCTACAATTCTATGAATCTGGAAGTGCTCAGTGAGTCAAAGCTTATGGTGTCTCATAATGTAAAAAAAAGATATCACCATGGAAAACACAGGCTGGTGTGACTAGGCTTGGGGAAGATGAAAAGTCTTTGCAAAGCTGAGAACCTAAATACTTCTTACTTGTTCTACTGATAGACCTATAAGATTACATTTTCCTCTTGTCTTCAGACAAAAACAAGACAAATAATTTTTCTCTTTTTTCTGTTTAGCAGGATAGACCATATTACTGATCAGCAGTGGTCTCCATAGAGTATTAAAACTTAGCATGATGCTTTAGAAGCAGCTTAACAAGGTGACTATTTTGCAAGTTTCCTAGTTTAAGTCATGGAGTCATAGAATGGCTTGAGTTGGAAGGGACTTTAATGATCATCTAGTTCCAACCCTGCTGCCATGGGCAGGTAGGTTACTATATGGCAGTCTGTTATTAGACTGGCCTCTCCCTGCCCCACTGCTTCCCCTCAGGAGGCTGAAAACCACGATGAGGACTCCCTTCAGTCTCCTTCACACTGAACAAACCAAGTGGCCTCAGCTGCTCCTTATAATGTTTCCTCTCCAGGCCCTTCACAAAATTCATTGCCTTCCTTTGGACACTCGTTTAGTGTCCAAAAAAGACACATGTCTTTTTTAATATTCTGGCACCCAAAACTGCACACAGCACACAAGGTGAGGTCACACCAGTGTGAGACAGAGTGGGACAGTCCCCTGCCTTGCCCAACTGGTGATGCTGTCCCTGATACCCCCCAGGACACCATTGGCCCTCCTGGCTGCCAGGGCACTGCTGATTCACATTCAGCTTGCCATTGACCAGGATCTACAGGCCCTTTTCTGCAGCACTGCTCTTCAGGTCACACCTAAGCTGTTTGTCATGAGTGAAAACTTCAGATGGTAAGTTTTCTAGGGAAAAAGAAAAAAATTAGATGATTCAGTTGAGGTTGGGAGTCTTCTTGGTGAAAGTGGCAGGGATAGAAAGGCTGGGACATTGATCAGCATAATGGCTGGGTGAAGATGCATGTTGAAACAGGAGCAAGTGGACCTGGAGTGAAGATGTACACAGTGTAATGAGCCTTTTACAGTCATATAACTGATCCCCCTTCCTTAAGAGAAAAGAGCTAGTATGACAGCAGGAAAAGGGTATACACATTTTATCTCTGCATCTGGTGGAAGGAATAATTTGTCTTTGTCTTCCTGTAGATTCCATCTTTATTCCATCAGCTCTGGTGAAACTGGCATACAAGCAGGTTTTAAATGAACTTTCAGAATCTCTTTCTGGGTCTGACAGTGTCTTGCTCTGCCTGTAGGGGTAGTGAGCCCTACCTGGTAACTCTTTCTAAATGTGGCATTGGGTTGTTTGTCTCTTGGTTGATGCAACGCAGAAAATGTTATGCAGACATTATGGCTCTAGTGCTGTGTGTCATTACAGAAACTTTTCACTGGCCTAATTTATTGTTACCAAGTGTTAACATCCCAGCTTGATAGGAAAGGGTTTGAGTTACACAAACTTCTAATGGCTCGCTGAAGACCAGACATAAAATCTGTGCTCATGGAGGTATTTAGGCATCTCAGGTCCATTGAAATTAGTGGCACAGGACACCTAAACATGAATGTGGGTATGGCCCATGAGTTTTGATAGAAGAGAAAACCAAACCCAATGCCACCTGACTGGAGTTTGTGCTGTGACTATGCTGCCATGGCTGCAGTAATCTTGTCCATCTGTTTAGCACCTTGGATTGCTGGCACCCCAAGATGGCTGCACATAACTGCAGAGGGGTTTGGAGTACCTTCACAAATGTTCTTTCTCCCAGGAAACACTCTGCATGTCTCTGGTTTATGGGTAGAAGCTGTACTCCTAGTGTCTTGCTGGATTTGTGCTAGCATAAATGCCTTTTATAGGGCAGTGAACTGAAAAACTAGAGACATAACAAGTTATAGACCAGTCAAGCACCAGGCTTCTGCCTATAATTAATTAGTGAGGTGTGAGAATTGCTGTTTGTGTAGGAAGAGGTGTGACAGCCTCCATGTACCATGTGTCTAGTCAAGCCTGTCCATGGCTGGTTTGTCTGGCTATCAGAACATCCGAAAGTTTTTCTTGGTACTCAGTCCCATTGCATGAATATGTCTCTCTGCCTCATCAACTCTACCTCTTTTCAAACCCGATCTTGAAACATATCTTTCCTCCTTTGCCTATGTCTCTTAATTTTTTTTTCCTTCGGTCGTTGGCCTTACGACTGAATGGTTTAATTTATTCACCGTGCAATATCTTTATGATGCTGTTTTCTGTAATTTATATCAGATACAAGAGAGTGGACAGTGTTATTTAATTCCATAAGGGGCTTTAGGATGCCATTTCTACAAAAGGTACTTAAGAAATAAAATCATGAACCTGCAAAATAGCTACTCGTGCAAGTAGTTGGATTAAAATTGATGGTGCTGCCCACGTGAAGAAGTTGTCTCCAGGTTGGACCCTCTTGTTTTGTACCTGGATACCTAAGCATCCCAAACAGATTGTCTCCTAAAGGTCCTCTTGGGAAGATAAATTTTCTAACAGCTGCTTGATTTATGGCATGGTGTGACTCCAGGAAGGTTCTATTTTATGGTCACATAGGGCAATATTTGCCTCAGCTGACTTTAGGTGCTCTGGGAAAGTGTGTGGTGTGGAGGCTGGTCACTGCACAGACAGCTGCCTTCAGGAGGCAAACCATGCACATTCAAACCTGCTTTTACCCAAGTACTTTAAACAAAAATTCCTCTGAAGCCTGATCTCCTTGATTGCCAGAAAGAAATGCTTTCTGGAGGGTTACTGAGTCTTGAGAGGTCTGCCCTATCTTGAGAGAATTTTTCTGTTATGTCATTATAAAAAAACCCACATGCTTTAAACTTATTTTAGAGACAGTGCTTTTGAAATTTATTGTTCTCTTGTTTAATGTTCCTTTTTTATTTCTTTATTTGAGAGTGGCTTTATCTCCTATTAGGTGCCCAGTGTGTATATAGCAGATTAGAATTACAGGGGGAAAAAAATTACTCAGAATTAAACAGGAATAGAAAACTCCAAGACTCTGGGGGTTTTTTCTGAGTGTCCTTTCCATGTTAGACCAATCTCAGCTGTGTTAAAATATTCTGTGCTGGCATGTTTCTTCCACCAGAATATCTCCAGTTGACTAGTCTCGAATTATGACATGTATCCCTGAATATGAAGGCTTTTGGCTGAGCCTGAATAAGCTTTCTGGTAAGACAGATGTTCACTCTTTGGATATGTAATAGAAAACTCATCCAATGTCTCATCAGTACAAAACTGATGATGTGATCCAACTTCAGGTGCTTTGTCTCCTACAGAAACTTTTATATCTATTACCTGGAAAATGGAATGATGATTTCAAATTGGATTCTAGACACCGATGGAGGCTGGACCCTGATTCACTGAAAACACCAAGTCTTTCAATTTATTACCTCTCTGTTGGTAATGAAGGGGGGCAGGAAAGCAAAAGGAAGATGGAAACCCATCAGTTGTATTTTTCCTTTTTTACACTTTTCTTTTTCTTAAAGTTTCCCTTGTCCTAAAGCACACACCCGTTTTTTCACTCTGCTACATGATGGAGGGGCAACTCCATCCAAGCCCCAAAGCAGCTCCTTTTCCTGACCCTTGCTTTTATGTATCTGTTGTCTCACAGGTGACTTGCAGTGCCTTAGAACATCTTCTTAATCACACTGATTGTGCTGGCTAAAATGCATCAGTGATGGAAAAGTAAGAAGAGAAATTTAGCAGCTCAGAATAATAGATCAGGCACTGCACAGACTTCCCATTTCCCTGACCAATGAGCCAGATATTTTGTGAACCAGGTTTTGGGGCTGGCATCAAGCAATCCGTTCAGTTCCTGGGCTGTTGTCTGAAATGATTTTTTTCTCTTGTATCTTCCTATTTTAAGATAACTGTGAAAAAGATGAAGTAATTCTTTACATTTTGGAGTAAAAATATTGAGCAAAGTACGGTTTGCTGAGGTTTAAGGGATCTTACAATGTCCCTTAAAAAATGAGACCTCTCCTTCAGCCAGCAATAGTGACATCGTGGCACCCAAAAGGATGCTTTAGATGGGTGAACATTTTTGTAGTCTATGTTAGTCCTCACACAAAGATTATATCCAGCCACGACACATAGATATTCTTTAGATAACTTTTCATGAATTCTGCTTTCATAATGACTTGGCTATGAAAGCTAGTGCAAAGGCCAATTTTTAACAATCTAGGTTCATGTCAGGTAAACTTGTTTTGGAACTGGTATATTTTGCTCTCTGAAAAAAAATCTCTGTTTTGAGCAATACTCTGTGTGTCTTTCGACACAATCTCATTCAGCTATTCCTTAAAATATCTCACTGAGCAAAGGAAAATAAGAAATATTTCAATTAGGAGATAAAAATTACAGTCATGGAACAGAGTAATTTATGTGAGTACAGTCATTTATGGTGAATACTGTATTATCTTTTACATTCAACTTGGTTTCAGGAGATAAAGAGTTTGGCCAGAATGTAAGCTTGCAATTTGATTTATACAATGAAGCATTTGAGTGCAAAAAGTGGGCAGAAAGCAGCTCCTCTTTGCTGGGACAGACAAGAAGACAGCTCATGAGAGAAGAAGGCATCCTGATCCGCAGTGCAGGCAGGTGTGTGCCTTGGCAGTAGGGATGCTGAGCAGTGTGGGTTTGGGAGGAGTGCAGATACATGGCTCGGTGTAAATGAGTGCTAATAAGACCAATATACCACATGTTACCCACGCCATTGTGCTGCTGTCTGCTGTTCCGAGGAGAAAAGCAAAGTGGAAGAGAACAAAAGGGTGGGAGTGACAGGGAGAAGAAAAGAAGGTTGCTGCTGTAATCAGCATTTCACTGAACTGTGAATTTTAACAGTTTCTCTGTAGTTCAGATTGTTATTTTCTCCACTAGGTACCTGTACAAGATAATGATGATGGCTGATAGAATATTGCAGTATAGTCAAATTCTCATGAACTTTGCAAACAGGTCTCTTGTCCAATATGCTTCAACCTATATGATCACAGCTTAGTCATATTGCCGCATTGCTTTTGATGCTACATTTAATTTTATGAATAAACTGGTTTCTAAATTGCTAACCAGTTGTCTGATTATCTGCTACAGATACAATTTATTCTAAGTGCTCAAGTAAAGTGTAACTGCTGCTTTTACGCTGTTATCAGTACCCTTGTCATGTCTGTCTAACTGGCATTTGTGAAATCTATGGTCATATGATGAAATTCCTTTAGAAATCACTAAAGAAAAGTATGAGCATTTGTGAGTAAAAACAACTGTTATATTTAGTTTGTTGTAAATAGTACATGTTATCCTATGACTTAATGGTTGGTTGAATTTCAGTACAGAATCTGGCAAACTACAAAGTATAGGAATAGATCACATATCTTTAATTCTTTCTCTTCAAACATCTACTCTTGATTCTCTGAGAAATCAAGGGTATATTTTTTTCTAGGTTTATTTTCCAGCCCCCAGGAAGTGCTTATTTTAGTATTTGTGGGGTACAATCTGAAAACATAGGACTTAGCTTGCATTCAAAATGAGTTTCTGCAACAAATTTAGATGCTGATTTTCTAGAGATCTGCAATTTGTTCCATGAAAGCAAACATTATGACCACGAGTCATGCCTGTGAAGGCAAAGCTGATTACCTGATAAGATACTGGAATACTTGCAGCTGGTGAAGCAGGCCTTGCCACCCCATTCTGTAGTAGAGACACAGGAAAATGAAGGCGTGTCACGCCCAGGAGTTTGAACAAAGCACTGTAACACAATGATGACGGGCAGGTCCTCACGCTGCCCAATTTAAGTGCCTGTGAGGTGAATTAAATGGAAAGAGAGAGAAGGTCCTCAGAGGACCATTCAGACTTAGCCCTGTGAAGCCTGGTAGAATAAAAACTTCCTGATCTTATATTCTGTTGGCAGCTTTCACATAGTTTAGAGTTAAGGGACATTAGAACAGACACAAACAGAAGACATACACTTTAATAAGTACTAAGGCTGGTCAGGGAGGATGCAGCCTTGATGGATGTTGGACAGCATTGCAGCAGGGCAGCTGCTCCCCATCACTGGATGTGGGGTGTGTTGTGAACCAGCAAGAGCTAATATGAAGGACATCCCCTCCCCTGTCCTGTGTTGAATCCGTGCCTACCAGCTATTTCATTTCTCAGTTTATCATATGTAACTTTGGTCTTGTATGCTCAAGGTTAAAATATTGTCAATACGTGATAGTGAATAATGCGTGTTAGCTTGTACTGTTTTTTTGTTTTCAGGGGTGTTTCCTTTTTCCACCGTGTAAAATGGTTAAATGTGGTATTTTGCCTACTTACGACTAAAGCTCTTGTACTTGCTTTCTATGGTTACCTGAGTTATTTTCCATCTGTTTCCTCACATCACTTTCAACTAGCTTAAACCTACTGTCTGATTGTGGCACCTTCCACCATGCAGTGTAATTAACCACAGGCAACTATTCAACATATTAGACATGAAAGCAACATAGTGTGTTTTTTTTCTGGCTTCATGACATGTGAAGGCCAAAAGAACAGCTTTATTCTCTCCAAAGCTCCTCTACCTTTCTGTGGTGTGTGGTCAGGATATTTTTAGATGGCCTTGCAAGTATACAGATATACCTAGGACACCTTGCAATAGTATTGCTTTGGCCTCATAAATACCCCCTTCACACCAAAAAGAGGGGAATGTTGGCAACTGGTTAATATGTAGCAGAAGAAATTAAATGCCTCTGACAGTAATTGCCTGAAGAAAATTCAGAAGATGAGATACCAACAACACAGCAGACACAAAATAACTACATTAAGAGCACAATAGCCATATGTCAACATTATATTAAGAAAACATTGCTTAAAATGGTCAGGTCAGATCCTTTGCCAAGAGCCTGACATGTGGTTGCCAAACTTGTTTTGTCGGAGAAAATAGTATATGGAAAAGATGCAAAAGCCATCTACCCCCTCCAGACCCTACAATCTGAAAACTCTGTGGGTCAAACTGAAATTGATTACTGAAATTGACTGAGAGTATTAATGCGGGAAGGAAATGGTAAAACGAAAGCAAATTCTTATTTCATTGCTCAATCTCCTTTGAAATAATGATTCTAATAAAACAAGAAGTTAACAAATTAAATTTTCCCCATGTAAATCTTGACTCTTAAAACATTTGTATTACATTATTATCTCTTCCTATTAACAACTAACATGAGAAATAAACTGGTAAAAATTAGGCTCATTTTTGATTGTGCCTTTCTGACAAGTCTCAGTTTGCTGATATCCAAGGAGGGGATTTAGTTTCAGACCTCCTTACCTTTCAATTAAATATGGTGAATTGCCCTGCTCAGTATAAACACTGATTTCTGAAAAGTGTGAATAATGAGGCCATTGCATTGGTAACATTTTTAGAACAAAGACATAGACTAATTTCTGGTAACATTGGGTGGTATAAATATTAGACAACCTCACTAAAATTCCGGTATATTTGGTAGATTTTTTAAAATATCTGTACCCAGCATGTTTATTCTTCTTGTAAAGATTCTGAATATTGGGAAGCACTTTTTCATTGTGAGGATGACTGAGCACTGGCTGCCCAGGATTTTCCATCTTTGAGGACATTCAAAAGCTGTTTGGACACGGTCCTGTACAACCAGCTTTGGGTGGCCCTGCTTGAGCAGGGCCATTGGACCAGATGACCTCTGGAGATCCCTTTCAGCCTTAGCAGTTCTGTGATGCTGTAAAGAGATGACTGGAGCAGGGGGCCTATTAATGATCCTCCTTTTTTTGGAGGGGAGCTTCTGGTACATGTCTGAACTTGTCATCTGTATTACTTTGATAAGAACGTATGAATATGCTATAAGGTGCCATAGTCGTATAGTTCATAGTTTTTTCTAGCTGAAAACCAGGATAAAATACCAAGCCAACAAAGAACCTCAGTGAGTATAAGGTATCTGGGCACAGATTTCACCACATCTACTTTAGGTCTTTTAAAGGTAAAACTGTCAGCAAAATATCACACCCCAAACTGACACAGTTTTACCAGTGTGAATTTTTATATGTAGGCCAACTCTTGCTCTACTATATGTAAAATGAATCACAGGCTGCAGTCCAATTCCCTTAACAAAAAATAATTGGCAGAAACCTCTGCTGCCAGATTTGGCAGTGCAGAAGCTGTACAGGCATGCAGGCTGATTTAGTCTTGTTTTCAGAGGCACTTCTTCAGGACAAAGTTACCCTGTGTGAGTGATGCATCATTAGAAACTTGCCCTGTTGTCGCCCATTTATTTAGGCTATTTAGCTCTGTGCGCACTTGACCACTCCCATGGGGGCTATATACCCTGATGCCGGATATTATCCTGGATATTAGCCCATGAAGAGCTCAGTAGCACAAATGATATTCCCAGTCTGCCTCATCTTTTTTGCAGGTGTTGCAGCAATGGTACCACCTGGACTCCCAGCATCTACATCCTGGTATGGATACTTTGAATATATGTATAATCATGAGCTCTGCCCACCATACTACACAAAACCTGCATAATTTTGAACATAGTGTTCTGTTCTCCTTTACTGTCTGTTTTCTGAGGTGTTTTCTTCTCATCAACTTTTTTTTGTTAAATACAACTCCTAGAACTGTACCTTTTTGCGCACTCCCCAAATGAAAAATGAGATTACTGCCTAATTAACTGACTATGAGAGCTGAGGTTTTATGAGAAAAAAAGAGGATTCATTAGAATTCAAAGCTTGGCATTATTGCAATGTATGCAAAACCATTTCTGGCATTGGTTAAATTATCACTTACTCAATTTCATCTATCTTATTAAGAGCTACATTGGAACAGCCTGTTGCTTAAATGAACATACCTCCCCATGAATATGTTGTTTTGATTCCATGATTCTTTTTTTATTAAATCTGTTTATGAGCTGAAGGAAGTGAAAGACAAGTGGAAAAAATTAGCAGCTGATATCCCTGGTTCTGACTAGATATTGCTATGTGTTTAATATTTAGTTGATTTTAGATTTACAAATAATCTTGATATGTATGCAGTACTGAAATGGTAAATATTCCATTGCTGGGTATTTCTCAATAAAAATAACAGGGAATGCTATGTTTAGTGGTTGATGGTTTTTAAAAAGCTTTTCTTGTCTTTGAAATACATAGGTGACTACTTGGTTTAATAAAGTTTCACTGTAATTAGTGACGCACACTTGGAAGAAGTCGAAGTGTTCAAATTCAAGCCATGTTAAGGCTTTCTTATGTTACAAATCCATCCATTAGATTAGGTGGAAGGGTCATAAAGCATTCTGTGAAATCCGACGCTGATGTATCAGTCTTGAAGGGTGTTAATTTGGTTCTCCAATTCTGATTTGTTTGGAAGAACATATTAATTGCTTGTTAGACAGAATTAAACCATTTTCTGCTAAAAAAGAAAAATGGAATTACTGAGAATAAAAAAGCTGTATCTTTGCAGAACATTTTAGTTCTGAATACAGCAGCTTGTTTTGCAAAAGGCACAACAGGAGGATTCTGTCTTTTTGGATCTTTGAACAGCTCTGAGAAACAAAGGCTGATAGAGCTGAGAGATGCAGAAGAGGGAGCACTTTACCCCTGCCACAAAAAGAAAATAAAAATCCTTAGGGTCATAATATTTTGTGGTCTGCCTCAGCATCTTTTCTGTCAGGAGAATGATTGCACAGAAGCTCTTTCACTCAAAAGCAAAAATGCTTGGTTCTACTGCAGTCACAGGTTGTACCTGGGGCCTGATCACGTCTCTCCTGAGCCAGGGCAGAGTCCCAAAAAAATTAATGGAGAATAACTTGGACATCGAGGTGTATGTGGATTAAGGCAAGACCTAAGTCATAACCACCAGGAATCCAGGCAGAGGGGTCTCTTAAAAATTATATTCTGGCAGTGTCCCGTTTAGAATACCAGCCACCTCAAGCAGGTGCAGAGGTCTGTGTTCTGTGTGTGACATCACTGTAGAGGAGACACTGCTGGGACAGGCAACAAAGTGAAGGCTAAACGTCCTCATGCTCTTGCAAATGTCTCTTTTTTAGAAAAATCATGGTACAAAATAAATCTTTTATATGCGGAATTCATGCAAAACCACACAGAACATGACAAACCCGTATTCGCACAGTAGGATTGTAAGTTTTCATTTAAAAATCACAGGGCAAGGCTGTCCCTCTGCTACGCTGCCTGATGCATTCTCATGAGGGCTATTCCTTCCATCATATATTAAGTTGATTCTTGCATAAGAGCTGTATGCAGAAAGGACCTACCCATTCACATGAGCCCGTGCTCATCCCTTGCTGTGTGTGAATATGAGTTCCCAGTGTAATCAGTGCAGTGAGGGACAAAAAGCTTGACAGGAATCCTTAGTGAGCAGGATGCTTCTCTGAGGAGGATCACATGAACATGGGAAGTGGCCTTGATTATCTCCTATGATAGCAGCTGATTTCTAGTGTGTTGTGTCAATAGTATATTGATCTCTCAACAGCAGGTAGATGAAAAGGAAGCAATTTTCTATATCCACCTGCAAATGTACCAAATTCCTAGCTGTTTCTGGGGCTTGATTGTTGAATGAACTGTCATTCCCAAACTTTGCTATTCCATATTTGCTTCTGTATAAGGCGATTCTCCTGTGTAGGTTTTAATTTTTCTTTTTTTAGTTTGAGTCTCTTAGATTCTTAGAACACATATTTAAAGGTGAAAGGACACTGCTCAGCTTTTCATGATAATTTTAGTTTGTGCTTGTGCTCTCAAATGGGTGTGAAGAATACATGTGGGAATATTTTTAATTCAGTATTTGTATTCAATGGATTTTACAGAGTTTAAAGACCTCTTCCAAACCTGCAATATATATGGGCATAGCTACAAAACTTACTTGTTGCAGTGGCCTTGCCATATCTTTGCACTCTGCCTGGATTGCTTCAATTCTTATGGTTTCAGCAAAGAGCAGTATCAGATATTTTAGAAACATCGATGGAAGGCTTCCTTTGTGTAATTTCCTTCTGCATGCCTTAAAACCAATGATCTGAACCTTGTGCTTTGTTGCTAACAAGGGTGTGTTTTTCTCTTTCCTCATTAACTCTTTAGCAGCCTTCCAGACCGCTTGTTTTGTCTGCCTGGTGTATTTTTGCCTTATCCTCACCCCCAAGCTGCCAGAGCCAGGATCTCTCACCTAAGCTTGACATTGTCACTGCAAATCACTTGATCTTGGCTGTGAGTCAATGCTACCAAGCACAAAAAAACCAACCAAAAAACTAAATCTATATATCTCCTTCATTAGATCTGATCTTACCCTTAGGTAAGACAATAATAAGTATTTTGGGGAACAGAGTGGGGCTTTTTTTAAAGCATTTGAGGTTAAAGCATTTGTGCTTTTGGAATGATGTTGTATTGGCCATAAGGGCTACCTACTAACTTACATCATCAGGTTTAAATTAAAGTGGTTGACTCTAGGACAAATACTGGAATTTCTCCATTGAAGGCAATAAAATAGTGTTTGGCTTTTTCTGAATTTCTGTAACTTTGTTTGTGAAATAAAGGTCATCCAATTTTTCAGATTCAGTTGTCTAAACTTGTTTTGTCCATCTGTTTTTGTCCTGGCATGCAAACCAGTAAATCCTTCATGTAAGTGCTGTTTCATTGTTCTTCCAGAACAGTGAGGATGAACAATCAAGAATATTATTATTCTCTAAATAAAACAGATTTTTTCTCATTTTCACTAAATATATATTAGCAAGACAGATAGTGTTGTGAAGTCCATAGCAAAAGATTGATAATATATTTGTTGTTAATCAAGATGTAATATCACTTTATTTTAAATGACATCTAAGATATAATGAAACAACAGAGATATAAATAATTAAATTATTTTAACCTTAATTTTTTATTATTATTATTTAAAAAAAAATAAATTCTGAGGGATCCATTCATAGCCATCTTCAGATCTGGCCACTATTTAGTGGGCACGTATTTCAGCATTTTGCAGTGAAGTAATTTGCTTAAGCTTTTATGTATTTATAAAATAGATATAAATTATAAATGTTGCACAGTTTTAACACTATAAAAAACTAACAGTCTTTGCTTTTGTCATTGCAATGAGTAGGTGAAAATAGTGTAAAATTTATAAAGCGTATGTTGATTCAATTTTTTGGAGTCAGATTCTGATCTATATTTAGATTTGCTAAATTGCAGAAAAGTATCAGTGAGATATGACTGTCAGAGGCTTACATGCTGCTTCAGAGAAAGCTGAAAACAGGAATGCCTTAAATTCTTAGAAACTAATGACAGAGTCAGTGTGGGTGAGCACTGAACAAAGACAGAGATAAAGCACAGCTAAACGCTTCAGAAACGTTGCTATTTTCTGTCAGTAATGCTTTTTGTACCTTTGATGGGGAAGGATGGCAACTCCATTGTCACATGAAGTTGTCACCACGGGAGCAGTGAATATGACTTTCAAGCAGCATGGGCTACCTGAGGTGGTGCATGAGGATGAGGATGACAGGCAAAAATAGTTCAGCAGGGCACGGCAGAGCTGCCACAAAGGGCTTAACCTTCACCTGGCAGCAGCCCTGCTGCACTGCGGAGCTCCAGCTCGTGCCATGGCACAAGGCACAGCAGAGCCTGACTGCAGTCTGTATTGTCAATCCTTCAGAGAAATGCTAGCTGGATGGATAAAGTATTGCTCCTTGTTAAGGAAATAATTGTATTGCTGAATATCTGGTGTTCCATATCAGCTTTCGAAGCGACGCAAAGGGAGCTGCTCCCTAAGATGCCTTTGTGAGTTCTCCAGAAACCAGTCAACTAAGAACTAAAAAGGGTACATTAAAAAACATAGTATTTGGGTGAGATTTAGGTAAAGACAAGCAAAAGACAAGTTAATGTATCAAAATTATTTGTGTAATGCAGCAGCAACAATTTAACATAATTTCCACAGGAGAAAACATGGCCTGCAAATTTTACTTTTCCATGTCAATTAGCTTTCCTCATGCTTCACCAAATGCCTTTAGCAGCACCTAGAATTATTGTGATAATGGAAGTTTAACTTGGCAAGAGGCAGAGGAACTCAGTCAAAGCCAGAATAATGAAACAAGCCCTTCACACTGACAAGGGAGTAAACCCCCCTCTCTCTCTGACTCTCATGTGTCTGTGCCACGTTAGTGCTCATGTCACCTCTCATGCAGCACGGTGGTGATAAGAAGTGGTCAATGGGCTATTTACACGCTACACTGTCCTGAATTAGACCGTCCTGCTGTCAGACTTAAACTAGTCTGGATTCTTTATTATGTGGACATCACTACCACATATCCCGTTTTCCACGAAAATAATTTATTTTTTTCTTTGTTTGGCAAGAAAAGAACACTTTGCCATTTGCTCAGTGTTTCAGGCTGTCTGACGCCTGCTCAGGCTACTGGGTCTGAGCAGGCTCTGCGTGCACTGGAGGGCAGCTGGGCATGACAGATGAGCTCCAAAGGTACAGTAAGCCTCAAGTTCCAGGATATATTGGTCTGCCTAGATTTGCATCACAGATTTGTTAAGATCCCTGTGCATCATCTGTGTTACAGAAGAATCAGGCTCAGAAGTATGGCAGCCCTAGACACAGACACCAGTTTGTATGCAGTTAATATTCCATTGCTACTCTAAGTGAAAAAACAACAATGTGTGCTGGTCCTAGGATTACCTTCAGGCAGTGGCCACACCAAAATTTTGCCTAGGTAAATCTTTTTGCTTTGCCACATTCAGGTCGTGCTATGCCCATGGATTGTTGCACACCAGGATGAATTTTAAGGATGTTCCAATGGCAAGAATCCCCCCCCCAAAAAATGAAACAAAGGTGATACTGCCTCTCATTTTGCTTGCAATGGAACACAGCCCTCTCACCTCATCTTGTAAAGTACTTTGAATTGAATCCTCAGGTGGTGCAAATTGTCAGCAGTCCACAGAGGAGCGGTGGTTCTGGGGATGTCAATGAGAGCTCTTCATACTGAGCATTCACAAACACAAACCTGTGGCAAATGAGCCTGTCTTGAATGTGTTTGTGAGCAGAGATTGATTTTGCCATGAAGCAGAGAACAAATTTTATTTGAACTCTGTCCCCCTTGTAACTTTTTCTTTGCAATCCTCAATATGTTTTTGCATTTAGGGACTGTAGAGACCTTCTGTAGCTGTGCTAACACATGCCAGTTCCTCTGGGTTAGACTAAAAAGCTGTTTAGCATGGTAAAACTCCTCACAGCTGTTAACCAAAGATTGTGTTGGATGAGGGGCATGCCCCGTATGTCAGAGGGTGCAGAGTTCACATGTTGATAGGGTTTCACATTTTAATTTTGCTTTCCAAACCCACAAATAATGAAGACTGAACCGCAAGGCTCCTATGGCAGAATGATTGCAAATAAAGCAAACTATGATTGATGTGAACTTGACAGTGAAGTACTGTTTTGTCTACCTAACCCAGGAGCACATTCACCATATTCACCAGAGAAATGAGTGACCTGCCTCATCTTTTGCATTGTAAAGTCATTTTGGCCACAGTTCTGCACAGACAAGTACGTGCTCAGCTTTTAATATGAAGACTGTAATTAGAAGTAGCTTTGTCTGTTTCTGAACAAAACTGGTTACAAATTCTTGGACATGAACACACATTTGAACACACCATCAAGTTCCAACACTTCAGCAAGAAATGGCCCATCCTCTGCATATTGTAATAGACAGCGTGTTAGATCTCTATTTGCCCACTGCTTACAAAGTAAAATGCATTATTAAAACTGTTTCCATAAGATTTGAGTTGCATTATCCTTTTTCCCAACTTTGATACCATGGTTTTACAAAAATTTATACATTTTTTGTCCCAGGATGACAATAAATGTTATAAAATGTTTGTGATTTAATTGAAGAGATTTTCTCCCCTTTTTAGGAAACCATACCTTTTACAAGTAATTCAGAAGGTGACTTATAGAATGATAACAGCAAATCTGAGCTACTGATTTATAGTAACCCAAGTGTTTTTTAATTATTAAAAAGAAACATTGTGCAAGATAAAACAAAATTATAAATATGTCTGTGCGGCAGTATATGAGTTAATTCAGAATGATTTGGAAATTAAATCTTCCTTGTGTGAATGGGAAAGGCAAAAGAAAACCTAAAGCTTTCCATGAAGTAGACAGCAGCAGTACTGAGCAAGGCCTCTTTCAAGAGCCAGCGGCTTCTGTCTCCAGAGTGGTGGCTTAACAGCAAGCTGACAGCACAGGCAGGTGTACTGTTGCCTTAGGTTTAAACAGTAGGTGAACACACCCAGTATATTGGAAGCAAATATTCTGAAAGTTTCACACAGGCTTTGTTGGAACATGTCAGGCTCTCTGCAGCATGTAAACACCAGCAGAGGGGTTGATTCTAAACTTCCAGCCAAGGGTTTTCTGAGGAGAGTCACGTATGTCATTACCCTACACTGACTTACAGCTTGGGGCCATTCTCTTAGTTCCACTGAAAAATGAGTGGTGGAGTCACTCCACTAGTCAGGATTCCGAGCAGGTTTTGAAGATTAGTCTTTTAGATTTAGTATTGTAAAATTTTACATGCAATATTTAAAATAAAGTAAGTGATTGTAGATGTAGCAGAGTGCTATACATCCTTTTTCTTAATTACCTTAAACTTCACCATGAATGGTAGTGGTGACTGCACAAGGAAGAATGGTTAAAAAGGAATCAGACAGAAGGGGGGGAAATGATAATTTGTTCTTCCCTGACTTTCTTTTCAAGCCTAGGAAGACTTATTTGTGTAGTTTAATTTAATTTATGTATCTGATTGTGATCTCATGGAGTTATCTAAATGAATCCTGTGAGTAAAAATAAGAGGTTTTATTTCCATCCTTCTTTTTCCTAAAACCAAAATTATGTCTAATAAAAAGCAAACAAGATTTTAAATATTTAGGAGTTTAGTTTAGAATGGCTATATACACAAGGTTTATAGGCCAAAGTTTTCAAATATTTTGCTTAATTTTACATTCTAGATTTGTCTCTTCCATAAAAAACCCACAGTCGCTTTTGTCATTAGTGGGACATACAGGCACTTGGTGGTTTTAAGTCAAACCAAATGTGAGTCTGGCCACTTAATTATTTCTGAGGTTTGCTTTAAATGTCCAACATTATGCCACTAAAGATTTCTGCGGAGAACATTATTCCAGGGTACCTAGCTTTTGGGGTTTACTCACTCCCTAAAGCCTGCAGCTCTTCGCTGGGTGCTGAGAGTGATCTCCCTCCTGGCACAGCCAGTAGAGCTGCTCCATTCCCAGCCCTTACCTTGGCACAACACAAATCCACCAAGACTTGCTTGTGGCAATGCTTGGCTCCTTCTCCATGAAAGCAGCAGGCTCCTTCATGCAGGGCGTAACCCCCTTTTTTTTGGATGGAATCTGGAGGATTAATGTGGGCTTGGGAGCCTAACATGGGCTTGGAAGCCTGCCACCAGGAACTGTGTTTGGAAACTTTGGTCCCGTCTTTATCAGGTCATTATTGGATTGCAGATTTCTATTTCTGCTTTTAAAATGAGTATTCATGTCTGTATGATACATAAACCACGAAATTTTTCTCTAAATAGTTTTTTTTTTTTTACTTGGATGTATGGCATAAACTGCAGGAGATTTAACAGATCAAATTCACTGAAGGTAGAAACCATTGGAATTT
Source organism: Cyanoderma ruficeps (assembly GCA_008694505.1). Lineage (NCBI taxonomy): Eukaryota > Metazoa > Chordata > Aves > Passeriformes > Timaliidae > Cyanoderma > Cyanoderma ruficeps. The sequence continues at coordinate 4,420,276 of VZDJ01007755.1, forward strand.
AAGCAGGTTCTGTTACATTCCCTACTTGGACATGAGGTTACCAGTGCAAAAGTAACAAGTGCTCTTACTGCTGTACACTCTGCATCCTTAACCTTTTAGCATGGCAAGAATGAAAGACACAATACACTATAGGAGGGCAAAGGGGGAAGGAAAAAATTTTCCATGAGTTACAACGAGGAACACATTGTTGGCTGAAGCTCAGTCAACCTCAGATACCTATGACGTATTGAATTCTTACCTTGAATTCAAGGATAAAGCTTTTGACAGGTTGCTGGGTGCCAGATTTTTAACAATTCCTGCAGTTTTTTTGCTTAAATATTGCCAGATCATTTCGGTGACTAAATGCACCTATAAGCTGAGATGGTAAATGCTGATGCACCATATTTGGTGGCTGCAATGTTACACTGCAGCTCACCATCAGGACTCAGATGGAAGTCAAGTTCTGTTTAAAGAATTGTTCTGAAGAATCTGTAATGCTTGATTTTGTAAAAAGCTAAAAGACTAAGTCTTTCTTAAAGTTAATTCATTAATTCTTCATTAATTCTAAAGTTAATGAAGAACTTTATATTTATTTTAGTGTAAATCTGCTGTGTTGCCATTAAAGATAACTAAAATTCTGATGTTACAACTAGAACACTCTTCGAACTCTAATACAAAGGACCTGGCTCTTAAGGTAAATAAACAAGCTAAGATGTTACTGAGGCAAAATCATATAGAGTAAACAAAAAGTAATAATCACTACAAGATTTAAGTAACATGCCAACATATGCTGAAATCCCTGAAAAAATATATGGAGTCTGATCTGAGTCAGACCAATTAACAATGTTTTTTCACTTTAGTGGATGTTGTGGAATTTGAACCCATATGATTCTGAAAATTCTGGAACTGATTGTCTGGAAATATTATGAGGATCCAATTAAGTAATTATATCTGTTGTGTAACTTCCTCATAGTCAGGTGCTCTTGTGTTGTGTTAAACAAAAAACACCATTTATACACCAAAAGATGCTTGAAATGCACATGGTTTTGACATTATTAGCATATTTTCCTATGAATTTTTATTCACAATAATGTGAATAAAAGCTATCTCAAAAGAAGATACCTTTTGAAGTCTGTACCCTTGTTTGTGCTTCTCACTGACCTGAACAATGGCAACTTTAATGTTTCTTTTTTTGTTGCATTGCATTTTTAATTTCTTACTGATGCACATGTAAGATTTAAAACTTTTCAAGAGTTAAAAAGATTTTTTATCAAGTCTATCTAGAGAAACTGATAAAAAAGAGGTGACTGTAGTTTTAAGCTGATTTTAAGAAGGAATTTGACAGTCATTTAGGAAAACATTTGTCTTAAAGGGAATAAAAATGATTATAAAATAAATAGAATAAGGGACATTGAAGGCAGTGACAGGTTGTAGAGTGGGAGTGGGAGAGCTCCACTGCCTGGGTTCCCTATTAAGCTTTTCTAATTAATTGGCAATTCTTCTAATTTTTAAAAATTTTCTTTACACTAAAATTCTGCAGTAATTGGAAGGAAATTTTGTGCCTTTCTACCTGTTCTCAAAAAGAAGCCACCCGGCACAGCCAGCACGCTTTTGACTTTGGTTCAGTTGCTCTCTTATTATTAGCTGTGAGAGCAAAGCATAGAGGTTGTGTTCAAAGCAGAGTAAAAGCTGCAAATGTCCAGAAAATTCCAGCCTGGGCTTGAGATGCTTTTAGATCCTCCTGACTGAGCTGTCTCACTTTGGTTTCATGCTAAATGTTTTCGCTTGTGATTGACTTATGTAAATTTAAAGCTCCTGTTAAAGGACCTGCAAAGTGAAGTGACTTTAAAAAGCTGTTTTCTGAAGTCTTGCCAGCAAAGAGAGAAGGATGAATCTTGCCTCTTTAAACAAGTCATCCATGAGTGACTTGGAAACTTTAGCTCCAAGTCACCCATAGGCCAGCCCTTGTGGAGCAGGGGGACATAATGACCTTCAGGCAATAAAGCAGCCTTTGCTGTCCATGTCAGTGCCTTGAGCTGGTGCTCTTCAGTGCTAACCTCAGTTACCTGTTCTGGGGCTGTGGTCCAGCACTCTCACTCCATAGATGCGCACCACGAGCCCTGATGGGCAGAGCCCGTCCCTCAGAGGTGTTGATGACTGTCTTACTAGACAAAGAAAGACAGAGATGGGTCATGAGAAAGTATCCTCTAGTTTGTTTAGAGCCGAGTGGATTTAGCTTCTCCTTCTAGTCAATCTCAAAGATTTCAACAGCCACGAGGACTAGCCTTGATCCTGCTAAGCCTTTCTTGAAAGAGGAATCTTAAGTCATGCACGTTCCAGTGACTGTGATGGAACTGTTCACATGTGCAAGAGTCTGTAGGATCAGCAACCCTTAACTAACAAGGGAGTTATGTAGAACTGCATGGCATCTGTAAATAAACACAACACTACAGACCCTGGTGTGCTGCTCTGCTCCTTTTTGGACACACCATCCTATCTTTGCTGAGGCAAAGTCTTCCCTGCTCTCTTCGCATCACACAGATGGGATCAAAAAAGCTGAAGAGCTGCGTTTTCCTGACGGGAGTCCATCACAGGAGCATTGCTATTAGTCGTTGCTAGCCATCAATGTCTGGAAATTTCACAGTCAAGTTGCTAGTGATTGTATTGAAAGGGTTTATGTGTGGGTGGCTGAAAATATGGTGCCTGGCCCCTGGTGCCAAACTCTCAGGCAATATCAGCTGTCTTTACACAAGTGATGAGGCAGAATATGTTACTTTAAGTTTAATATTCAGAACTTCGTCTCTCTTGCTGTCAAAAAAAACTATACATGTGGAGGAGATTGCTGAATACAGAAAGTGCATAATTAAATACCTCAGCACAGAAGAAGACATCATGTAGTTTTCTTGGGGAAAGTTGGTGTGAAGTAGTTTTTTTATTGTTTACACTTAAATTTGTCTCTTCAAATTATTATTTTATTTAATGTAGCAGCAATTTTGGTCTGTATCAGTAGTAACTTAGTTTTAGATTCTCTGAATGTGTGGTTGACTTTCCAGTGTTTTATCATATGTACACAGATAGCCAGGAGCTTGGCTGTGCTCCTCACACTTAATAGAAAGTTTCCTATGTGTTTTTTACTCATCGTCTTGCATATTATTACTAAAAAGCATGGAAATTTGTGAATTCTATCCCTGTTTTTGCTGGTGTTTCTTTTTCTATTATGGAATTAAGTAATCTGTAGCTTAAACATTGAAAAGGAGTGGGTCTGAAAAGGAGAAAGGAAAGTGAGGAAAAGGAATTCCTGAAGAGAAAGAGAATCATCTCACATTTTGTCATCTTCTTTTGTTTTATAATGCTTGTGGAAGCTGGTGATACCCTCCAAAGGACGCTCAACACATGGTTGACAGGACAAGGTCTTTTGGGCCACCATTTATCCTTTAGATGTAAGAAAGAAGTAAAATAGTGACTGTTGGTGCTTTCTCTGCGAAGGGCCCCTGGCCATAGAATAAGAGAATCATCAAAGATGAAAGAGACCTCTAAGATCATCAAGTCTAACCATCAACCCAGCACTACCACTGGAACCGCTACCCCACTAAACCATCACCCAGATTCAGACAGCTCTTGAACATCTCCAGGGATGTTCCACCACCTCCATGGCCAACATATTCCAATGCCTGACCACCCAAACAGTGAAAAACCTTTTCTTTTATCTCATCTGAATCTCCTGTGTCCCAGTTTAAGGCCATTCCCTCTGGTCCTCTCACTGCAGGCATGGTGGAAGGGACCAGCCCCCACCTCACCACAGCCTCCGACAGGGAGATGTCGAGAGTGTGAGGTCCCTACTGAGCCTCCTCTTCTCGAGGATAAACAAACCCAGCTCCCTCAGCTGTTCCTCATAAGACATGGTGTGTTCTACTTGTGAATATCCATTTTTAAATTTTCATAGTTTTTATTATTTTTTAGATGAGATTACTGCTCTCCCTTTTCTCTCCAACGTGCTTGTTTGCATACCCGTGCTTTGCAATAATGGCCACTAAGCTGCTTAGACAAAAAACCAGGTATATGCGCTAAACTATTTTAAGGGTTTTTTTATGAAGCGGCAGAAAAAAATTCACTAAAAGCCATAGATCTGTCCCTTCAAGATTTAGTGTTAGCCTTCAAAAAAGTTTAGCAGTGGGTAGTTTGGAAAAGGATAATATATATGTATTTAAAGATAAACCGTTCTTTATTTCTCTCTGCAGCAAACCATATTGCTGATTAACCACTGCTTTCATAAACTACAAGTGGGCCATTTAAGCTGTTTCACTGCTGGTTAATGTACTGTATTGTGCTCCCTCTTTCTACAGTACCTTGCTAGTGTTTTGTTTTTATTAGAAATTCACCTATCCTTGTCTACTGAGGAGAAAAGAAATTACACTACGGAGCCCTACAGCCCATAAAATGGCAGAGATTCCTAAATAAGAGCGACCCGAAACTGAAACCTCTGTCTGCCTGCACTGTAATGAAATGCATGACTACAAGAGATAATAATAATTGCAGCAATAGCTCGTTACAGCTCCCAGATGATTTGGTGCTGTCAGGAGTGCACTGTCCTCTGACATCCCAGGAGGCGAACAGCATCACTGACTGCAGGCCCTGATTGGTGTAGTGAAATATTGCTGGCAAAAATTAAAAGGTCTTGGTGTCAAAATAATTCATGATATGCATATCTTCCATTCTGATGAAATGGCTGATATCCGGATTAGCAAGATAATAAAACTGATCAGGCTACAGTTAAACAATTTAAGCTGGAGAGCTGTTCATTTTGTAGGTGTCACTTGTCAGATCAAGGGGTCAGAGCGGGATGAAAGGCTCTCCCCAGTAACCTTCTGATGATTTGGATCTGGAATGTTCTTCATGATTTGTCCAAAGTTTTCATCACTGTGCTGCCGGGTAGCATTACCACGGCAGGCTCTGTTCTGACATTCAAATCCTGGGAATGACAGGTTATTAGGAGAAGGGAACTGGCTGTACATACATTAAGCTCCATATCATTGACCTGTAATTTGAACTGATAGTGATATTGTAATTGAGTGAGTAAAAAAAGGAATTTTTTATTAAAACACAGGAAGATGAAGAAAACGTTTATTCTCAGGTGATTTATGGGTTCATAAAATAAGCTTTTTTGATGATGGTTTATTTTATGGCTCTTGAAATGCTGAGCTGTGTGCTTACTATTTATTTTATGGAACAGTTATTTAAAATATAGTAGCTTCCCATATATTTCCAGCCTGTTCATCAGTAACGGGGCTTGTGCAGATGGAGAGATACCCGTTTCACATGGGAGTTCATGTATTTGAATAGTTCAGGGATTATCCCAATAAAATGGACCCAGGAAAATATTGTACCCAGTTAATGCTCATTGCTTCAGAGACCCCTAATGTCCTTTCTTGACACCTTATTGCAGGATATTATTATACAATGGATCTTCAGTCATATGGTGATAGGGAGTGGGGCAGAGCAGGGCTATCAGGGTAATTGACTCCTGAGCATGGCAGTGTTACACACTTGAGTAACTAATTTAATGGAATGTGTTTTCATGTTCTCCCACACATGTGCTGCCCTGCCCCAGCACAATTCTCCTCTTGGGGGTGCCAGCAGTTTGGGACAGGTAAAGAGAGGTACAAAAGCTCTTGATTTCCCACAAATGGGACCACAGCTTCTGTGGTAAATCTGCTGCCAGCGAAACAACTGCATCTGAGCCCAGTAAATTAATTAGAGTTACCGGGAATTCTCTGCTCCTGATGAAACTGGACCTCCAGTGCTTGCCTGACAATTTTTTTTTTGTTGCTGATTGTTATTGTATGTGACCATTGGGTTTTGTTGCACAGTACAGAGATAGTGGTTTGGCATGAGTGAAGTGCTTAAATGATCTGTCAATAGTGGAAATTGGGCTGGACTTCTGCAGGATTCTGCATCTGCATGGAAAACACCACTCCCTTGAAACTTGAAGGAGTCTTGTGTTATTTCAGCATGAGCTGGTCCTCACATTGGTTCAGGCAAAGGTTTTATTTTTTTTTTTTCTTGGAGAATGCAGAGAAAAAGAAATAGCCAGTTCTAAACAAGGCAGCTGGGTTCTTAAAAATCAGTCACAAAGGACACTGATGATTTGTTGATGCCATTTTTTGCTTCTGAAATGTTCCTAGAGATGCAGTGAAGTGAGGATCAAAAATCACTGTCAACAAGTTTTTTAATTTCCCTTTTGCTATGGAACAATTTTTATCTAAATGCTTGGTCATATCAAAAATGTTAATAGAGTATATGTGATAGAATATATATCTATCAAAATACATAATATAAATATATTTCACAAAATATATATTTTGTGATAGAAAATACTTGATTGTTGTGGGTTTCTTCTCTGTTAATTTTCGCACGCAAGATTACTGATCCCTGAGAAACTCTGGGTCCACTTCATTTGAATGACGAGTCCTTCTTGAAAAATGGTACCAAGTCCAGTATTCACATACCAATCTTCTTTTAAATCAGAAGACAAATCCTGCAGACAATATTTTGTAATATCTACTCAAATATTCAGATATTTCAGTAGATTCAAAAGAAAATACTCCATAGAAGACTTTTACTTAATTAGCTCCCACCCAACATAACTACCTCTTCTTTTGCTTGTAATTACATCACAGTTGTCAAGTGAATATTGATGCTTATATAATTAAAGAATTGATCCTTAAAGCATAATAATGGGATAGTAATATTTGCATAATTGTATTTAAAAAAAAGTTTCCAGAATGTAAATTTTATAGCCCATCTTTCAGAGGGATTTGTATATGCTTGCCCTTACAGTTAGGTCAAGTACAACTGAAATTTGTGAGCCTACCCTCACGAGTAAAGTTAAATAAGTAAGCATATATTTCCAGGGCTAAACCTACAGATTCTCCCTAATGCAATCTCCCCAGGCTGCAGTGAATGATACAGTGTTCTTTAGCCATAAACTGCACTGTAGTTTTGAAAGGACACAGAGTTTAGACCTTGTAAGTAGTTTTGCTTTGCTCTGTGCCATTAAGATATATGCACAGTTTGCTTTTATGGTGTTTGCTGTCATTTAATTACTGATGCATCAAGATGATCTTCCCAATCCAATTATGTTAAAATTAATGATTATCTTGGTGCTTGTTTTTTTTCCAAGTCAACTAGAAGATTTTGGGATGTTGCCTTCTCCATACACTAAGAATGTTCATCATTTAAACTGAATGATTGTGTGCTTGAGGATGGTTTGATGGACTTCCAGATGCAGCCTTTCTTTACTTGATAGTTAAATATTGGAACTCGTGGAGATTAGTACAGAATTTGATTTCTGACACATAAACTAGAATAATTGAGGAAGGTCTTTAATAAAGCTTGAGGGCAATTTCATCTGCTCTTTCTCTTGTGGAGAAAATCATCATTGGGCAGGTGATCATTGGTAGGCCATCTACTTTTGGGGAGGTTTGGGTGGAGAAAGTCAGAGTTAACTGTTATGAGTGTCTTTCTCAGAGTGGTATAACAGCAGTATCAGCCTTTTTTTCTCTGAGTTTTTCTCCCTGTGTGAATTCAAAATTTTTATTATGTATTACAGTTACGTTTAAAATATATGGTGTGACAAATTCTGATTTTTTTCATTTTTATGGATATAGTCTGGCGGCTGGCTTTCTGTAACTTTAAACACAGTCAGTAAAACACAAATTGCATGTAGGGAAAGGTTGTTGAAAATCTTTGAATTTGTGCAATAATCAGTGAGATATTCTCCCTCTTAGCTTATCACAAATTCTCACAGAAGTTCAGGTGCACTCCTAATGGAAGACAGGTGAAAGGCGAGAACAGGAAAGACATGGAATTTTTTAAATGTCAACAAGCTGGATTTAAACTCTTAAATTCTGATTAAATCCAGACAGCCTGATTTCAATATGCACATATTTGATTCAAATTTATTTCTTACACACAGTATGTAAACATAGGTATCAATGTAATTAGAAAACATTAGATAGTGAATTTTATATGCAATATATGTTGTTTGGGAATAGATGTTAATATTTTACTTTACTATGCAATACAACCCGTTGTAATAAAGACAAATTTTTTTTTTTGCCCTTTCATTATCTTTTCTATGTCACTTTCATGTATTTGAGTCTACACATACCAACAATAAAGATGCAAGAAGATATGAAAAACAGGGTGAGATCAGTTGATTACAGACATAAAAAGGTATGAATTTATTGTTTCCACATCAGCTGTACATTTTGGAGATACCTACGAAATGACTCAGTAGCTAAGCTTATTTGATTCCCTTACAGGTTTTATGTCTTTACTCCATTTTAATTTTTCATTAGAATATAATAATAGCCACAGGAAAAAATGAATTGGTCTGTGATCTATTTCATTATGTTCTCATCATAAGGAGAGAATCTGAAGTGGGAGAGCATCACTAATTTTTCGGCACAGTAATTTATTCTACAGTATTTAAATGTTGTAATTTTCACACTGAGGCACATGCTGCCACATCTATCGTCCCCTGGACTAGTCTCTGTCTTGCTCTTTCCTTTTCATCTGTTTTGTTTTTGCATTTTTTTTCATAAAATCGACAGATGGCCTCTTGATGAATCCTTGATAATACTGTCATGTAAAGCAGCTAAGACTAGAAATCATCTCACAACAATTTTTCATTGCAAAGAGAAAATTGAAGGCAGACAAATATCGCTAAGTCCATAACAACAGCAACAAAATATCCACTTCATGTAAATAAAGAGGACAAGCTTTCCTTATAATGCTCAAACACTAATGCCAGTATCCTTTAAAGCCTCTGGATTTTTTTATGCTACATTTAATTCATCTTTCAGCCTTGGGTTTGTTTAATATTTTGTTGGTTTCATATTCAGAAACATTTTCTCGGCTCTTAATGTGTTCTCTCTCCTCCTTAGTCCCCCTCCTTTTAGGTCTTTATAATTGTGGATCAGGTGAAGTTTGCTTCCCCTCATTTCAAGGTCATGCACCACTAGGACCATTTTCCTGACTCAGAGGGCACGTAATTTCACAGCCGTGTACTCCTCATTAATCCAACCTGAGTGGGTGCTCAGGAAGTTCCAGATCACAGATTTGTTTTTGTCTTGTTCTCTGACTCAGTGCTTCACAAAAGGATTAGATTAACCCCTTTTGATTGTATTTATATCTTAGTGCATCGTGATAGAAATAAAGTGATTTCTTCTTCTCCCCACGTAACCTTCCCACCCCTTCCACTTTTGCACTGGGGACCAACAGCATTTCTTTTCCAATAGTGTTCAGTTGAAGTGAAGCTTGTGGCAGACAGAGAATTATTTGTTTTCTCTTTGCTCTCTTAATGCAGCTTTAATGCATGAATCTATTTCTTCCCATTTGCAGAGACTTGTTTATTAACTTTGAATGGTTTTTGTTTAACTGGAAACGGCTTCAGTCCCCTGGCTCTGAATGTGGTCTCATCTGGACCCGAATTGCCCTGGATCTAAACAAAGAAGAAAACAAAAAAAGATGGCACAGTGACTAGTGGAGAGGATGCATTCTTTCCCCCTTGATATTGTGCCCCAGCCAATTGTTTCAGCCAGACCCCTTCACCTGGGAGCTCTTTTCTGCCTCCATTTGTTGGTAAAGTTCTCCTTGGGACCTGCTGGTGGAAGGTATCCCCACTCTCTGCCCCAGGTGCAGATTGACTCCCCAGGTGGAATTTGTGTTCACTGACGTGCCGCCCTCAGGACTGGGGAGCCTGGTGTGCTGGAGGCCTCTGGAGGGTTTTGCATCCCTGTGCCACAGTTGACCAGTAGCAAAATGCAAAGCATGTGGGAGCTCTGGGAAATATTTTTAAATGGAGCTGATCTGCTGCATTTAACATCTTAAGGGAGCAAGGCTTGGTATTTGGAGCAAGCCACTGGGAGACCTGAGATAGCACAAAACGTGTGATTACTTAACATTGGTCCTTCTTTCCTGTGTCTGTAGTAGGAAAAGAAAATTCTGAAGTTATATAAAGCCATTTCTTAATTCTTCAGATAGGATTTGATTTGAAATAAAAATAGCCTGCAGGGTATGTGGGGAAACCAGCCTGCAGCTGTATGTGGGAAGCCTCACAAGCTTAACTCTTTCAACTATCCGCTTTTTGTAATGGGAGCTTAGCTCTGTGCTGCAGCTGTAAACACCTAACTTCAGGTCCTTCATCTGAATAGGAATCCACCCTTAACATCCTTGTACTGGACCTGTCTTAAAGGTACAACCATTCCATTAATTTGTGACATCTCTCTTTATTATAAATAACAGTGTTTCCTATGGAGAAAACCAAGAAGCCCCCTAACTCTAGTCATTGGTCCAAACTGAAGTGGCTAGGGGTGCCAGATTCACTGAGATTATCACAGAAATGGATAAGATTCAAACTGCATGTTGGGGGTAATGGGATGCTGACAATTGCTGGAAGAATTACCACAGAGTTTCAGAATGGAAGATGGCAGAGGAGGGAGGAAGAACAGATTTGGCCAGCTTAGAGGAACGAAGAGCTAAAAGGCAATGCGGGAAAGGAGACAGGAAGACAATACTGAAATTAATTCCCATTCATTGGTCAGATAAACCAGACTGAGCAGATAAACTAAACTCGAAGGTTAATGGGCTTTACCCATCAGCTAACTGGTGAGACCTGCTGTGTGCAGGCCACAACTAGGCTACACTGGAAAAAGATGTGTACATTCCCTTGGTTCCTGGTTTCCTGTTAGCCAGAAGGGGATAACTTGCTGCATCCAGAGTGTGCGATCATCTATGATTTCGTACTGAAACATATCAAACAGTGCGAGGAAATGCCCAGTCAAAACTGTAGAAAATTCTCAGAATGTCTCCCTGCTTTGTCTCCTGATTTCCTAGTGGCTTAATTAATGAATCCGGTTTTGGGCATGCCAACATAAGTAAGACACCAATAAACTGAAGTGAATTCTGCAGGGGGCCATTGAGGTTGTTGGGCTGGAGCATCTGTCCTGGGAAGAGAGGCTGAGGAGACTGGGTTCATTCAGCTTGGAGAGGACATGGCTTCTGGGGGATCTATCAAAAGAGTACCAGAATCAATGAAGAGCTTATCAGGAAGATGGAGACAGGAATTTACAGCAGTGTGTGCTGGAAGGACAAGAGACATTGGAAGGGGAGAAACTAAAACAAGGAAAATTGTATCCTAGTGGATGTGAGGAAAAACTCTTTCACCATGGGAACAGTGGGTGCTCTACCTGCTCACCCCCATGTTTACAGAATTTGTTAGAATTTGTGTGTGATGAGTAACATCACCTGATCTTGTAGTTGTGCCTGCTTTAAGAAGGATGACCTGTCCAAGCTGTATTGCCCTCTGATTCACATGGGACAGAGGAAAATCCCTACCTAATTTTGATCTCCCTAAAGCAGTGGAGAGATGCTTTCTCTTTTTGCAGCTCTGAGCCCAAGGTGATAGAGAGTACAACCCCAGTTGGATCTTTTGCCTTTTTACTTTTGGCATCATCTGCAGCATGATGATGAAGGAACCACAGCAGAGTTTGTCCCTGGGGGCTGTGGCCAAACCAACTGAATTTCTGGAGGCTCTATCCCCAAAAGGGAAATATCCCCAAATATTGGAAGCTGTTCTACACAGAGAGTACAGAAGAATCTTTATATTCATATAAAGCTATGGAAATTTCAGAGTACTTTTTGATGGCTTCTCTGGGTTTTGTTAAGGGATGAGGGAAAGTCTCAGGTGACAATGAGAGGAAGACTTGCTCCCAGCTGGGACCTCTCTCATCCCGAATGCCATTCACTCTGGTGCAGATGGCTGATGACTTCTTTCCATGAGGCAGGATAATTTTGGACTACCTGTGGGGTATGCAAGTTTATAGAAAATTAAAAACATAGAGTCACTTCTTTTGCATGGGAGAAGACACTACACTGCAATTACTCTGCAGCTGAGATGACTGCAGTACAGAAATCCTAGCAAGATTTCAGCTGGCTTGCCTGGATGCTCCTGGTGGCATAAAAGAGAGCTCCATGCAGGCTGCAAAGCCCTTCTGGGGAACTCAACACTGAGACATTTAGTCCCACCAATTTCTGTGCAACAAGAGCTATCACCCCCAGGATCCATACAGTGAATACAGTTCTCTTTGCCCAAACTGCAACAAATAAAATACAGGTTTACCTAATAAAATAGCTATACCTATAAAATACTCTTTATTTTAAAATGGGGTTTGACAGGATTCTCTTTGTTATAGGGATGGGGTTTTTTTCTCTTTGCTTCTCCATCCTGATCAGAAGCCCCAGGTTCATTCTTTGAAATCAGAGAGAGGAAAAGCCATGACAAGAACATCTCCAGAATTTAAATGATGTAATAAGAAAAAGGAGCACAGCAGAGAGGAGCAGAGCTGTATGAAGCAACCAGCCCTGTATTCCATAAGGTAGCTACTCTGAAATTTGTTTGGAGACACTGAAATTTGGATGGTTGATTACATTGCCACTTCTGGGTGCTTTTAGTGCTACAACATTTAATATGTTTTTCCCCTGTGAAAGAGAGTTTTCTTTTCCAATGGTATGAAATACCAGGAATTGTAGGTAGATAGTGCCCTGTAGAGGGTTATATCTCCGACTCAGGAGTTTTTTTCTTAGCCAGTATGCCAGTATTTTAGAGGTAAGAGGAAGGTACGAGATTTTCTAGGTACAATGTAATTTTCTATTACGTTGGCCCAAGCACCAAAGGCATAACAGATTTGCAGAAGTGTTGGTGTGAAGGAACAAAGGAAGAAAAAATCCAAAATGATTGTTTCCACAGTAAATATGATCATTATTAAACACATTTTCTCTGAGTTTCACAGAGCATATAAACTTGCAGCAGTCAGGACTCATATTGGACTAGGCAATGTGAAAACAGAAGGCCAAAGTCATAGAGTTGGCACCACCTTCAAACAAAGAACATAAAATCAAACCTGGGACTCCAGCTCCTTGCTCACTTGCCACCCATACATCCAATGCCCTTAACAATCTGCTGCACCCTCTGATTGTATGGCTTAAGATTTCTTATGTAGTCATTTTCTGTTAGACTAGACCTGGATTCAGATCTGTGGTCCAGACCAAGCAGAGAGGTCTGTGCCACCTCAGGGGAATGCTTGCACCAGGTCAGTACTCGGAGAGACCTGGGGTGTGAGAGGTCATTCAGTGTGCTGGTTCTTGTGGACTCCCTTCACAAACATCAAATACTTCTGCCTTCCAAGGGAGCTGTAGCCTCCTCTCACAGAGTTTTGGGTTCCTAATAAGACAGATAGCATAATGTTACCGTGCCTAAGTCTCCTTCAGTGAATTTGGTGCATGAACAGTTAATAAATCCAGCCATTCTTCTGTGGTCAGTGAAAGTGGTATTAAAGGTGGAGGTGTGGTTACCATCTAGCTGAAGTTGGGAGGTTAGTAAGAATAGTATGCATGCTAATAACGAGTTCAATAACAGGGCCAGAATGGCTTTTTCTGGTGTGGATTTTGCAAATGGTACATGTATATAGGATACCACTGAGTGAGAATAGAATATATCCATGCCACTGGATATACTCTTGTACATATACTTTCTTACACATTTTGCATATACTTCGAAGTTCTTGCACATTAATTAATATAATTGAGATTTAGAGATTTTTTTATAATATAATGTGGCCAAATACTAGAGAATCTGACCCAACAATAATCAGTCAGAGAGCTCCTGTCTCACAAAAACTGATATTGAAAGTGCAAGAAGAAAGTCTTTCAGCCAGTGGTCAAGAGGTCTCAGCTTGACTTCTTGCTGTGCAGGGCAATAGGGAGATCAGCAGAGGGTGATGTTGGTTGGCAGAATTCAATCAACTCAAAGAAAGGGAGAGGGGAGCTGGGAAGATGTTATGATTCAGCCCCTTGGTGTTAGTGGCTGAAGGCTCCTGTGTTGTGACGCACCTGAGAGCTGTGAGTCACTTCAACAACGTCAGTATTTGCCTCTTTTTAGTCATCTTTTGTAGAAGGCCTCAACAAAGAGCAGAAATAAAAGATTACCATTCCCCCAAATGTAATTTTTGTTATTAGTTGTCATGGCCAAAAATCCTGCATATAGGAAGATGAAGTTGGTTTGTATTTTCTTCCTTGTGATCCTTCTCCTTTCACTGTGGTATTTGTTCATGCAAGCATGTTCTTTATATAGGATTTCTTCACAGGCTTTTATGCTACAAACAGGAATGAACAGACATCATCATGGGCATTGGTTGCACTTTGGAAAAAAACCAAAAACAACATATTTGGAAAATTCTTTCTCCCCATGGAACAGAAGCAAAGTAGGTAGCGATGCTCGAAGCAGTTTGGGAGGTGAAATGGATGTCTGCTTTGCAGGCTCTCCAGGGGTCACACTCTTTCTGCTGTGGGAATGAGTGAGCTGCAGGTGTTGCTGCAGCGCAAATCTCAGCCACGACTTGGATCTAGGGCTTCTCCACCAGTGCTCAGAGCTCGGCCAGGGCATGCACGGAGCAGAGCACTCCTGGACCCTGCTCTGTGGCCTCAGCCACACACAATGGGAGGCACAGTTGCCTTTTGGGAGCCTGAAAAGTTATCTTTCTTCTTCTTTTTTTTTTTTTTAAGCACTTAAGCCCAACTGCTAATGGAATTTCATGATTTTAAATAATTTACATTTCCATCTGGTTTGAAAAACACCAGGTGGAGATTGCAGATTAGGATGAGTCTAAGTGGAAGGAAATGTTTGTTTAAAATATTAAAGATAAAACCAAACATTTATGTGAACCACATTTTTGCTGTCCATTGTGCTGTGCTCTTCTCTATCACCACTTTAAATTTTGCTTTTAATTGGATATTTTGCACGTTTCTCATCATTATGATCTGGGGAGACGATGCCAGAGTAAGGTGCGGGAGAGTCCATACCAAAGGGTGACAGAGTCAGGGATTGAAGGATTCTTCAGTGTGAGCTTTTGGTCATTGCATCTGTTTCTCTATGCTTTCTACAGCCCTTGCTAACTGTCTTACTTGGAGGTGGAAATAAATTTGAACCTACATAAAACAGGTTTCACAAGGGTAATTTTAAGGGAAAACATGCAACTTCCAAAGACTGATGAGAGTTTTGTTGGGGTAAAGACTGATGGTTTACTGGTACACAGTCCAAACCACCCACAAGGACAAGAAATTTCCTTCTCTCCCACTTGCCAGCTGGCAAGCTTTTATTTAAAATGGGGGATACAGAGCTGTGGTTTCTAAAACTGCTTCTAATACTGGAAGCTTAGCTGCCAGTTCCTTGATGCACTTTTCCAAGCACAGCAAGAAACCATGAACTCATAAGTGAGGAGTTATTGTAACAGCACCTTTTCCTCTGTACTTTGAAATAGTTCATTTTATGAAGCCACATCTGATATTCATAGTCTCTCCTAGCTAAAATCCTTGTATTTCAGTTCTCTGGAAATGGGATATTTTTAATTTTGTGAAATGCACTGGAAGCTGTAGAGGTGTTATGGTTGGTGCGTGCCTCGGCATGACATTGTTCAAAATCACACCTACAATTGTAGTGATGGCATGAAAGGCTAAAGCTTCCCTCTGCTGAACAGAACTCCAGATGCCGATCAGTGAAAAGCTCAAGCAACACAGAGTTAAGATTGCATAAGGGAAGCTGTATTTAAATAAAGTCAACAAAATTTAGACCAGTGTTGCTCATAATTGCAAATTCCAGATTCAGAGGTGTCCAAGGCTCAGAAAGAACTACCTCTACCAGCCTTTACTTACCACGAGTAAAACAACTATTTCGGTTGCTCCAACCTCAGTTCAAAGATGGTAATATTGCTTTTTACTGTATTTAGGTAGTTCACATTTTCATTATTCAGAGTTCTATTAGAACAAGAAAACTCTTTGATGATGTGATAAATTTTGAAAACAAAATAGAAACAGAACACTTGCTTTTTGTCTGTGCACTGTGAGGCCCATTGCCCATAGACACTGCCAGAGAGGTGAAGAGTGAAGCAGACACAGAAAATTATAATATCCCTTGGTAGATCCCAAATGTATTGTGGTAAGTCTAAATTGAATTGTGATCCAAAAGACCAATATATATTTTTTATTGTATGGGAAACACCAGATTTTTTTGGTGAGAATTTGGCTGCAGAACCAATTAGTCTCATGAGCAATTAATTGGTTTATACTAGGAGAGATGAATACTGGAGTGGATCAAAATTGTCTGCAGAAAATGTGCATGGATTTACCAAAGGAGAGGATGTATGTCATAAGCTGATTTTAATTTTGGTAAGTTTGTTGCAGAGCAAGCTGACAAGCAGTGGATGTAATTTGATTAGACTGAAAGATTTACTGTTTGGAGAAGACTTACTTTGTATGAGAAAAACTGTCAGATGCTGCTAATCAGGATTCAATCAAATAGTTTGGTAGGTGAAAGATAGATGAGGAAGTTATTGGTTATTTTTCACATCATAAGGTAATTGCAATGGGGTGTATGTTTTAGAAATTAGTGTTGAGTAGCTCTCTATATTGGCATTCTAAAGGAGTATCAACGAAAATTTGCAGTTACAATAAATTGAAAGGTTTTACTAACACCAGAAGGAGATGGAGATTATATCTAAGATGGAGCAAGAGTTTTAAGTGGCCATTCAATATACTATAATGCTGGAAGCATGATGAGGATTGATGTTTACAGGGATCAGCAGGTGCTAATCACAAAGCAGGAAAAGGAACTGATTTTTGTAGGAATCAAGGAAAGTTAGCAGTCAAGCCTTGAAAGACGGGTGACAACTCACACGTTTAGAAAAGCTGGGGAGTCCTTTTGTCCTGAAGTGCTATCTGGATATTGTATGTCATAGTCAAGGCTAGATTCTCTTTTAATCATTTAGACCCAAGGACTCTGCCCCTTGACTGTGAGGGGCTGTGGAGGTTATCTGTAAAGATGTGGTTTTCTCCCACATCCATTATTTTTATAAACAGCTTTTACCATACTTCATTAATAGTAATCACCTGTGCAGTCTTTGCAATTGGAGACATAGCTGAGAGCTCTTCATCTGTACACATGAAAGAACTTGCATTCTGTTGATTTGCATCTTGAGTTTCTCCAATATTGGAATGTGCAGTAGGTGACTTTAAATGACTTTCTTGTTGTTTCCATCCCATTTGGGAAAAAATAGTAATCTCAGAAAATACCCTCTAAACAATATCATTAAAGGTAAGTAAACTAATAACACATAGATTTTAGTGTTTGCTGGTTTGTGTCACTGTCTGGTAATACAATGAATAATTCATATCAAACTAGTAGAATGTAACATTTACATAAAATAATACTTTGCAAATTTATGGTAAGTACTAATTACTTGCCTTATTTGCCATGACTATGATATTAAATATTCATAAAAATGTGATTATTTCTTTGATTTGGCAGGCATTTAGATTTCTCTACAGCTTTTCACACTGCTAATTTTAATCCAGTAAATTATCTGGAAGAAAACAGTATGCAGCCGAAAAACTGTTCAAAATTCACTCCAACATTGAGCACATTATGGACGTAATGATCTGTTACAACCAAACTTCAAGAAGATCTTGCAAGAAAACTGAGAATTAAACAAAGAAATATGGAGACTATCATCATTATTTATCAGACATATTTATTAATAGTTTAGAATTTTATATGCATCAAGAAACTTTCAAATAATTTGATCCACTTTTATATATTTTATTTTTGTGAAGTTAAGTTTTTTTAATTCTTCCTGTGTTAAATCTGTTGTTCATCTTTACTTTTTGGTGTATTTACATTTTAACTCATTAGAGGAACTGAATTCTGACTTTTGAATGCGACAGACATATACTTATTTTTTACTGTCACTTAGAAAACAACATCCAATATTAATATGACTTTGCACTTAAGTGTATATGTCTCTGTGTTGTGTGCACGTATACATTGATTCCACGGCTTCAAAACTGCTTGTATAATTAAACCTTCATATCTGTCTGTGAATGTTTAGTACCTGCTCTTGTCTCCCAAGCTATGTAATGTATATACATCAAAATCTATGACACTTTAGATAACAAGAATAAAGCCTCTAAGGCTGTGTACGGTACGTATATTATATATGTGACCCAAAATGGAGAGAAGTAACAGGAATCTGAAATGCTGGTCCTTAGACCCCCCAGGCTTGGGTTATTTCCCTGCACTACTTACATCCTTTTCTGCTGTTTCTAGCAGCAGAGGAATAAACAGTCAACTCAAATGAAGCAATACAATCAAAGACAATCATCAGAAAGTGGCAGTGGCAAAACAAAAAAATGAGGGAACTTCAATGTATGAAGATTTCTATAATAGAATAGAAAATAATTTATGCAGTATGTGTAATATGTAATGGTAGCTGTAGAATTATCTTTAAAACTTTTAAAATCATCAAAGCCTGTCCTTGTTTCCTATTTGGTTTTCTTGCTTTAGAGATTTTGTACTAAATAAGGCGCATTGTCAGCACATCTACTCTCAGCTTCCTGCACTCTCAGCCACTCAGTGTCTTGCTACCCAGGGCCAGCCCCAAGGAGGGCTATCAGGAAGTGTGCATCCATCCCTGAACACCTGCTCAATTAAAACTTTGCTACTCATCACTTAAATATGTGTGAAACTTTCAAAGATACACAAATGTTTTAAACCTTTTGATTAAAAGTTAAACTGATGACTGATAACTTGCAAACAGCACCACTAACCATATGTAAAAATACAGAGTTCCTGTATCACTGCTTAAAATAAACATTTGGAAAAGGTTTTGAAATATCAATCTGCTTCTTTGCTGTACAAATAAGGAATGTGAAATGAAATGTAGCTCTGTTAAGTCTAAACAAAAGAAAACAAATTTTGTCCTTGGTCTTAAACAGCTCAGTCCTGTGTAAGACTTGCAGGATTTCAGCAAGCCACACAGGTTACTGGAGTAAAATCTGGGTTCCGGACCTGCATCTGATATCATACCCTGCTCAGTAATGCCCTGAGTGTAGGATATGTCACTTGAGCACTTTTGGCACTGAAACCTCCTGGGGCTTTTTCCCCCATGGCAGAAGGTGGGGCAGAGCTGGAGCATGTGGTGTTTTCCCTGAACTGACATGAAGTGCCCATAAGGAAACCCATTGATCCTAATTCCAGCTGTACCCAGGGTCATGGCTTGGTAACGCTCCCCAGAACAGTTCTCTGCTCCATTCTTATGGCTTCATGCTGCCTCTTTCTTTTTAATTTAAAGGGCAGAAGTTTCTGCCTAGCATACCGCTCGGTGTTTGAGGCGGGTTGTGTAAAGGTGACTTTACCTCCTAGCTAAATCAGTCAGATATTAAATAGACAAAATGAACCTAAAAAAGAAAGATACATGTCAAAAACCCAGCATTGTGGTGTCCAGGAGGAGAAAGGGAATGTACAGTTCAAGGGACACATTCTGCATTTATTCTGCTGCTGGTTCAGTCAGCCCAGGGTCCTATGTGCTCATCTGACTGGAGTTCCTGACTTTAAATAAGTGTGAGACATGGTAGACCTAATTTCCTTGTGTTGAAGGAAAAACCTTTCTGGAAGCTTGATGGTTCCATGTATACTAAGTAAGGTAGTTTTTATATATACAAATGCTAGCACCTTGTCACCTATGAATTCACCATGTGATTAAACTTCTGAAGCTGTACACTTACTGACATATCTTTTGCAAGTGAAATTAAATCCTTTGTTTTTACATGTTTTGACAATGTGAAGTGGGGGCAAGGGAAGCAGTCTTAAAATCCCCTGTGCATCTCTAATGGAGCCTCTTCTTGTTGCTTTGTGCTAGTCTCAGGGGTGAAAACAGAGTTCATTGGAAAAAAAACCCCCACATTTCCCTTACGTCAAAATGAGGAACTATTGATTTGTGTTTGTATTCTCCAAGAAAAATCACTGGCCCCTTCAAATGGGAAAAAACCCTTTTGCCTTGTAATTCTGTGAGCTGTATAAAAGAGGCCGCATGCTCAAAGTCAAAGGGAAGCCAGAGGAAAATGGCATGCAGGAGGTCAAAGCAGTTCACATGCTCATCGACAGCTGTTTGCACCATATGACAGATCTAAAGGCGACTTCAGAGCTGTCTGTACAATATGTGGAGCTTACCAGAGATATAGAAGCTGCTGCTTTAATGTCATTTCCCATAAAAAACCTTGGTAAATTTGGCACTGTGTTTTATGCACTGCAGTACCAATGATAGCCTTAATTGATGATGTTGACTAACCTGATCTCTGTCTATTACAAGGTGCCCCATTCTGTGAATGGGTAGACATTTTCCACCTAGACTTCAGGAAAACCTTTGACATCATTTGCCACAGTATTCTCTGGGAGAAATTGGCTGATCATGGCTTGGATGGGTGCACTGTTCACTGGGCAAGAAACTTACTGGAGGGCCAGGCCAGAGTGTGATGACAAATGGGGTTATAGCCATTTGCTGGCCAGTCACAAATGGTGTTCTCCAAGGCTCAGCAATGGGGCCAGTCCTGTTTTGTATATTTATCTATAATCTGGATGAAGGGATCGAGAGCACATTCACTTTGCAGGCAACACAAAACTGGCCAAGAGTGATGATCTGCTGGAGAGCAGGAAGGATCTACAAAGGGATCTGGACAAGCTGCATCCATTGGCCAAGGCCAACAGTATGAGCTTCAACAGGACCAAGTGCCAGGTCCCGCACTCTGGTGTCAACAACCCCATGAGGGCTTGGGGCAGACTGGCCGTAAAATTTCTTGGTGGAAAGGACTTGGGAGTGCTGGTTGACCACTGGGTAAATGTGAGCCACCAGTGTGCCCAGGTGGCCAAGAAGGCCAATGGTATCCTGGCTTGTATGAAGAATAGTGTGGTCAGCAGGACCAGGGCAGTGATTGTCCCCCTGTACTCAGCAGTGATGAGGCTGCACCTGAATCCTGTGTTTAGTTCTGGCTCTCTCACTGCAAGAAAAACACTGAGGTGCTGGAGTGAGTCTAGAGATGGGCGACAGAGCTGGTGAAGTGTCTGGAGCACAAGTCTCATGGGGAGCAGCTGAGGGAATTGGGGTTGTTCAGCCTGGAGGAAAGAAGACACAGTGGGGACCTTATTTCCCTTTACAACTGCCTGAAAGGAGGTTGTAGTAAGATGGGGTTCTCTTGTCACAGGCAACAAGTGATAGGACAGGAGGAAATGGCCTCAAGTTGTACCAGGAGAGGTTTAGACTCGATATTAGGAAAAAAATTCATCATTGAAAGGGTGTCAATCATTGGAACAGGCTGCTCAGGGAAGTGGTTAAGTCACCATCCCTGAAGTTATTTCAAAGAAGTGTAGGTGTGGCACATATGGACATGGCTATGCGGTAGACTTGGTTGGCAGCGTTAGGTTAACAGTAGCACTCAGTGATCTGTGAGGTCTTCCCCAACCTTTTATATGATTTTATGATTAATACTACCAAAAAAAAGAGGAAGAACTGGAACTGGATTTTCAGTGTATAGGGTGTTCTCTGAGAGTACAACTCCTAGCTGCCCAGCACTAAGTCTGTATCTTGGCCTGCTCTTTTTTTTCTTTTTTTTTAATATTGGAAACACAGGAATTTAAAAGAAATTTCACATGTTATTGCCCTGACTTGCATTTCTCTCAAGGTCACTTGGGTTCAGGTAGCGAGAGTTTTGCAAGAAACAAGTCTGATTGCATCCTACTGTTAGTTGGTAAGTGTGAGAGAAGGTAGGTGGAAAAAACCCCCAAATTATGTCCATTAACCACTAAGTGTGGGTTGTAGATGTCACAATATAACAAAACTATTCAAATATTTTAACTTGATGTGATTCTTTAGAATTGCTAGCCAGCTGTTTTTCATAACTTTGCCATAGCAGACAGGAAGACTGATGGAGGGAAAGAAATTACTTAGGATAACTTTGAGAACTTTTCTCTTTCTAATTAATTCTATCAATGTTGAAATGAAGGTTGGTTAAAACTGTTGGTTCTTAACAAACAAAAACAGAACATTCCAGTCATGCTCAAGGGTCATTCTGCTAAGGTATAAAGGTATAAGGAATAAAGTTGATTTCATTGCCTGAATTGAACCATTAATCCCTGATCCTGGCAACTTTTTTGCACAACATTTAGACATCCAAATAACATCACTGTCATATTCAGAACCACCCAAGTTAATCAGGTCTCCTTAGCAATGGTGGTTAGTACCTAAGATCCTGACCTGCATAAATCCTCTTGTCTCATTCTGGAGGCTGCTACTTTTATGCATGGTTTGTGAGGTAGATAGCTCATACAATTCTTAAGATGAAATGCTCTGTATAAATAGTTAATTTATTTCAACGTGCATTACCACTACATCTCAAGACACATATCAGAGCCCATCTTGTGCTGTCCTGCTGGAAAGACAATCTGCCACAAGTCTGGACTTTAAGGGATCATTTTGAGAAGTGTTGGAATTGCTATATGCAGAAATAGATGTGTTGCAAACTTCAATCACTGTAGGAAACCTGCTAGAAAATGTGGCTGCTCAGTTAATGAATCTGGAGAGTCAGATGGGCATAGTAAAAGAAGATTGGAATGCATAGAAACTGAATTTTCACCTGAGAAGCTCAGCATGACATTTTCCAAAGTTCATGAAACAATATTTAAATGACTTATTCTTAAGTTTTGTCCCCATCTCTTCAATTGAAATGTCTTCTTCATCTAGAGAGACAAGGTAAAATCAAGGGAGTATAGCACTAGTTCTTTCTTGACAATGGTTTTAGAAGAAAGGATAAAAGTTGCAGGAACTTTCATTGCAGAAATAATAATTATTATATTGACTCTACATTGCAGAGTCATTATTATTCCTATTTAGTAAAGAAATAGGTTTCAAAACTGCAGTGGGCACCCATGTCTTGGTTGACCAGAACTGTCCTTGCCATGGAATCTCTCTTTTACTCATGGGATACGCATCTGAGAAGATGGAGATGGGACTTGCCAGCTCCAGCAACCAGGCCCAGCAGATACAGGCAATTTTTCTCTCTACCTTTAAGTCTTCTGCTGGTGAAGATCCTCTGCAGCAATAGAGTGGTTGGAATTCACGTTGGGGGATTACGCTGGTAGTGTCTATGGCTTTATGAGATGTAACAGGAGTTATTCTAGCACCACTCACATGGAGTTTCTCTAAAGAGAAGCATGGAGCAGCATTTCAGAGGCAGAAGAATTTTGTCTTTCTGTAATTTCTGGCATTGCTTAGTAGAAGATGTATTGCTGAGAGAGCAAATACATTTTAAAAGAGAATTAGCTTTTAAATACATTTTAAAAGACAATTAGCTGAGAGGGACTTAAAAAAAGTATTTATTCAATATTCTTTATGATGAAAATGGGGACACTGGTGCAAAGGTGTAAATCAGAGTCTTTGTCCATATGGATTCCTTTAAGAGCAATAAATACAAACAGCATAGATTATAGGTCAATAAGATGAACACTGTTCTATGTGTGCATCTAACATCTGAACACAGTGGAAATTGACTATGAACATACTGTGTTTATAAATCAATACAATTGTAATTCAGCTTATTTAAACAACAGCCTAGAGGTCAGAGAAACCTTTATTGCCTGAGAGAAAATGATACAGAAACATCATGTAACATGTAGGTAAATACAATCTTAGAGGTCACTTTTTTTGTTTTATTGGGTTATTTTTTGTTTGTATCAGTAGAGCCAAATTAGATCCCTCAAAACACTGAAATTAAGAATATTAAATTAATGACAAACAAAAGATTAAATGTGTTGCATGAGGGAACATAATCCCATGTATTGAAAAAGGCAAAAGGGAATGAAACATTATATGTATAAAAGAAGATTCTTTCTGACCTTATTTTGGTACCTCTGCTAAGTGTAATGTTGCATTAGGAAATGCTGCACAGTAATTGTAATTGATATTCTTTTCTGGTTTCTGCTAGAAGCAGCTCTGGTATACTCAGTTTCCTATTTTCCCCGGATGTCCTAAGTTATATGGAAAAGATATTTATACTGTAAGCCATTTGGATGACTGGAGGACTCTGATGATAAAGACATAGAATGCATATTGTGCTGCGGAGGTCTTTATACTGCAGAATTGATGGCTGATTACAAAGCAGCCTGAAGATCTAATTACAATTGGCAACCAGGAGATGAGGGAAGACTGCAGACAATTTTCCTCTATTTTTATACACAGTCCTTGTGGCATTCACATTGCTTTCAATAAGTGTGCTTCTGGCAAAAGCTGTCAATGATGGTAATCGTCTGGATGACTGGCTTCGGAGAGGCTGCGAGCCTGACCTTTGCTACTGCAATCATCGCCGTCATCAGCGTGGGGAGGCACGCCGCCCCAAAGCCAGAACAAGTGCTGTAACTAGACAGTAATTGCAGACTGCTAATGATGATGCTATTGATGATGCTTTTGTTTGTTTGTTTTAATTCAAAAGACATTATTCTGGGCTAAAGTCTACGGTGCTGAATGATTAACACTAAAACGAGGAGGAAATGTGTGGAAGTAAGGAAGCCAAACATTTCATGTGTATTATTCTGCTACGTCTACCTCATCTAGCACATAATCAAAGCACGTAACCCCTTTCTGTTCGAAAAGGTGGACATGAAATTAAAAGTTTGATTTAAAATTAGTTAAAATCCCAGAGATAAAGTGTGCTCTTAAGCCAATTGCACTATCCAGTGAGTGCTATGACTACTGGATATGAGTACTCAGCGGTCCAATTATTACAGCTCACCAGTGATGGATATCATAGATGCTGAATAGGGCTGAAATACCAGTTTAGATACTTGCAAATGTTGTCTCTGTAACTGAAGTGAAAGCACAGACCAAGAATATATAGGATCCTCTAGAAATCACAAGGTCTGGAATTCTCTGCCAAAGTTGTAATAATGTCAGATTGAGTACTTAATTTTTGTAATGATCATAAGGCATTATATCCTATCTCATGTTTTCAATCTGTAGGAAAGCTTAAAATTTACATGATGGACTTTATCCTCTGGATGGATATTACTAAACATCATGAAAGTTAGTGCATGACTAACACTTCTGTGTCTCTTTAGTGCTCTTGTTCTTTCTGAAAATTTGAAAACACAAAGAAAAAATGGGTGGTACTTTTCAGCACTTGTCTGGAGGAATTTCACAACTCCTGGACCTGAATACTGAGCAAAATGGTTTACAGAAACCGGAATTCCCATGGAAACAGAAATTTTGGGCCTTGAGTGAAGAAGAATTGTTCCCCATGGTAGAATAATGAGTGGCTGGAAGACTTATCTGGCACATGGGAGTTTGTTTCCCTCTGTTCTCAGTGCAAAAAAGTTTGCTGACCTTCATACCCAAATGTCATGGCAGGGTGTTTGACTTCCTGCTTCTAGCTTTTGACCTGTCTGCCTGATCTTGGATGAATTAGCACTAAGCCAAACAGATGCACATTTTTCTGTTGCACTGTATCATGGGTGTAGACACCAAACACACGCAGTGTCAACTCTACAGACTTGTCTGTGACAAAGTGTGTGGTAATTGCTCAGCTATATTTCCTTAAAGAGATATGTCCTAAAAAAAGAAATCTATACAATTCAATAAGTTTCTTCCAAAAGTTGCACAGAAGACTGAATGAATGTAACTGGAAATGAAATTTCTCCTATAAAGTGATATTAATTAAAGCCTAGTTGTTAGTGTTGTTAAAGGACCAGCCAGTACATTCTAGATGAAGGGGACACCTGGTTCCAACCAAGTTTCTAGAAGTTTGGGATACTTTTCAGAAACTTGCAGGTACTTTGCTGCTCTCACCCATGGCAAGATGAAGTGAGTAGAGCCATGCATGCAGCTGAAAGTGGTAACCCGTGGAAAAATGTGCCTCTACTGTGCCTATGATTTAGTTTAGCTGTGAGATTTTGTGATCTTTTACATGGGAAAGACTTTATCATCTAGCTGTGTTTCAGGAGCCCTTAAAAAACAGTTGATCTCATTTCTTTTCTCTGTGCCTAACTCCCCACTGTGTGAAAAATACTGATAAAATGATGATGGCTTTGTTGGTAAAACCTGGAAGCTCAAAGACGCCAGTGGACATGATGAAGGGGATGCAAACGCTTTCCCTGGAGCCTCCCTGTCACTCATGTCGTACTCTTTAGGATAAATAAACTGCTATCATAAATGCAGTGCCTTTCAAGAGCACTAAATTCACATTAAAATATTTGGGTCAAATTAGTTTCTCCTTTAACTCTGCTACCGTATTCAGCTGGCACCAGATTTGAGTTTGCTCCAATTCCTTTAAATCTTGAATCTGCATGATGGATTTCAATTATATTAATTCTGGTAGCACAAACATATAGATTGTTCTCAACACAGGTAGGAGGATAATTGTTCCTCCTCTGATATTTAAGGGCCTTGTGGGCCTATCAAGATAGTCGCTAAAAGAAATCCTTGTGTGTTAGGTAATCTACTGAAATGAAATTAAAGGTGTGTGGTTATTTATATCCAAAGTCAGTCTCTTGGCCAGGCCTGTGCAGGTAAGCCCGATATGAGAGGTCATCTTTGCATGGAAGGTAAGAATAGGAATAACCATAGCATATAAAACATAAAAGGCTATTGCCTCTCACCTTATACATATGTTCATGTTAACGACTTATTGCCAAGTCGCACACAACCTGGTGTTCTACAGGAGACAGTGGCACATGGTGAGCACTCTTCCCTAACAAAAATTGCATCCTCAGGACTAGAGCTTAACTTCACCCTTTAAACTGATATAGCGCTTTCCTCTTTGTGTAAAAGGTTTCATCACAGCAGCACTTAATGGTGCTGAAACATCTTCTTTTGCCAGCAGTTCCCAAAGCCCTTTCCAGATGTAAGACAGGGGCAAGTGGAAGTCAGACAATACAAAGCTGTGGACATTCTTAAAAGCCTTGGCTTGCATTTGCCGTGTGCCAAAAGTCCAAAATTCAGCACTCATACACTGTTCTTACTACAGAAAATGTAAATTATTGCAGAACACCTCACCTACCTTTTCAAATGATGGTTGGTAAATACTTTCTGTTGGGGCCACTTCTTAAAATGGAATAAGACCCCACAAAATATTCCATACACATCTTATGTTAATGAGGCCTTAAAACTTATGAGTACAGGAGAAGAGCAAGGCACTGCACTATGTTAGACCATTGATTAAATTAAACCATGAAATTACTGCCTATTATGAAAAATGCATGCTCATTTTACTGTTATCTCCTTTCCTCTCCTCCTCTGTGTTTGTGTATTACTTCTGTATCTTGCCTGGTCATAAACCTGGCTTGTAAAATCTCTGTGGAGGAATCTGTCTTTATTATGGCATGTGTGCACCACCCCAGACGTAGCCACAGTCCCTGTTCTGGACAGGCACCTCTTTGCTCCAAGGAGATCAATAAAGTACCTCTCAGAAATGGCCCTACACCACCATAAAACCCTCCTGCCCTTCTCATTCAAATGCTAAACTGCATTTGCTCTCAGAAGTTGCTCATTCATCTGGCCCCAGCACCTTTGAACCACCCAGCTGATCATCCAGGAGCCATCCTGTTGTTTCCCCAGTTTTAGCCCCAGAAGGGCTAACAAGTGGCACTTCAGGAGATGGCAAATACCTACTGCCATGCAGTGAGATGATTATGCCATGCTCTACATGGGAAATACTTATATTCTATAGAATGGCAGTGCTATTTCAGGGACACTGGAATAGTAATAAGGCTTTTTTTGTTTGTTTGTTTTTCAGAAGAGTGTGTTTGCATGAGCACATAGCAGAGGTGTAAAATGTACAGCCAGGTTCTTCCTGCAGTGTTGCCCAAGGGGTGTTAGGAGCAGAAGTGTGTTCCTCACATTTTTCTTTATGGTGAAGTTTATTCTTTGCAATTTTTTTGAATATTCAGCCAACACTTCAGCACTCCTCACCTTCCTCTGGGTGTTTGGGAAGGCAGACTCATCACAAGCAGCTGTTCGTGGTGGTGCCACCAAGGTCTTTTGCTGCATTTCCAGTGCTGGAATTCAGTGCTACCAATAATTTATGTATGTATATCTTCACAAATGTCAAAAATAAACCTTTAAAAACCAAACCTGCCCTCTGAAGGTTTAAATATTTCAAAGTAGCATTTCAATGACTTTCTGTTGCACTAAATTCCTTAGTATTTTACAAAAGTGCAGGTTTAGTCAACAAGCATGAGCATTTGAAAAACAGACACCATATGAGTTTAGCTAGGAATAGAGAAAAGAATTTTTGGCAAGAGAAAAAAAAAATTCCTACGAAGCATTTAAGTAATATAGAGTATTTAAACACAAAAACCAGCAGTGGATTCCCAGCCAAGCAATGTACTGCTCTGACGGACAACTACTACAAAAAAAAAGGTGCGAAATTATTTCCCAACACAATTTGTGAATAAGTAGGAAGAGCCTATCATTTAGATGATTCAGCTCTGGTTTTAGATAATATAAATTCACAGACTTATCTAATAACTGCTTTTGAAGGTGGCTACTTTTTTTATTTCTTTTGTCATGAATTGGAAGATACGTAAGTGATGCAAGAAAGATGACGCAATGCTTTGGTTTCCCAGCTTTGCCAATTTCCGAATTTAAACTTTTGCATTTTTTCATAAATGGTCTTCATTTGCTTTTAAAAATATTTCCCCTGAAATGTTTAGCACAAGACTAGCTTTCATCTAAAAAGCCACATACAAATGCCTTGTTAAAAGCTGAGTTAACTGAGCAGTGGGGACTGACAGCCAGGTGTGGTGTCATCCCTGCGTTGTGTCATGATTCACAGTGTACATTTTGCTTTGAGGATTTCACTTGCTTGTGGGTATTTGCCTTCCCAGAACTGATGGGGAAACCTTGTGCCCTGAGCAGCTGGTCAGAAAGGGACAGGGAGCAATGAGTGGTGGTGGCCACTGGGCTTGCATGGGGTGGCAACCTGCCCACCAGAGCTGGGACACAGAGGGATGTCCTCATCAGTGTGAGTGCCTGGCCCCATGGTTCTCACCACACTGTGTGGCATCATCTGGGAAGCCACCCATAAAATATCTGCCTGATTTTCTTCAATAAGCACGAGCTAGAGGTTAATAATGTGGGGATGTTTGATTCCCTGCTGTTTTAAATAATTTCATGGGGAAACTAATGTGATAGGACACCAGTTAAAAAGGTTATTATCCTCATCAAACTACAGCACTTCTTTCCTATTATTTCCCACCAGTTTCTTGGCCTTACCCCTCCTCTCCTTTCATGTACTGCAAATGAGTCTTTTTGTAAAGATGGTCTGTGGTGGAGTGGAGGCAGAAAGTCTGATCCCCAGCTGCTGTCTAGTCACCATTCCTAGGGATGTTAGTGTCCTCTCCTCACCCTGCTGGAAGACTGGCAGCGCCCCAACTGCACTTCCTGGTGGGGCTGGAGGATGTTCTCACTGCACACTCCGAAAGGCTTGGCTGGCAACTCATCAGCTTGAGATCAGTTTTACATTGTCAAACACAGAATGGTGGTCCACCACATCCCTTGGATAATCTGCTGATCTTATGTCTTTCCTTAGTTTCTTTGCTTTTAAAACCACATAGTGGTTTTTTGTGAGACTATTTAGGTGATGTAACACTCCTGTTTCTATATTTTTTTCTTTCACTTCTCAAACTAAGTTTCTGCTGATTTCTCTTTGGCACACTATTTTTCTCCTTAGCCCTTTTCTCTCCCTTCCCATTCCTTTCTCTTCTTTTGTGTGCTCTGGGTCATCTTACGCTTTTCATCACTTTCTCTGCCTAAAAAAAATAGAGATTTAGTAGCCTGGTTGGCTTTGCAATGCAAGTCTTGGGAATGTTTTGCTGTGGTTTATAATGGGAGACGGTGCTTAAAATGGTACTGGCAAGGGGCTGCAATGCTTTGACATAGGAGTTTGGCCAAGGAAAAACCAGCTTTTTCCAGTAAAACCACAAGCTGCAATTAACAACTGATTAGTGAACAAATTTATCTATATATCTCCCCCCACATTTTAATAAATTCCTTTAAGTTCCTCTTTTTAGTGGCAAAGAGGTAGTGGGGAAGACTATTAAAACAGGAAAAGACTGCAAAAGTACTTTTAAAATCCACTAAAATATTTTTACAATTATTTTCTAAAATGAAAAGTGGTGTTTTTGAAAGCAGCAGAGGAAAAACTATTTTGAAGTCTTGAAATAGAAATAGAAATTGCCCTTTTCACTATAGTAACCATGTGTTAGAGTTCTAAGTTGCCAATAATACTCAAGAAAATGCTGTAATTAAATGTTTAAGAAAATAAAGTTCTCTGAACCTGAGAAATGTGATTTAAAGCTTGGCACCACTGTATTTCATGGACTTCGAGCAGCTGAGGTAAGTCCCTGATTATAGCACTTCATTTTAAGAGATGTTGGTTACATTGCCCCAAACCAAAACAAAGACGGATAATGATTTCAGTTTAGTAGAATCCTACTAACTGGATTTGAAGGGATAAATATATATTTCTGGATAGTCCCCCTTTGAGCTCTGGGTAAACATTTGGTTTATCAAAGCCCGTGGCTTAAATGCATCCTTGCAGATTTTGAAAATTTGCAGAGATTTTCTCAGTCAAACTCAAATGTATTTTACTTTCCTTTTTTCCCACCAGCTCAAGCCCATATAACAGTAAAATTTGTAAATATATTTAAAAAAAAAAAAAGAAGAAGAAATGGTTCAGAAATACATGTTATTTACAAGCCTATTTTTCCCTTTTTTTGTTTTGCATTTATGAAGCTGAATACATTGCAGTTGAAGCATGCAGGGTCTCCCTGATCTGAGTGTGAGCCTGAAATCTGGTTACAATTAAATGGCTTGAAGTTATTATGAGCTTCTAGCTGGAGGGTGATGGGTAGGAGTGGGGCCAATATAAACAACCATTCCCAAGTGATATTAGTGGTAGGAAAGTGGGTGAAACTCCCCCAGAACATTCTGCCTAAAGGCACTTATGTACAGAACATCACATGCAGTATTCGGCAGCTCTCCCGGCATAGTTTGAATTCACACTTGTGAGTTTCACTGGTTCTCAGGCACATTATTACCTATGAACCATATTTTAAAATGCATTCTGAGATTTGAGCTAATAATGTGAATGACATTCAGTGAGATTGCCAAATGCTGGTAATTTACTTTCATTTTCACATTAATGTGGGCCCACCTGTGATGAATTGGAAACTAAATAAGCACATCAGTTTTAATTAGATATTTCAGTGGCTGGATCTAGTTAAACAGCAGCATTCATTCCTATCTATTAAACAGTCAAAAAGACTTCTGCATTCTTCACAGTAAGTTCTCTCTCCTTCCAACTCACCTTCTTTTCATTGTTTTCCTCTCTTTCTTACTGGAATATTTTAGAGGAGATGATCTAAGCAAGTAACACCCTAGTGACTTAATAATACAGCTATCAGAAAATTGGCTAATATAGATGATTTTCCAAATTATGCAGAAATTTTGAAGGCTCTCATTATTGTTCTGTGAGGAAAACAAAACAAAACCCAAAGAAATCAGAATTAGTTCACAGTTAGGTTTAACAAAATGGAAATGGCTTCCTATTGACAGTCATGGTCTTTTGCCACTGCACCTTTGGGACCCAGTTTCAGTCAGCTGGTGAAACTCTGGGTACCAGCTGGAACAATTTCTGGTCCTGTGGGGGCAGGGACCTGCAAGAGGGATGGAAATATTCAGTGTTGTGTTGGAAGGAGGCCGGCCAGCAGCCTGGGAAGGTTGTTTTTTTTTTTCCTGGCCTGAGTGCTGATTACAAAAACTGCATTGTGCCTCAGTTTCCCCACCAATGAGTCACCAGTAAGGCTGAAAGGCAGCTTTAATATGCTGAATTATCAGTGTTTTTACTGGGGTTAGCAGCAAGCTGCTGTTGTTTTCTGTTTCAGTTGCCAGTCATTTGGTGAAATAATAATGCTTCAGTCTGAGGACTTTGTATTTCTTTGCTGCTCAGGTGAATGCAGGGCTTTTCTCCATCTCTACTCCACCTTTTCTCCAAGCATTTTGCAGTATGACCCTCATTTCCAAGGCAGTTTTCAATAGAAACTTGAGATCAAGACTGCTGTTGTATTGAACAAACCCATTTCGAGGCACCTTTCTAAGACAGAAAGGGCACCAGGTTGAATCTTAATCTATTTTTTATTCTTCTGTAACATCTTGACATATTGAATGCCAACTTAGAAAAAAAAAAGGCTATGCAATTATATTTCTCTTTGCAAATAAAACTAATTTAGGTAACCACTTTTAGAGATATTAATTAATGATTAACAGACACAGCAGATGTAGGTGTAACCTAACAGGAATAAATTTTGAACTAGAGCTTTCCTTGTACCTCTAACTTCTTACTCACTAGTCAATTAAGGAGTGACACGCTTGGAACATCTTTTAGGAGAGCAGCTGATATTGGTAAAGTTGATGTTTCAACTCACAACTAGCTTTGTGTTTTTACTACTTCTGGCTCTATTTTTCCAATTTGTATTTTGAAGAAAGGTCAAACAAGTTCATAAATATAGCAGGTACAGTGCTGATGAAAAACAGATTTATTTGGAGCCAGAAAACATGTAAAAACCATGAAAAATATTTGCCCAAGCCCTGCTTTTTTACCTTGACATTTCAGTCTACTGCCTAAGAAATATTTTGGGGTACGTTTTGTGAATAACCGTGTTATTCAGAAACAGCACAAGAAAGAGCAGGGAGAACCTGAAATTAAATTCATATCCAATTCAGATTTTGGGCAGTTTCATTTAAAAATATGCACGTTCTTATACAAAAGTATTTAGCATTAGAGCTCAAGACTAATGGTCTAGAACTGACTTTGCTCTCTGAGCACAACCTACAATGTTATCTCAGCACATACCCAGGCTGTGGTGGTCTACAAGATGGTGTGTGAGATTCCCAGGAGAAGATCCTCCCAGGCTTTCCTTCCCCAAACCCTCCCTGAAAGGGGAAAGCAGTTCTCTAAATAATCTCAACCTGCTGAAAATAAAACTGGGCTGACAGCTTCACAAACCCAAGTGTATTGCTTTAAGCACATTCTAGAGCATTTAAACAGACAAACATATTTTGATGAAAATGTTTCATGTAGAAGCTTTAAAGAAAAAGAAAGGGCGCACTAAATGAACACAGTAGTGAGGAAAATATAATTTAGCACCCCTGTTTTTGGACGACCTCCCTGCTCCTAGATCAGCAGAGGTTTGCTATCAGGCCTGGCTGAAACTGAATTTAAAGAATATAGTTTAGGGAGATTTAGTGCTACATATCTTTTTCTGGCATGCATCTTTTACATACATATATAGTGTATCTTTTTCTGGCATGAGTAGTAGTCATTGTCTTCAGCTAGCCCATTTCATACTTAAAACATGTGAGTTTCAAAAAACACCTGACCTAGGTCCTAGTCTTGCAAAGCACTGTACATAACAATATATACCACTTGCTAGATTAACTGAATCATTCAGCAAGTCAACTCCTTTAATTCGGGATAGTGCACAGAAACCGTGCAATGAGAAAGAAAAGGAGGTCCAGGAACAGGAGCAGAGCAAGAAGAGTCTGGCCTGGCTGTGCATGCCAGCAGCTGCCCATTCAGAGGGCCTGAACCCACAGCCATCCAGCAGAAGTCAGTGAGATATCACAGCTCCATCTCTTTTTCTGAAATTGGGGGTGGGAGGATAATGCTTAGTTGCCTAAAATAAAGGATACAATTAAAGCTAAATCTAGAAAGTACCTTGAATCCTGTGTAGAGTTACTTCATGGAAATGATAGAGAATGAAGGCACGAGCATGTGCAAGTGCTGTGTAAATAATAAGGCATCAAAGGGTATTTTATAACCGAGATGAAATGCTGTTCAGGGAGGCATTTCCAGGAGCTTGCTTAAAATGTGTGTGAGAGAGAAAAATGGGTTAAATTTTCTAGGCAGATATTGACTCATCATATCATAACAAAACCTGCTAGAGCTGGTTAATGATGTGTCTGATACTTCAGCAAGTGACATAATGTTGAAATTTGGAATCAAAGCTGTCAGGAAATTGCTCCTTGCTCAAACACACAATATTCATGATGAAAACCTGTTGTAATCTCCCTCTCCTGAGCTGTTATGCTAAAGGGGCAAGAGGGAGTATTGCCTGGTGACATTTCTTTCTGATCCTTCTTGAAGTGCTGCAGCTTTCAGAGAAGTTTCTAGGCATGGTTTCCTCTGATGACTGCTAATATGATACGGCAGTCCTTCAAAGGAGCAGAATGCATAGGGCTGCAGCTTTGGGGCTTATTTATGCAATCAGCAAATATGACTTTTTTTTCCCTCCCAGCTAAATAGCTCAACATGCAAGTAGTAAACTGAAGGGCACAGTCCTTTCCACACTGTACTGCCATTTCCCTCCTCTTTTTAAGCTGGCGGCCATGCTCCTTGGAATTCTGATTCTCTCAGCTTGCTGCTTGGAGGTGGAGTGGGATAATGTCAGGAAAGAACCCATTCTGGTTTGTCTCTTCCCAAAGATAAAATTGCAAGTGCTCAATTGTGTATTAATGTCTGCTAGTCAGCTCTGCCAATGAATTTATGCTCTAGGAGTGGTGTGGAAAAAAAGGTCATCCTTCTACTCTGCAATTAGTTAAGGAAGAAATGTGCTAAAATCTTTAAAGATGTTTGCATGGTCAAGTTGCTAAATAATCTCTGTCTGTGATGTAAATAGAGGTAGGTGGAAGTTTTATCTTTAATGCTGACTCCCTTCTTTTTTTTCTTTAGATCAGCAAAGCTGTCTACCTTTTCTTTTTGTCTTTTTCTTTTTGTTGTTCTTGTTGTTTTGTTTTGCTCCAAGATTAACTTAATGGTTTAACACAGCAGGTAAACATGTAGTGTCTGCAGTGAAATTCAGCCTCTCAACTTCAAGGGCTGAATTTGGGGTACGCTGAAGGGAAATTGAGGTGAATGCGTTTGTTCCCTCCTGTGTTCTGTTAATGGAAATAGCTATGGCTAAATCAAGGATGTCTGATCCACCCATGAATCAGTTCCTGAGCTGCCACTCCTGGCTGGGTTTGGGGTTCAAGTGCAGCGGCCCCAGGTGGCACAGCATGATGGGCATGGGGCACCTGCACATGTGAGCAGTCAAGCCTCTAAAGCCCAGAGTAATTACCGTCATAATTAAGGATAAATCTGACAGTGTTTGGACTTTGGGAAGGTTTAGGTGGAGCTCAGGTGGAATGACAGCTTAAGCCTGGATCATTATGAGATACCTGGGTTTTGGTCATACATGTTGGATTAGATTTAAGTGCCCAAGGATTGTCAGGCTCTGCACTGAAGTGCCTGATGACCTAAAACATCCAGAGTTTTGAGCATATTGCTCCAGCTTGATCTTCACAACACACATGAAAGGTCTATGATGAAAATATCTGTTTAGATTAAAACAACATTCAGGTTGTCAGAACAGTCTTAAAATCGCTGCAGTGGTTTGTCTGACCTTGGAGGTTGGCATCCTCAGACCTCCCCAAACCAGACAAAAAGGCAACAAAGACCCAGAGCTGGGGGCTACAGGATGGAGCTGGGCAGAGTTCTCGTTTCCATTCTCTGCATGGGGCTTGGTCCAGTTGTCAGCATGCTCATAAGCAGTGCTGTGCAGTCCCGTGGCATTGCTCACTTGGTCCTGCCTTGCTACGACCAGCACCAGTTCAGATCAGGCACTGCCTACCTTGGGCCATCCCACTGGCACCAGCAGTATCAACCCTGTGTTAAAATGTCACATTCTCTTAATCCAGCTCTGCATGTCTCTACATGTATTGTGAATTAATACTTTTTTTTTTGTAAGAAGAAAGCAGTATTATGCCTGCAAAATTTATTTACAGTAGTTGACAAATAGTACTTTGGGGAATTTCCTTTTTTAAAATCAGCTAATAAGGGAAGAAATCCTCTCTCAAAACTGTGAAACAGCTTCATGGCTCTTCTATAAACATTTTGGTGGCACTACAACTCCCTTCTGCCCAGGCCAGACCATTTCTTTCTTTTTTTCTTAAGATTTACATTGCAGGGAAGCACTGGTAGCGGGGAGACTTTTCTGACTGTTGTTTTGAGAGAGGATCAGTTTTCATTGCAGCACTTGATGCCCCACTTCTGGAAAGGGGGCTGATTTTGACCTTCCCAATCTGCAATGTTTTGTACTTGCAGCTTGAGGTGTTTGTTCCTGGGGCTGCTGCCTCTTGTGAATCACTCTCTGTGCTGGCATTTGGCTGTTCCACCTAAGCCATTGACCATGGGCAGCTGTTAACAGAGGCTTTTGCCTCTCTTTCCCCCAGAAGATAAATTATCTGCCAGATCAGCTTGCTGAAATCACTTGCCCTGCTGCCATGGGATGTTTAGATCCTGTGAAAAGCTGGGAGAAATGAAGAGAAAAAGAGACCAGGATAATTGTATGAGCAGGGCTGCCCCTTTCAGAGGTAGGCTGCCTTTACACGAAAGGAGCAATGTCAAACTGTTCTCAGTGGCAGTAGATTACCTCTCCTTGCAGTTGAAGAATTTAGATGGAGGTCTTTCAGTGCTTGTGCAGCTATCTTCATAGTGGTGCCCAGCCTGCAGGACTAATAGCTCAGCTGTGCCAGCCCTGGCATCTCTGGACAGCTGTCTCTGCTTTCATTTGTGGTGGTCCAGCTGCTGCTCTGGGAGCAGCCCAGCCTTCTGGTTAGCAGTGGTGTGGCAGATAGAGGTCACTTGTAAACCCTACCACTGCCCCAGAGTCACAGCCAGTGGTGGAAAGGAGAACTGTAGCCCCTGGTTCCTGGCACGCATCCCTGTGGCACTGGGGGACAGCATCCCCCTCACATGGCACAGTGCTGCCCGTGCCACCAGGTGTACAGATGCAATGGGAGGTTTTTTTGGTAGGAGAGGTGCTGGTCCTCAACGCAGGCTTGAGGAAGCCAGGAGTAGTGCACTGGTGAGAGATGTGTCTGTGAGAATAGATTGCAGGGCTACTTAATTCAATAAATGCCTCACTGAGATCCTTAGAGCAGCTTCAGATCTATAAAGCCACTTCAGTGAGTTCATATCCTGAATAAATATTATGCAGTTAGCTTCTCCCCTGTGTATTAAAGTACAACAGTGTGATGCCACGCTGACAGGGAACAACATGGGATGTAACACAGGAGGGTTAAACAGATTTCAAACAAGATCAGAGGTTACCCCATTTTTTTCGAGTTAGCTATCAAGGAATTTTTGAATTCCTGTGTCTGAGGGTAAAAATCCTCCTGTGAAGGAGATGTACGCTATTTTCTGGCCATCTTAAATGTCAAAATGAATTTTACTTTGAAATGTTTCCTATAAAAAATAAATGCCTGTTCTCTCTGCAGAAGTATATCATATTTTAGTGCATGTTGCTTTCAGGTTTTCAATTAGAACTTTGAATCACATTCCTGATTAGTAACAAGCAATCAATCATAATTAATTAGTTAAAATGTTCAACCGTTAAAATCATTACCATTAATTAAAATAATTATCTCTATTTTGGCTGCACTTCATTGCCATTTCAGGGAAATGTGTTGCTTAACTCTACCTTTAGCACTCAGCAGGGGATTGTGGTGACTAAGACACGCATGAGAGGTGGGGGCATGACTTTGGAAAAGCTGGGTTTTGCAGTGTAGCTGTAGTTAGCTTTAAGTAGATGCAAGCATATCAATCACTTATGTTTTTAGTAAAGAGATTTCTCCTTAACTTAATATACCTAATATCTGCAGAGATACACTGTCAGCAGAGTTCTTTTCTAAGGAGTATGTTCCTTGTAACTATATACTTCGTAAGTCTCTTCATAAATAAAATACAAAATTGATGGGTTTATGCAGTATGATATAGGATATGCTCATTTAGGGGTAAAGACCACTTTTTTCAAGCTGTATGCTGATGAAAATAAACGTAGGTCAGACACTGCAGGAAAGGAAAGATTCTGCTTCTACCGAGCAAATATGTTTGATTCAGGAGAGAAAGGATTAGGATACATCCAAAAAAAGGACTTGAGAATCATTGCAGTGGCTACAAACTGCTTTGTCACCACAGGTGCTCTGCAGTTTCACTAAATATATTTTTATCCCCAAAAGAATGAACTGATTCTGTCTCTCAAAGAGAGAGGACTAGACAAGTTTCAGAAATAAAGTATAAACTTGTCTAGATTCCTGGTACCTAGTTAAGTTTCAATAAAGGGAATGCATGCTACGAGGAAAGATTTTTTTCTGAAATATGCAAACTAAGAAGCAAGATATACAGAAAGATAAAGGCTGTCAAAAAGCAAGTCTTTCAGCATTTGCAAAGGGAAAGACAAACCTTTCCAGTTAAAGTGAAGGCAGATTAAATTTAAGGTATTTCCTGCTCCTAATCCCCCACCATTTCTTCACCTGTCTCTTAAATGGTTATTTGAAAAAGTGTTTTCCATTTTGAATGTAATGAAAAAGGGTTGAGTAGAGAGTTATTTCACTGTAGCTAGATATGAGCAATACATTTGTCACTCCAGGTGTGGTGGATCTCTAAATCACAGCGTCTCTCAATTACAGCACTGCAGTACCCTGGATGGCCCCTGCTCCCCTGCAGCCACTGCAGTGTCGTGGCCACTGGTGTGAGACCTGGAGGTCCAGTGCAAGGTGCACGGAGAGCTCAGAGGTCAGCAGAGGAGGAAGCATCTTCTTTAAAACTGCTTATTGTGGTTGTAAACTGGTTGCAAGGATTTCTTCCACTGCACACCATGCTTAAACTTTGAGCAGCCTGGGATGATTTCTTCTGCCTTAGGTACCATTGAATTTTTTGATCATAACGTTTGTTCTGGAGGTCATTTTGTTCAACACATCTGAATGAATGACTCTGGTCACTGCAAGTTGTTCAGGGCTCTGTGCAGTTATTTTTTAATTAACTCAAAGGATGGAGACTCCAGAGCCTCTCTGGGCAACTTGAGCCAGTGTTTGACTACTCTGGCAGTAAAAAAAATAAATTCGTGTGTTTAAACAGAATTTATTGCATTTCAATCTGTGTTCATTGCCTCTTGTTCTGT
The DNA here is from genome assembly GCA_008694505.1 of Cyanoderma ruficeps. NCBI lineage: Eukaryota > Metazoa > Chordata > Aves > Passeriformes > Timaliidae > Cyanoderma > Cyanoderma ruficeps. Next base: position 4,459,250 of record VZDJ01007755.1, read on the forward strand.
CACTGGAAATCTCTGAGAAGTGTCTGGCTATGCTGCCTTTACCCCTTCCCATCAGATTATTATTCTCCTCTTATTTCTCCATGCTTCAGTTGGTGAAGATTTCCTGTATTATAAAAATGGTCAGCACACACTTGGGTCATTTTGGTCTGAAATATGGCCTTAATTTCCTGGAACTGTGATTTGGATAGCTGCTCATTGAGAGACCCCTCTTTTCCCACCTGGGACCTTCTGCTGTGTAGCTATTTTTTTAATAGGTGTAATATCACCTTACAGGTTTGACACTCAGCTATGACAGTCACAAATCTGCCCTTTGAAAAACCTTTTTTTATATGGAAGGTGGATGATGTCTACCTAAGACACATGAATTGGAATAAGGACACTTGAGTTCTGCTCTCTGTCACAAATTTTTTGTATGACCTGAGATGTCTCATTAACAACTGACCAAAAGCCTGTTGGGAGTCTTTTCATTTACCTTAATGGGCTTTGAATTAGGTGCTTAACTTTCTCAGACTCACTGACCAATTTATATAAAGGAGATGGTGTTATTTGCCTATCTCGTTGGGCTGTCACAAAGTGAAATACACTACGACAAAGGATTTTGGGATCACTGAGTAGAGAGTGCTATTCAAGTGCAAAGTATTACATAAACCTTTAGAAGCAGTAATAAAAGTGCTAGTGTTTCCTTGAAAAACTATGATTTCTTTTCACCTTTATATTTCGAGAAAGGCTTGTCATTTCATGTTTCTCCAAGGAATACAGCATCCTCTGACACATGCAGGGTCCAGCCTAGCATCAATGGCCTATGCCAGGGGACAGGGTGAAGGAAGGGACTGCTTTCACTGTCCTGTAATTAAAATTTTGTGAATTTAAACTTGTAGACATTAGTGTAGCAGGAGAGCCTCATCATGTGCTATAGGAACATGATGTGATGTTACAAAGGGAATAGAGAGAATTTCATATGTATTCTGTGTTATTCTGCAGGAGTGATCAAAGCAACAAGAGCATCTGAATATTTGTGGAATTTAGCAGATGCAAAAATTTCAGCTAATCAGAGAAAAAAAAATTGAATTGGTTCTATTTGTACCTGCTAGACACAATATGGAAAAATATAAACATTAACAAATTATTGTAAATTAAGTTGTAAATGCAATGGATTTCACCCCCATGCTTTCGTTTTTCTTTTTTTTTTCTTTGTATGTTTGCAATAAGATAACTTGGTTCAAAAAATCATAAACATACTTTGTGCATTTGCTGCTGATTCTGTCTGCAGCTAAATGTGATTTTAAAAGGAACCCAAATATTTTCATACATATTCTCTCTGGCCAAGTGTATCTCCTCCAGGTGCAAGTCTGACATAAATTTTAAATACCAACAAAATGCTATTTGATGTTCAGATACTTACTCTTATTTCTAGAACAGGCCAATTTTAAGTAAAGCTCTACACCATGTTAAGTTCAGCCATTGCCTCTTTGTTTCCATTTGGTTTGACTTCCTGAAACAACGATTCCAGACTTCAGATGGGAAAAGAGGGGCCAAAAAGATTGTGTCATCTTTCTGCAGTGAAGCTCTTAGTAGTACCTGTTTCCAGTCCTGAGCGGGATTTAAACCTGTACCAGAGTCCAGAACATCACATCTTTCTTATTCTGTTTTGATTCTGTAAGACCCTAATAATTTAAAGAGAAGTGGTAAAACTAAGAACCTCATTAGGCATTGCTTCTGTACAAAGGAGGGAAAAAAGATTGATTTACTCTAGCTTGTAGTAAAATAACTCTCTCTAAATCTTAGTGATTCTTAATATCTTTCTTAGGTTCATTGCTCTGTTCCCCTGCTGGCCTGTGTGCTTCAGTGTCTTAAAAGCTAACATTAAAAATTATGTCACAGCCAAAAAAGTGTTGTGGGTTTAAATCCTGCTTGAAGGACATGGTGTGTTGGCAGTAATAAAGAAAGCTACTTGAAGAATGTAAGATCTTGCTAATCAGATTGTTAATTGAGTACATGAGCTTCACATAATAGAAAGGCAAACTGAGAAGGTGACAATGATAGCCAGACTTCATCTGTTGAGTTGGAATTAACGATTAACAAAATCAAGATCCCTTTGTGGTTGATTCTTGTACAGCTGCAGCCAAATATAAAAGAACCATCAAAGAAATCAACTCATTAGTAATTCTGTAGAACTTCAAATAGAAATTCTTAACCCCTCATCAGCCTTTCTCTGACAACTCCTTAAAAGCTGTGTTAAAAAAGCCAAAAACCCCCATTATTTGCTTCACCAACTCAAAGAAATGGCCTGCAGGAACATAGCATAAATTGAAGCTTTTAAAACCAGATCTATCTATAGGTAGAACAGTCAGAGCACAAATATATTGTGACATGCAAAATCTCCCCCAGTCACCCATGTCACACAGTGTCAATAGCCTGTCTGCTTCACAGAAAAACTCACTCCAGATTTAAATAATTTCAATATTGTAACAAAAACTGACAAAAACCAGTGAAATCAGAAATAAAGCTGCCACTGTGTCCTTATTGCACTGTCATTTTGTCTATAACTCTCCCCACCGGGGGAAGTTGCCAAACCAAGGGTGAATTAAAGATTGTGTCTCTATAATGTTGGAAAATAATGTGTTTTCAGGGCAAGCCTTCATAAGATTTGAATAGTCCATTCCACTGTCTCATTGCCTCTGCAACATTTAATTTATCTCAGTGGGTCTGCTGTGATAAAGAATTGCAGGTCTGGACATTTAGTTGGTATTTTTAAAGTTTGATTTTATAAGGCGACGGGCAATCCGGAAACCGTGTTTTATTACACTGGTGAAAGTGCCTATTAAAGCTCTTAAAACTTCTACCTTGTAGGCTTTTAAACAATCTAAAAAGTGATTGAGTATGTGAGTGAGAGATTAGCTCCTAGGAAACCTAAAATGTTTGCATAGTCTCATGTGAATTATGTGTGATTATATAGATATATTAACAGAAGTTTGTTAATGGAATGTCTGTTATATCTGTTTTAAGACTCTGTAATTTAAGTTTTGTGCATTTTAAGTTTAGGGACAGTAGGGCTGCAGTAGGGCACATAGCATCTTGGAAAAATGGTAGTTGTATAAAATTTAATGGTGGGGAAATAACCCAAAGATGTTACTTTGATCAGGAGTAAACCATATATTGAATCATGTACAGAAATTTTAAAATACTTTTTTCACTTTATTGATCTCCTTTTCCACTGTTGCAATTTGCCTTCCAAACAGGTATTTTGCAGTAGGCACTAGCACATGTTTGTGAATGAGTTTAAAAACTCAGAAACGCTCTTGGCTAAAATGTGCAGCAGTTGGAAAGATCTTTGTAAGAGAATGGTACTGTTGCTTATTCTGCAAGTAGTTGTGGATGTGTCTGCTGAACGGAGTGGACAGGTGGACTTCTTCTTGGCATGCCTGAAATTTTTGAAATAAACTGTTTCTGGTTTATCTTTGAGGACCAGCCTTGAGACTGAAGTCTGAGGAACTCTTGAGTTTCGTGAAGTCTCTCTGAGCTACCTGGTTGTTTCCCAGCGCTCTCTTGGAGAGCTCTTGGGGAGCTGGATGTGATGTTTTCGTCTGGAGGCCTTGTTCTGTCACCCGACTGCCCTGGTTCCTTGGCAAACACAAAGGACCAGTGGCAACACTGAGAGAAAAGTGGAAAGTAATTCAAATGGAAGGAAAATAAGTGGGTGGGTGCATGTTGGTGAGAGGAACGTTTTGTACCACAGTGTGTTCCTTCCTGCTGGATTCACAGTCCATGAACGAGTCTCCTATAATTAACACATTGCCATTATCAATAAATGCTATGAAGCAGGATTGGGGAGAGTTGGCAAAGTTGCTGCTGCTCACAGAAAGGCCTCCCCGATCAAAACCAGCTCCCACCATGCTAAGGAGCCAGTGGGGAGCTCAGAAAAAGGATGCCAGGAGTTGGTATTCTGGGTGTGAGCCATTCCATCCCACAGCCCTGTCGTTTCAGCTGGCTCCCGTTCAAGCCACGTTGGCATGTGCTGTCTCTTAGCAACTGCCAGACGGATGGTCCCGGCTGGCCACGGGCAGGGAGCCAGCCGGCCACCCAGCCCCGGTGCTGGGGGAGCCCTGCCCGCCTTTCCACAACTCCTGGAGATTGCCTGTCGAAACCCACCTCTGCTTTCCAGGGAAAAAGGATTTGCTACCTTGGACTGGCGAGTCTGACCTGTTCATGGCAGCAGCAGACCCTGGATATGGCTGGAAAGGTGAAGCTCTGAAGATGACAACACTTTCATAACTCAGCTGACTGCTCCTACCTGATGAAGAGCCTCACCTGAGCCTTACTGCAGCTTAGTGCATGAGCTAACACACAGCAATGCATTGTTCGCACATGCTGAACAAAAACATTTATAAATGTTACATATGCTATTAAAAATATTCACAAAAGTATTTTGCTTTTAATTTTTGTTAATTATTTGAGGATTTTGAGGTTTGGGTTTTCAGGAGGTTTTTTTTGATCCTACACTGGCAGAATTTTCTCCTTTTTCAGTTACTTTATGACCTACAATGCTCTATGAAGTGGTTTTTTTGTAGGTTTTTTTGATCTCTTAGCTTCTCCCCAAACCCTTAATTTTTAAAATGTTAGGTTCAGCTGCACAGCTCCCCACGTGAGCTGCTGGGATAAACCTCAAAGCAGTGTTCTCAAATGGTGGGGCTGGGTCCTTGCCTTTTTCTGGGCTTAATCTTTACTGTGCTACTCCGTATCAGCCATCAAAAATGAATGCAGTCGTGCTTATATAAATGAATTCCTCTAGTTTAATTTTCCAACCTTGACTAGTTTTTTGTAATTGTAATGATGGAACAATTCAGATATATTCTATTTTGCCGTGCAATATCTTAGAGATTGAGTGCTTTTGCACATAGCATACTAAACGTCATTTTAGCAGTGAGAACAATGATAAAAGCAACATTTTTTTGTTCTAGAAAGTGCAAGTCATTGGGGAAATAAATGTCTTTGCACCATACTGTGAGTCAATTCTAAGAAAAAAATCTAGAAAGTCCATAGTCCCTAAGGAGTCCCTCTAAGCATCTGTTTTGGTCTACAATATCTGTATTATTCCAAGTTCCCGAATGAGGAAATATTACGATTGAGATCATTGCGGTGATCTAGAATTGACTCCTTGGGCTGCAGTTTCCCCTAAGTCATGTTCATTACCATACCATCTTCCTGAAAACACAAATAAGAATATTTTCTGGCATCAGTCAATGAAAACTCATTTCTGTTCCCACCGGACCTCTTTACATTTTGATGTGGAAGCTGAAAAAGCTCCCAAAAGCTCTTAGGCTCTTTTCTGCCTGTTGGTGGAAGCTAAATCACTTAACTCACTGTTAACAATCTTGAAAATAGATAAGTGATTTTCTTATCTGAATTCCTTGTGGAAGGTAGGGAGTATTTAACAGCACTTGCCATGGCAAGCAGAGGTGAGATAGGTGCAGGCTGGACACAGGAGACAGGACTGAAGAATCCTATTTATACCAGGGAAAGGGAAAAAAGAAGCCAGTAATTTATAAAGCCCTCAATGAGTCACCAAGGTTTTCCTTTATGGGCAGGATAAAGCGAACAGCTGTTCTACTACATTCCATTTGCTTGAGTCAACAGGCCCATTCTAATAGTTTGTTGATTATCTTACATTTTGTCAATATTGTGGTATGATTTCATTGTTTGTTTTATCGTTACTCAGATTGACAATGTTTTGTTTTGTGAGCTATGATGAGATAGCTCATAGAGTACAATGGTAAGAATGATTTATCTTCAATTCCGTTTTTAGCAGATTGTTTTGCTGTAGCTACCACCCTGCACTAGCTATTTAATGATTTTTGCTTTATGTTCTTCTCTTGTAACCCCCAATCAAAACAATGGTTTTCTTGGCAGTCAGTGATCTAAGCCATTGTTCCTATTGCACATGGTTGGCTTTTCTTTTTTAGGGGCAAACCATATTGTCTCCTCTTGAGATAGCTCCCTCCCATGCCCTTGGTATTGTGTCTGCAATATCCTCACAGGGAAGTGATGATGTGGCTCTCTGTGCTGCTCTGCTTTATGCCCTGATCCTGAAGATGCTAGAGGAGAAATGAGTGGTGACATCGAAGTGTGGAGGATCACCATCACACCCAGATTCTGTACAGGAAGCTCAGGTGGTGTCCATCCTTGACATCTCCAAAGGGCAAAGCACTGATTTTGTTATTCTTAAGCAATTGTGATATCTTTTGCAACACACGTCAATAACAACTACATTTACCTGCTATGGGGGCGTGAAGTGCTTAATGAGTTCTAGAAGACCAGCTATGAAATCCATGGCAGAAATCGAACAGGTTGCATTGTATGAACATGCAAAGGGGAAAGTGATGCAAAAGTAACTTCCCCAAAAGTGAGTTCGGGTTTTATTGCTGGATTTAATGGAAATCCAAGCCATGGTATGGAGATCAGATTTACAGGGCTCCCAAACAAATAATTAATAAGATTCTGGATCTGAATTTTACTGTATTATATATTCAGCCCAAAAAGTTGGGCTGAATATATAATACAGTACAATTACTTACTTCATTCTAACTCCTCCCTGTAGACATACTCTATTGGAAACATATGAAAAAGTTCCGAACACAAATGCCATGTCCCTAATAAATAAATGATTATGCTGGGAGCTGCAAGAATATTTTTCTGTTTTCTTTCAGCTAGTATTTTGCAAGTGTTAGCAATTTTCAAAACCGTTCAGAATTCCCATACCCATCTGTGGTGATTTCCCTCAGACACCCATAAACCCACTTTCTGAAATTTCTTATGTATTTTTAACAGTGCTAGTAGAAATATTCAATTCATTTGATGTGCATAAAGCATCCTATGTTGTCAAACCATTTTTTAAACTTCAACAGAGAATGCAGTAGCATTAATAGTCATGTACCTTGCTCTGCTATTTCAAACTGCCCACTTTATTTATCTAAGATGTTCCAGTATCTTCTATGACTCTAGTCATTAGCAAATTTATGTTGCTCACTTACCTTTTGCGTGCTTGCCAGGGCAGAATATGTAATAACAGTCTGTAATTAAATCTTCCTCAACTTACTTTATCACTGTGCACCTTCTCTATACATTTTCTTTTTTCCATCGTCCATCAGATGATGGAAATGACAGAAAGGAAAGATACTGCTTGTGCTACATAAATACCTATATGCAAATTAATCTGAAATTAATCTGGAAACCTCCCCACATTAAATTAATATTTAATGAAGCTCTCAAATTTTAGGATGTTAAACTGCATTTAGCTGAGATTTGAATAGAGCTATTGATATTTAGGTTTTGCAGTGATAGCAAGTTTGATTAGGAAATGAAAAGTTTTTAGTTCAAAGTAGCATAACAACAAATCTGTGTGTTATGGTGAATCATTAATATTATAACACTCAGAGTGGAATCAAACTTTTCATCTTAGTTGTGGTGAAAAATGTTCAAAACAGGATCAATTTCTTTCACTTCTGGTTTTTTTTTTCCCTTTAAGCTGAGGGCAAAGCAGATTTTTCCCTTCCATCCTTGGTCTTGCATGAATCCTTAGTAGGTGTCCTTAAGTGTCAGTAAACTAGTGCAACTTTCTAAAGGAACAAAATATGTGACTGATAAAAGTAAAATATATCTAAAATTTTACATCAATATGTGATTAGACTCCAGTAATAGTTTCTGGCTGGTGTGCAAAATGAAAGTGAATGTCTTCGCCCATATATTATCTGGAAGATTTCAGGGAATATGACAAGGAAAAGTAGGAATTTCACACCTAATTTCTACTACTTGCATTTTAAGACAATGGTATAAGTGGGTAAGATTTTTTTGCCTCTAATTTTTGGGGAGATTTTTCATGATGAAAAGTGGAAGCAGTTGAATGGAAATTTCTTTACTACCTAATATTGTATAAAGAAATTGCATTTGGACTTCTATGCAATAGGCTATTAGCACATGACTGACTCTCTTTGTGGGCTGTTTCAGGCCTAGAAAACTCCTTTGAAACATCATAAAAAAAAATACCTAAAATGTGGTTCCAATAAAAGTTCTATTCATTTCCTTATCAGGTACAAACAAATGCAAATAGCAAAAATTGTCAATTAAAAAAACCCTGCAACACAGATTTTGGGAATTTGCATGAAAGCAAATTAATTAAAAAGGCAAAATTACATTATAGATAAATCATATGCCTCATTTTACTTTCAGTTTTCACAACCTTTCCCTGTTTCTCTCTTCCTCTGTTGAGGCTCTCTGCTTTCTAATTTTATGTATGAGTGTGCAAGTTTCTCTGAAAACATCTTCCTCTTCCTAGACTTTGGGGAGCCATGTATCAAATCACAAGCCACTTTTTAGAAAAAAATATTTATATTTTTAATCTGGTGAAGTCAACAGGCTAAGGCTGTGGGCTGAACTCAACAGCATTTTGTGTTTGTTCCACAAATTCTTCTAAATCCCCAAACTCTTCAATAAGGTAAGAAATCCCTCTGGCCTGTCCTGCCCTTTGGATAACTATGAGAGATGAAGCAGAAAAAGTGGTAATCAGCTGGAGTCTGAGGCCACTGATCTGCTGGCAAATGGGATACGTGGCTGACTGAGTGGAGACTGCAGCAATGATCACAGATGTGCTTTAGGCAGGTGGTTTCACAAAATCATAGGAAATTTGGGTTGAAAGAGACATTAAAGATCATCCTAGTTCCAACCCTCGTGCCATGGGTGAGGACACTTTCCACCAAACCAGGTTACAAATCCCCATCCAGCCTGGCCTTGAATGCTTCCAGTAAAGGAGCATCCCCATATTCTCTGGGCAACCTGCTCCAGTGCCTCTTCAGTGCCTCACAGTAAAGAATTTCATCCTAGTATTTAATCTAGACCTGCCCTCTTTCTGTTTAAGACCATTATCCCTTGTCCTATCACTCTATGCCTTTGTTAAAAGTCCTTCTCCAGCTCTCTTTTAGCCCCCTTTAGGGTACTGGAAGGTGTCCTAAGGTCTCTGCAGACCCCTCTCTTCTCCAGGCTGAACACCCCCAGCTTTCTCAATCTCCCTTCATAGGAGAGGCATTCCAACCCTGTCATCATCTCTGGCCTTCTCTGGACCTACTTGAACATGTTCACAGGTCCATGTCTGCCCTGTTCTGGGGACCCCAGAGCCGGACATAAGTACTCCAGGTGGGATCTCACAAGAGCAGAGTAGAGGGGGAGAATCCCCTCCCTTGACCTGCTGGCCATACTGCTGTTGATGCAGCCCAGGGTAAAGTTGGCAAAATCTCCTGTCACCCCTTGCAGTTTTCTCCACAATTTTTTTTCCCACTTTTCCCCTTGCTTTTTTTATCCACACATGGCTGGTGTGGAAGACCAAACACAGCTGGACATAGTTCGGAGGTGGCAGTTGCTGCCTGGCTCCACTTTTGTGTTTATTTATGGGAAGCCGTGGGCAATTTTCACAAATGTTTTGTGTTTCTCATCTTAGCCTGGATGCTTTGGTCACTTCCAGTCATTTTACAACCACCACACCAAAACATAATGGATTAATCTTTAACCTCCAAAAACATGTCAAGGCCCACTGTATTCAAGAGAATCTTAATGATTTGTGATCTTGGCTGATGTTAGAGGAAAGAAACTATTGCAAGATGTTTCCTTTTCTTGGTGATATCAAAATGAACTCCATCAAATACAATTTATGATAAAATTTAAGTCTCCCAGTTTCAATCTGGTAATTCATACCAACCATTTTTTTTCCCTAGTAAACTGAAGAGAAAATGTGACAGGGAATATCTTTGGAAAATTTACAGGAATTAAATTATAGTTCACTCTGTGATGTATTCATGATGTGTTAGCAACTTTAAAGCAAACATGAAGGAAACTAGTACCTGAAAGTGTTAACCTGCTTGAAAGTACAGAGAGGTGGAGTCCCTTATTACACACTGAGTTAAGTGCATTGATATGGGAGATTTTACCTTACACTGTCATGTGGTTATTTCACCAGAGAGCACTAGTTTTCCGTGCCTTGTTTGTAGGGCTGAACCTAGGTAGGTGTGTCTGTATTCTTAATAAATTTCCTACACAGCTCATTTAAGCAATATAGACGAATCATTGAGAGTGACAAGTATAATACTGAAATAAAGTTCCTATTTGAGCCTGGGAAAATTGTACTGGAGACTCAAAACATCTACATCTGGAAGTGTATTCTTAACAGCAGCAAGTTGCAGCTATGCTGGACAGATTCAAGTAGAGTGAGAGGTGCTGGTGAAAGAAGTGATGGTTCTTTATCTTTAACATATTGGTGCTAGATCTCTGTCTCTCTTTACTTCACACACATTCTGGATACAGATATTTCCCAGTTTAATGACTTCAGCAAATAAAATTAAACTCATAAATACACATGGGTGAGGGAGTAAATGGATGGTGAGCAATAGAAAGGCCACTATCACAAATGTATCTGTTTATTCAGTGGCCTGATTCCTGCAGCCTATTGGGTAAATGCTTGTCTCCAACTGGATTTTTCCAAGCTTCACATTTCCATGGTGTTGTAGCTGTGTGCAGCACTGTACAGGGGATGCTAATGGAGCAGCCTTGTCATATACGTTGTGTTCTCCTCTATTTTTAATTTAGTATAAATATCTGTATATATATGCAAGGTAGATCCATCTACTTCTCCCTTGAACACCATTGCATTGGACATTTTCCACATATGTGGAAAATAAAACACTGAATCCCTTTGTCACTGCACAGATATGGAGCAATATCACACTGAGTAACCATGTTCTGTGATATCTGGTCCCGCTCTAGGGTGTCTGTGGGCTTTGTTTTGCAGGTTCATAGCTGTAAAGTGGCATTTTAGGATGCTTTTGAAAGTGACCACTTTGTCCATCTTCTTTTTCACAGCAGGGAAGTGCAGGGGCAAAAAAAGACTGTTAAAAGGGTGAAGATATAGATTATCATGAATCAACAGCATGGTGAGAAAGCCATAGCAGAGAACTCAGACAAGATGCTTAGAGTAGGGATGGGTTTTTAAAACAGTCTTCCACTGCAAATGAAGGAATAGGAAATTGGTTTTCAAGTGCAGTGGAATTAGTGTTACATGTTTGTCTGTGATAGTAAAGTCTGCCCTAACTGAGGTCTGTCCTAGTCCTGTTTTGCGATGGGGTGTGGATTTTCCTCTTTTTAAATACTGCTTTATACTGAAAAATGATAAGTATAGCTCTGCAGGTAAAAGACACCAGAGCAGAAAACCTGACTGTGAAAATCCCTTTTATAACTAGGCAAATGAAACCACAATTGCTGCAAAAAATTGCTATAGAACTGGTAAAACAATTAAATCCAAATAATGGCAAAATATAACGAAATATGAAGGATTTTAAGGCAGCTTGCAGCTCCTGGTGCTGCGTTTCCAGCACAGTACTAAATGGAAGAGCAAGTTTGAGGACCATTGAACAGAGTTTCTATCCCCAATGAATCACAATTAGAGTAACACCTGGATTAATAAATTTGTGCTGATCCACTAGGGAAATTCACCTTGTTTAATAACCCTCAAATTTCTAAATAAAGTTGTTTATCTGTGGCAGGATGAACTACTTTGTCCCAGGTTGAGCTGCAGAGCTTGTAGGGAGACTTCTTCAAGACCATTTGAAGGACTTTTCAGTAAAACTACGGAGTTCAGTGCTGCCCCTTCAAAGGCTGGTTAAGTCTGCATTTTCACTAACTGCAAGTAACTTTGTTAGGCTTACAGCATGATTCAGAAATAGCAAGTTTGAGATTTTGGACCAGCTTTTACCTCAGAAAATATTTTACGTAAAGAAATATGAGAGTTACAGATGCTGAGGGATTACCAAATACCTGATTTGTGCTCATTAAAGGCAGTTCCTGAAGCAGATGCTTAGAGAGGTTTTGGTGATAAAAATGTGTTGTTTCAATGTTTGTCTATCTTTTGCTGTTCTCTGTCTGATGGGTCACCTTTGTATAGTTATATACTCCCTGTTGCCAGACAGGATGATTTCACGCTCACATATAAAACTGGCTAATTTACCTGACTTTTGCCGCTTTGCCAAAGCTTCATAATCCTTTCTTGCTGCTTTTCAATATTAAGACAGATATTATTATATCTTGCATCATTTCTTCTTGAAATGCAATTTTAAATCCCTTGGAAACAGAAGCCTGGAGCTAGACTTCCATGGCTTCTACCAGTTTGGAGACTGGAACCTAGCTTCAGTAGGAGATTAAGAAACAACACACACAGAGTGTGTGACACCCTGCATCTGCTGTCATCTGTGGTGGAGGGTGGAGTGGTTGCAGACACAGAGGCTGAACTAGCCCTGTTCATCAGGCAGTGCAATAGGTGGGCAGCAGCCTCACTGTCACCTCTGTCCCCATCCAGTGCTTGTTTTACTGGTCTGCCACCATCTCAAAACTGTGCAAAGAATAAAAGTATTTTCACATATGCAGCAAAGATATGCAAATGGCATTACAAAGAAACCCCACAAGAAAGTGTAAAAGCTAAGACTGGTTGTGGGAGAGACTTTCTTCTGAACCACGTTTGACACTGTCAACACAGGGATATCTGATGGCCTACACAAGTTGCAGGAACCACCCTGAAAACTTCATCAGCTCAATCGTGAAAGTTATAAATCAATTAAATGTATTTTTATGATTGCTGCTGTTCCACGTTCCCACCTTTTCTACCCCTTTCAGACTTATCTGGTTCTGAGGAGGTTCAAATCTCTTGTATTTTTGTTTAAATGATACCCACCTAACATTATTTATGCAGTAAATTCTCTGCTTATTCTGCACAAATAAGAGATGTCAAGAGTAAACAGGCTCTGTGTCAGTGATAAATAGCACTTTACAGGATCTGGGAACATGTATCATTGGGGTTTGTTGATTATTCGAGTGGTATACGGTAGTGAGAGTGATTAACACTATACTGCTCAAATTCATCAGTGAATAAAAGCATTACATTACTGTGGTTCATGCTGAAACAAGCTACTAAATCAGACTCTTCCAAGACAGTGAACATCCACTTTTCTTAAGTACTAGATAAACCTTGTATCTTCAGAAAACTTGATGAAGAAATAAGGGCCAGTGTTATCTTTGCAATTTTGAAAGGTTTTTGAAGAAAATCCCTAAAATTCACTGAGCTTTATGGCTGACTGTTAGCATCAAAGAAGCGAAGTTTTAGGCACTTTTTGAGAAAACATTGTGAAAATTGTATTTGTTGAGGACATTCTTTTATAGCTTTTAAAAATCAGAAAGTTGCTAGAGAGGGAGGGCAGAAAGGTACAGAAAACCAATGCCTGCTGTTTTTCAGTGGAAACACAAACCAAATGGAATCTCGGCAAGTGTTAGAAAACTCATGCAGCATATGCATGAAGGGAATAGTTTACCCTAATTATTTGCTACTTCTATATTGGTGAAAAATCAACAGGAGCTTAGCTGGCTGAGCTGGATTGGTAGAACCGCTTTCCAACAGCAACATCTGCAAAAAAGCAGATAATAGCAGTTAAGCAATTTAATTCACTTGAAGGTTCAGGTCTTTTCCTTAATACAGTAAAATACATATTTAGACATAAATAAAATTTATGAAATTTAACCTGTCTTATGGCTTGAATGCTTGGAGTTGATAACAGTGGGAGGTACATCTGTTGTGAAGGTGCACACATGTGTTCATGCACTCATGAAAGCTTTCATGTGGATGAAAGACATGTGATCCATGCAGGCTAGACACACCATTTGCCATAAACTAACCCAAATTCTGGTTCTTTCAGCGGTTGGTCTGAAAGGCTTTGCAGAGGAATGTTTTTCCTTGCAGCTGGCTGTGTGCACTAAAAAACTGTACTGCAGCTCAGAGAGGGAAATAGTCATGGGATTTTGGATGGATTTAAGACCAGTCACCATCTGAACATCCAAAGTGAAAAAATGGTCTAGCTCTGTGTTTCAGAAAGGCAGGAAATCTACTTTTCAAATGTAAAAGGTTTGTGAATAAGTTGTTTTGGGAGAGCTCAGGAGAGCGTCTGTCACTTTCCTGATGTTTAAAGAAGGCATCTGAGACCATTCCAGAAATTTCTGAAGTATGTATGTTTTCCTGTCCCTAGGAAACAGGAGAATCTGACATATTTTACAGACACATGTATACGCTGCTAATGAAAAACTTCAGAACTAATAAAATCTTTCAGGACCAGCTTTTCTGTGGCATGTTGACATCTACTGAATGCGAGGCAATGATGCCATGAAAGTTTCATTGACACACATTTGGGCTGACCTACATATAATCTTTGTGCTTTTCTTGCAGAAAAACTAACATACCAACAAATATGCCACATCAGCTAATCAGTTACTAGAAACTGTGAGCAATGACAGGAATCTTGTAAGTATATCTCACCAGAGACCTGGCTTGCAAAGGGTGAAGAAGTAATCCTTTCCCAAATCTTAGCAGATCTGTGTTATCTTTTTTCCACCTCAGAACAACAAACTATTTTAAAAATGCATAACTTAGATTTACAAACTTACCTCAGCCCTATCTTTGCCAAGTAGCTGGGAATATAAGGGATATCTTCACTTGAAAGACTGGGGAAATACAAGTCTTCAAGCTGTTACACAGCTAAGGCACATGCTGTGGAGTGAAAAAATCTTTACAACAAGAGGAATGGACAAGCATGGGATAGTTTACATATGGGAAACATGGCAGCCCAAATTCCGAAGGCTTTTAAAACACATAGCTCTTGGAAGTGGTTTTCCGCAGTGCTGATCTTTGGCACATAGATACCTGACTTTCAGCATCTCTGCTTGGACCAAGCAGGCTTGATATCCTGAGCACAGCCTGGAATTGCTGACTGCAGCACAGCCCCTGTGCAGGACTTAGGAATTCAGGTCCAACACCAGGAACACCTCCCAAATCCACATGACTGTCCCCATCGACACAGCGAAACACCACAGGGATATATGAGTGGTATTTGAAGTGCAAGCATGGTTTATCAGGCACAGGGGAGGCCTGAAAACAGGTTTCCCACTTCCCAGGCGATTAGCCTAATCACCAGAATAGACAAATAGCTGCCTTCTCTATGATTTATATAGTTATTCACACCAAAGAGCTCAATTAAGGGTTACTACTCCATTACAACCAAGCAGTTAGGACACTAACTCAGTCAAATGATTTTCCTCAGCATTCAGGGATTTGCAGAACAGAAGTCCTACCCTGAACCCGGGTAGCCACACTGACAAAGCTATTTTAATGCAAAAATTGAGAATAACACTGGTGTCAACGACTTGCAAAATTCTCACTATTTTATTTCTTTGAAAAAAAGTCTGTCCCCCTTCCGTACATCTAAATTCTATGCTGACTAGTTTCTACCCATTTGCTACTGTTATATTTCCACCTCTCCAGAAGGCAGACTGACAAGGTTTTCCCCTTCTGGTAAATAATGATCACCTCCCAACCGTCATGACATAGAATATAACTCCACATTTGGGATGGAGAGAGCCCTGCTTATCAAACTGATAGCCACTTGTTACAGGGAAACAGATTCTTAAATTAAATCATTGCACTTATCTTTCATATTTTGAGTGGGAAAAAAACCCCTATCAAGCAACTCCCCGCAAAGAAAATAAGATTTTTCAGCCATTATGAGACTTTCTGGTATCTTTTCAGGCTTGTAATTTGTTTCACTTTGTCTTAAGGACAGTATAGTTTTGATTTATAAATACCCCAATCCTCATACTTATTCTTTCTTTCTTTTCTTTCCCTGATAGTTTGCAGATATAACATTTAGACCATTATTGGCAGAATAAGATAAGGTGGTTCTCTTTTCCAAGGTCTGAATCTTATCCCTATCCTGTACTGGCATCTCTCTGACTTGCAAAAAAAAAAGTCTGCTTCTGTTTCTCTTCCTTAGTCAGATATTACACAAATTTCATCAGGCTCCTAGTTTTGCCCGAATTATGTTTGTCTGGTTCTGCCACCAATAACCTGACCTAAACCATCAGATAATTTTGTCCATCTATGCCTGTTAAAGGAGCTTGGGATCTGGCTTTGGCTGCATCCGTAGAAAATTTCAATGTCAGTTGGATGAGCCCATTAGTTTGCCAGTCAAGGAAGGACTTTAAAGAGCGACATCTCTTCCTAAACACCTTGGAGATGTTTGGAAAATAATGGTGATAATTTTTTTTTTGTTAGACTAGCTGAGATGAGAGATTAGGAGCAGTTCTGTTAGCATTCAGAACAGCCAAAAATTGTGGTCCAAATGCAAAGATGCATATCCAGCCTGCAATTAATTAATCTAGAAAAAAGTTATGACATAAGAAGTTGCTCCTAGAAACAGCCTATACAAATGCATAAGACACTGCAAGCCCTCTCGTCTGCACAGGCACAAGGAAAGGAATTAAGTCCTAGGAAATGAGGAAATAACTACTAAATGATGCCCTGTTGTCCCACTGCAGCCTGTGCCTGCCCCAGGAGGCTGAGTGAGGCTGAGGCTGACAGGTAACCTGAGACCCACCAGAAAGGGTCTTTCCTCCTTTAGCTGCTCTATGATGAATGGAGGAGTAAATTACTTTCTGTTGCTGAGCCTAAAAGTTTTCAAAGCACTTTTTTTTTCCTTTTCTCATTTTTTTTCTCCTTTCATGACAGACTGAAGAACTCATTGGTGCTGTAATGAAAGGCAGACTGCGTTCCCTGTCATGTCAAGAACGCTGCATCGGGAAAGTCGACATGATTTCATGGCTAATGATTCACTCGCTAATATCAATGTGGGCTGCAGTGAGGATAACCAAGTTGAGCTGTCTTAGATCAAATGATTCAATTAGGCCAGCTGTCCCTATTTGTCATGGCTCAACTCGCTTTCAAATTACCTTTCCAAAGTGTGTACGTGCCTTAGCATAGAACTTAACAGCTCAACTGTTTTACAAAAAGGGGATATTTAGCTATGGTGATAAGGGGGGAGAAAGACGTCCCTTTTCATCTGCACTGAATGCTTTTATTCAGCAGTTAAAGTATGTATTTAATGGGCTAAACTTTAAACAACACTGTAAAGTGTGAATCACCCCACTGTCCTAACGACAGTGATCTTTTAAATTTTTGGATTATCTTTTGGCAGGTTTATGAAAATAAAAAAGAAAATCTAACGGGGTGTGCGTGCTCAGGGACGAGCCACACAGATGGGAATAAATGGTTCACAGAAACCAAAACCAAATACCTGCTCCCTCAGATGTATCCTTTACACTTAAACTGAGCCGCAGTCAACAGCAGCCACATTGTCCGTGCAAGGCCCGCCGAAGAGCTCTTCTGCTGTGCGCTGGTTACCTTGGCTCGGCTCCTTGTTGCCCGACACGTTCCTGGCGGGAGGAGGCCGGGCCGTCCCTGGGCAGCAGCCCGCAGTGCCGCAAGGGCGAGAGCTCTGCGGAGACACACGGAGCCGGAGCCTGGCCGCGCACCCCGGGCTGAATAGGCATGGAAATTCAATTACCCTTGGTGTGGTCCCTGCAGTGCCGCGCCGGGAAGCTTCTCCTGCTGAGGCTGAAGCAGGAAGGAGGCAGCGGCTGTGCGGGCAGAGCTTCCACCAGTGGGAACGACTTCTGACTGACTTTTTAGCATTGCAGAGGTGTTAAATTGGGAGAACAACCTGGATGTACACAAAACAGATGAAAGTTATCACAAACATACAATCAAAGCTGTTCGTATGGTCTTACATTTTTCCTGGGGTTGCATTTGGGCCTTCTCATTTTAAATATTTTAATAAGATTCCACTGGTGCCTGAAAAATACTCCCCTGCTGTCTGTATGGCTTATTTTACCTACATATAGATATATATATTTATTTTGCTTAAGTGCTCTCTGGCAATCATACCAAGTTGGAAAATAGCAGCAGAATTTACACGAAAAATAAGACAGTTTACTCCTGCCCTGGATTGATTGTCTTGTAATTTTGTGATCATGCTGTCAAGAAAAATGTACTGTTGATTTTGAGAAATGTTGTATTAGGGAAGTATATTAATTTATCTAAGAAGAACAGTTAAAACTGGAACAGGCCGAGTCTCAGTTCTGAAAATTTGCCATTTGCTTTCATGTTATTCACTACTTTCACACAAAATAGAGATATCAGCTAAAGAAGTTTGATTGAAATACTAAAAATCGGAAAAGGTCTAAAATGCCTAAATTGGCCTTCTGCTTCCTGCTCCTGTAAGACACATCCATGTGTGGGAGTAAAAGTAATAAGCCCATATACATTGCTTCACTCACACATGCCCAGTATTAAAGAGAATCCAAGATGAAACCATGCCATATCAGCTGGATGTGATATATTAACTTTCGAGAAATAGAGTGCAGTTTGCCTTCTCCCTAAATTAATAAACACAGGTAAACAAATTTCCCAGCCTCATCCTTGGTACTTCCATTTGCTAATTAATTCAGTTAATCAAAACCTCAATGCATTTTGCAGCTTGCAGTCTCCAGCTTTGCCTGCAAAAGACACAGCTATGGATGGCAAAACCACAGCACTGAAGAAAAAGGAAAGATTTATTATGAGTTTTAGTGTAAAAGCTTTCCAAAGGTCAGAAAAACCTGAATGATTACAGTCAGGAAATGTGTCCTGACCAAGCTTAGGCATTAGGGTTTTCATTTAATTCTTTCTGCTCTGTTTTTTTTCTTATTCCTGATATACAAATCTTGGCAAGGAGGTAGAATCTAAGAAAAGTGACTTTTTCCTTCCAAAGATTTTAAAATGCAAAGGGATCGCTACATAGATTTCTGACTATATTGAAAACGCCCCTTGAATTTTGCCTCAAAAAATACCTTTCAATGCTCATGTTTCCACCTCCCTCCATTTTCTCTCCTATTTGGCCATATCTCAGAGGGGAACGTTTCCAGTCTACAGTCTCTGCTCACTTGGAATAATGTTTGTTTGCATGAGTAAACCAGCTAAAGTGGCTATCACTGAAGTCATAACTAGAAGATGAAACCAGTTGGGACTATTCCCATGTGAAGTGAGTCAGGTTGCTGAATCAGGCCCATGTGTGAATCTTTCTGTCTCCCAAAGGGGCTTTTTCCATCTCATTAGAAAAAAAAAACCTTCTAGAGCACCAGACAACAAAAGCCTGGAAATGCAAAGTACAGGAGGGGAGAAAACATAATGTCCTTCCAGCTTTTCTCTCAGTTTTCTTTCCTGCAATGTGACTAAACAGAGAAGTCTCTGGTGAATTGTATAATTCTAAGCTTTTATCACATTGCTATTTTCATTCTGTTCTCGCTTAGATATATGGTACACATACTTTTTGGTATTTTTAAAAATTAAGCAACTCCCTTGCGTCTAGTTTTTTAAAGACCACAAAAAATTGGAAGGTATTAATGGTGTTCGTTGTGTAGTGTGTATTTTAGGTTCCCTTTCTACAACAATGCGGAGCTGGAGCGTGTAAAAACAGAAGAAATATGAAAACTGTAAAGACATTTAATGTGTAAAAAGGACCAACTAGTGTGTGTCAGCTCAGCCAGATGCCCAAGGCTAAATCTCTTGATGTGAGATGGTGATTCAGCTGTCAAGGTGCCTGAGTAGACTTGTGGTCATCATAATGATTGGCTGTGGATTTTTTTTTTGGTGGGTTTTTTGGGTGCATGTTTTTCTTTCTTTTCCTTTTTTTTTTTTTTTTTTTTTTTTTTTTTTTTTTTTTTTTTNGAAAAAAAGTCAAAGTTAAAGTTATTCAAATGAACCAACGGCCCATTTTGGTGGAAATATAGGAGGGCTCGTTAACTCAATTCACATCTTTTGTGTCAGTTTTCTAACATACCATACATCTGGAAAAATGCAGTGGTTTGAAAAAGACATAATGTGCCTATTGCCCCAAAGGTTTTGCTTACAGTATGTAATAAAATATGATACAGTTTTTCATGGAGATGGGGTATGGTAATTTGTTTAGATATAATATGAAAGTATCAGTCTGTGAAACGAACAGCATAAAAAGTAAGCAAATGGTCAGGATATGTTAGCTAACAAAAGAGCAAGTTCAAGAACACTTATTCAAGTGAAAATCAGAGGTTTCAGCAACAATATTTTTTCCCGTAAAATGGGTTCTTTCTGATAGTGTCTAATATTTTGATGTTGATTGCCATTAATGAGGCTGCGTTTTTCTGTGACATAGACCTTTCTACTCTTGGCTAAACTTAGCTCCAGTCAGGTGAAAATCCAGGCAATGAACAGAGAACTCAAGTTTTCAGGTATCCCAGAGCATTAGCACTTCATAAAAATATACACACTGAGTCAGCCCAAAGGTCCTCATCCAGCTTGATGTGATGATGTTGCTGCTGGCTAATACTTGAATGGAGGAAAGCATCTAAAACTCACTTTATCTGGGCAAGCAGTTAAGTCATATTTGACTCTTGATTTGAGCCTAATTAGAGCTTCCTTCACATTTCTTTGTTGCACTTCATATTAGCAGCCCTGTAGTGTGTGGTGTTAGCCTTTAATTGTGGAATACTTAGCATTCATGTCAGAAGTTTGTTATTCAACCCCCACTCTTCCCTTTTAGCTTGTGCAGGTGCTCTCAGTCCTTAAAAGCAACTGTTTGTTGGAGTGTGTTTTTGCAAACTGTCAGGAAGCAAATGACATTTGTGAAAAGCAGGTTTTTCTTTTCTGCTTGCAAATTGAACACAAATGTGTTTAAGAAGTGGTCAGAGCTATGATTTATGCCTTATCTGTGTCAAGACGTTATTTTTTGTATATATGCAGGGGTACACCAAGAAAAACAATGGTAATTGGGGTTAATCTAACTTTAAACCAAAAAAACGAGGACTTTTATTCTTTTTGAGCAATCCTTCCTGGAGCAAGCAGCTTCACCTTATGTTGATTTTCTCTGCTATACAGTCACTCTAGCCCATTTCAGAATCCTCTAAGTCTTCCCCCATATCCAACCACCTGTTCTGAGTGGAGCTATCCTTGTTAGATGGCATTAATTTAGCTCAGCTTTAGGTTCCCTGTACAACACAGAAATTAGGGGCTAGTTTTACTGGTTTCCCTATATATTCAGCAGAGAGAGAAAGGATCCTCAATAGAGTGATGCAGAGCAAAAGTAAATTAGTTTAGGCTAATTCACACAGCCAGGTCACTACTTTCAGTGAGGCAGCGTGAATAGCTTCTCTCAATGCCCTCTGCAGCTCTAAGCCTTATTACTGGATGCCAAAAAGTCCTGTGAAAAAGCAAAGACACCTCCCTCCCCTTGTCAAACTCGAGTGAATCCTGATTGTGACCATGACAATTTTGAATGGACCTTTCATTGTTTGCCACCTGGATGGCTGGACAAGAGCTGAAAACTGACATGAGGAAAATGAGTGAATCAGGTCTGGGGAAGAGTCAAGAAAGCCCATGAGATTTCTTTAGATGCAGAACTCCTTGCAGGCATTGCCCTGCAGGAAAGGCCAACAAGCACCAAGAAGGTTTTTGCACCAGCGTGTGTCTGCCTAGAATGGGAAAAACCTGATATTGATGTGGATGTAATGATTAACAAAGAAAGTATCTTGAACTGGCACTGGAAAGTGGACACTGCTCAGTTTTATATAATCAAATTCCTAAAACCTGTGTAAATGAGTCCCATCAGTGTAAAGTCACCGGGAACCCATGACTTGGCTTATGGCCTTGAAAAAGACCTAAAGAAGCAGAAAGTGAATTGATTATCAATTTATTATATCAGCAAACTTTCATATATCCAGAGAATACTGTTTTTGGTTAAAAAGAAAGGTTGGATAGGGTAGAAGGTTAAAAAGAGCAGATTTTCCTTGTGAAAAGTGCAAGTAGGCTGTATGCTGAAGGCATGAACTGTTCCCTGACTGTTGACTGCATTTTAACTCGATCTTTCAAATATTCAAGAGCTCAAGGGAGCCCAGGCAGCAAATGCTGTGACTACAAGGGGTTAACAGGCAATTTATGTAAAGTCTTAGTATTCTGAAAAATGAAATGTGCATGTGAAATGGAAAAAGAAAAAAAAAAAGGAAAAGATTATATTTGTCAGCTGTGCTACCATATGTTGCTCTGGCGGAAGCACAGTAAAATGGTGACAATTTCTATTTTATTGAATGAGGATCTGTGTTGATTTCCATTATTTGAGACCGTCTCTGGACAAACAGAGGTATCTTCATTATCACATAAAACTGTGCTCACCAGTAACCTAGAATATCCATGGCTACAGGGTGACCTGGGACTGCAGTCTCCTTGAAAATAAAATATCAGAGAATCACTTCAATCCATCTGCATATTTTAATGGATTTAGCCCTTGGAGGGCATGGGGGAATAGTCTTGTGAAAAGATAAGTGGCAGATACAGGAAATATAGACAAATTTGAAGCTCTTTAAAATCTGAGGAGAACTTATCTCATCAGCATGATTAAAACAAGTGTGTATAAAGGCTTTGGTGGTTGCAGACTACTCTCAGCCATCTGGTCATACTGGGATGCAGAGCTTCATAGTTTGGGCACAGAGCTGCACAAATATGACTAAATTTCTGTTGGACATAGGCTGATGGAATTGCTCAGATCCACTGTGTGATACAAGCTTATTTGTTGGGGTTTTACGGGGTGAGGGTATCTGTGCCATTCTCTTCTCCACTGTATATAGGTGTCCTAGAAGATGCTGCTTTTGTTATTCTAGGATCACAGCTTTCTTTCAAGCTTTTTCTCAGCCTGCCAGGACACCAACATGTGAACTAGAGTGAGCTGGGTGCTAAGTGTCACTGAACATCCCGGGCTATCCTTCACTCCATGTGCAATGTGGGAGCAGAGCGTCTCTCTGGGCCATATGTCCAATGCAAGGCACGAGAAAATATTTCCATGGGGCACCCAAAACTGTATGCATTTACTTTCAGGGTATCAAAAGTTAGGTTCTTGTTTTCTATCCTGCTTAATATTGCTCAGCATCCCGGGAGTGTCTCTCTTTTCACTGACCACAAAGTTTTCCTCTCCGTGTCAACCCTGTCTCTGAAGTGACGGCATTATTTTTGGATAATGACACCAAAGGGCTTTACAATACATCTGTTTTGCCTCAGCAAACACATCAGGCTGATTTTAACTACCTGAATGCCTGGCCTGAGAAGATGCATCATTGGGAATAGCTTGGTTCTGTGCAGTTCTCTACCCAGCCTCTTAATCCCTGTGGAAGAGACAAGTCGGCAATATCCAGGCAGAACAGGTTTCTGAAGGGCCCCAGTTTTGGTCTGCCAGAGCTGACACCAAGCCCTAAAGCATCCCATCCCCACATTGGTGTGCTTGATGTTTTATGGTCCAGGGTCTAGGAGCTCCTGCAGGAATGGGTCAGATGTGTCCTCTGGGTGGTGGACAGCAGCATTCCTGTTTCACGAGGTGCTTTGTTTTACAGGGGTGACATTAGCACCAGTTGGTTCTTGGTCAAGCAGAAACATACTGTGGTGATGAGTACAAGTGAGGGCTTCTTAGCTTTGATGTCACACAGAGAATTAAACTGTTTGAATCATCTTAATTTTCCTACATGCCCAAACAGGAAAGGGATTTGGTCGTATAAGATGAGCATTCACTTCCATAATGGATGGGCTGATAGGACAATTATTTGCCAGATATTGACTGCTATTTGCTATAACAGATATGTTAATAAACCACTGGATAAAGGGACACTTCTGTTTCAAATTCAGCCTTTTGTGATTCTTGAAGGGGAAAAAAGTGCATTGATTTGCTTCTGTCTCCCCTCCCATTTTGCAGCAGACAAATTTTGTGTTATGGAATCACTCACACTTCCTGTGCTGTCATTGCAGGCACCAGATCAGTGCAGCTGCATGATACCAAGGCAAGCTCTGCAGCTGCTGAATAGCCACAATTTAGAAGAAGTTGAACTAAAATCTTGATTTTTGGAGTCATGTTGGTTGTCTCCAAGGTCACTTTGCCATGGTATTTTTGTTAGTGGCTAAAATTTTTATTTTTAACAACTGCTAAGAAGCCTCATGAGACAGTGATTGTGATTTGCTTTTAGCATGCTTGGCCCAAGAGGTGACACATTCAAGGTGCTTGCAATTGTAGTAAACAAAGGACTCTTGTCTCAACCTGTCTGAGCCTTTGGCCAGAGTTTTATGTGCTAAATCTTCTGTACTGAATAGTGGAACATCTTGTACTGAGCAACAATGGAGCAAACTTCCATCACTTAATTTTTTTTCCCTAAATCTGATTATTTATTTCTGGGGACTCCGTACAGCCCTTCTATAATGTGATCAACTTCATTGCAAATAATAAATCATTTTTTTATTCCAACAGAAGCCCCACCTTCCTACTTGTCCTTTAAATTGCCTTTTATAGGACACATTTTATTTCTGATGTTTCCTCTTAATATTGTGGGCTTGGGAAAGAATAAATGAGGACAAATCGCCTACTACTAAAATGAATTATATTCTTTCAGTGTTACTGTCCTAGTTTCTTTTTTGGTCTTTGTGTTTGATTTCTGAGTGCTTTTGTGCGTCAAAAATAAGGTTCTAAATGAGAAGTCCGTATTATGCTCAAATTTTGGAAAAAAGTAACTACCTGTCTTGAAATGGAAAGGTCACAAAATTATTATACTTAGGTGTTAGCAGGATTAGTAACAATTTCTCAGAAAATAGGCTCAAGGACCTCTTAGAAAACTGGCAAGATGGCTTTGTTTTTAGTCACACTCTTTTATCTTAAAGCACAACCTGAATTAACAGAACTAACTGAGCTGATATGTAAACTGGATATTCTTTTAAACTAAGAATATTAGCTAGAATATTTTTAGTGTCTAAATTTTCATTTGGGAAGTTGATATACAGCCGAGGCCATCCTACTAAATGTGTCTTGGTAGAGGTCTTTCCATACATCACTGTGCATGCACTACTGATTGCAAGTCTGTGTCATAACTGCTGACTGTGGAGCAGAATAAATTAATCATTTATTTAAGATATGTGTTTTACTGCAATTTGACTGCCTTTGCATACATCTCTCCTTGCAAATATAAACATATTAAAACTTAAACTTGAAACTATGACAGCATATGTTTAGGCATAACTTCCAATAATCTGTTTAAATAACTTATGATGAGTAGAACTTACACAGCACATCTCTAAAGTGAATCAGATTACTAAACCAGGAGAAATCATTAGTTTTGTGTTCCGACAAGAAATTGGAAAAAAAATTGCCTGCTTTGGAGACCTGTACCTTTTTTTTTTGGAGATTTTACTAATTTGACTTCAATGCAGTCAGATTTTTTGAAATTCTTGAATAACTGAATGGAAGCTATAAAAGCTGTTTAGAAGAGGAAAATGTACTAAAAGTAATTTTGGGAAATATAATATTTTACTCTTTTAAAATAGGATTTAAAAATTTGTTTAGAGTCTAAGACCAGTAAGTTCTCTTTTCTTGAAGGATTTCTAGCTGCAAATCATCCACTCTTTCTATTAAAAAATGGTCATTTAGTAATGCAAGTCAGTATTGATATTTTTATACTGCATACTTGAAATAATTTTATTTAACAACCATAAACCTGCAATGTTAGATTTCTACATTGTTAATTGAATTTTGATATCCACCCAAAAGAACAAATGTGAGTAAAGACACAATTTAGAAAATAGAAAAGATGGTTTAACATAGTGTTTCATAAATTAAAAAAAGACAAAACATGAACATTAAGAACTATGAATTATTTCACCATGAATACTATATTGTTCAGGAAATAATTTCCAAATATTTTGTAAAAGCTACTTTCAGACATATTTTTTTGCAACTAATTTGCCAAATGGTGAATCAACCAAAAAAAAAAAAAAAAAAGAATTGAAAGAGGAAGCCATTACAGCTCCTTTATTATGTTTGGAGTGAGGTTCCTGAGTGTCACCATGTTTGTTTTGTAGGCAAGAATCTGTGGCAGTAGTGAGGGAAGGATCTGGTCCCCTGCTAGAGTGTCATCCCTGTGCTTGTGCACATGAGGGAAGATTTTGTTGCTCTCATGTCCATCACTCTCCAGTGAGCTGCAGGTCTGTGCACTGGACTGCAGCCCTTCCTGGGATGCATTTCTGAAAACACATTGTGGCATTTGCTTCAGATTTTTGGGGGGGTTGGTTGGAAGTGTTCCAGAGAAATCCCCCTGGCTTAAAAGAATTTTATTAGCACAGCAAAGTAGAATTTTGAATGTCAGAACTAAAGCTGTCTGGCAAGCTGTGGCACCTCCAAGGGCAGGCATTAATATGCAGTCTTTTATTATAGGGATCACTTTTTTCCTTGGGCTTCATCCTATGCCTAGGTCAGATCTGATCTGAGTTCTGTGGCAAAATTTGGAGAGTAAGTAGGATGATGATATTTAGATAATCAAATACAGAAAGCGAATCAAGTACAGACCAATCTGAGAAGAATTATAAAAAATACAGGTTTGAAGCTGTGTCGGTTAAAGTTACATATACCACAAAGAATGCTAAAAATTTTAATTTGCATATCCAGGCTCAAATTGTAAAAGATGAATGAGAACTTCTCTTTAATATATGATATTGATATATTATTATGGTAAAGAAAAATGGTGGCACACAATGATAATTGTAAGAAGAAAAAAAAACGGAAGCATTCTGGGCCCACATATAAATATCTACCACTTGATGCACCCTACCACAAAGTTAGTGGATAAATCTTGTTATAAAAAAGATCTAAGAGAAAAATGCTAGGTCTTGGAATAAATGAAGAAAATTACTAGTTGTCTGTCAAGCTTCTATCTGACGAGGGAATGGATGCCTGGGTTTGTCCTGAGAATGTGAATGGAAGCAAAAATACTACATATCTCTAAGTCATGAATGGTTAAGAGAAGGTGAACCAGATATTCACATTTGCCTTTCTTCACAATAGCAAAAGAGATATTTAACAGGTATGAAAAGTGATGCATTTAAATCTGACATAAAAGGGTTCTTTGCATCATGCACGTCAGAGTGTAGGATAATACAAAAGTTCAGGATACTAGTAAGCATACAAATTTTGGATTTTAGATTATTCATATTTATAGATATAAACATAATTCTATTAAGCATGTAAGCCCTTTTTATTGAGAGATAAAATTCTCATACTTTAAGACAAATTTGCCCTACCACCAAATCTGATGGAGCTTGAAAACAATTTTTTTCCTTAAAACAGTATCTTCCTAACTTACTTTGCTCCATTTCTGAAACTCTTCTGAAGTCTGTTTTCTGAAAACTTTGTCAGGTAAGGTATCAAATGTGTCTAATCCAGACCTTGGTCCTATTAGAATCACCTACAGAATCACATCTGGAAAGAGAATTTGACTGTAGGAAATGAGTCCACATGTGTCATTGCAAAGGCTGTGTCATTAGTTGATTCCTAGTCAAGAAATTTTCTGTAATTTCATTTTGTGCCTTAGAAATGGTGTTTTCCAAGCTTAATAATTCATGTCAAATTAATCAGTCCGTTTTCTGGATAGTTTTTGAGTGCTGCACCTTTGTACTGCTAGTTTATGACTATTTTTTTAAAGTATTTTGTACTGTAGTCAAATCTCTGTGGAGATCTTCCACTCTTGAGCAAAAGAAAGCAAAGATTAAATGATCCTGATGACTTTGCTTTGTTTGTGTAGACAAGGCATTGATTTAATAGAGTTTTCTTTCTGCAATGTGAATGCTGCTCTAGCTGGGGACCGACAGATCTGAGGAGGCATCCTTATGGCATCTCTATGGAAACTGAGGATGGCAGATTCAATGCATCATTGTATCTGATAGTTCAAATCTTGTAACATTTATTTTGTACCAGGAACCCAGCCTAAGAGGCTGGTTGATTGCTGTGAATCACTGAGTTGAAATGACAATCTTCTACAAGGGGCAACAGAATAATTGAAGTATGGGCCTGGAAGGTGCCTGAAGAGACCAGCTGGTACAACTGGTTGCTCTGAGGAAGGATCCAGCACAGCTTGGCAAACTCACCTACATTGCCTGCATATCTAGAGACAAGGCAGCCTCACCTGGGTACAGTGCCTGGGTACTGCAGCAATGTCAAAAGGACTGAGAGGGTAGATTAGAAAAAAGCTTGAAGAAAAACCCTCTACAGGCTGGGAAGCCACCAAAAGATTACCTTCAGGAAGATGTTAGTCTCCAGAGAGATTTAATGCTCTCTCTGGCCTCTTAAATCACTAGTTTAGTTAAGGATAAGTAGGCATTTTCGCTGAAGTTATTTTTGGAAGATTTTCCTTGCATATATGAAATGTCTTTCCTTCTGTTATAACATGTGTACATAGTTCAACACTTGTTTGTGTAATTCCCTGTACATATTTAGCCTGTAGTGGTTTATGTTAGACTTCAGAATAAACTTGTTTTGTCATTTCCCGCTCACCTTCTGTCTGCTATTTATAACTATATGCAACAGTAATTAAGGAGGGAACAAAACAGCTTAATGCAATCGTCCTTGAAACAGTACTATGTAATGTAAGGAGGAATAAGACAACTTGTTCAGTTTTTGGACAAAAAAGAAAAATTTGCTAACAGATTTTTTTCATCATATTTTCTTCCATAAGTTATATTGAATTTTTTTTCATTGCTCTTTAAAAATGTAGGGTATAAAAGGATAAAACCTGATGTTCTGAGTAGGAGTCGCTTTCAAATGAGTTGCTGTTCCTTTCTTGAGCCAAGTACCATTTGACAGCTTTTAAATAAAATGTACAAATAATTTATGGGAAAATCCACTGGTTCTTCATACCAAGATAATTGTTGCATGTTTCAGACAATGTCATAGTGAGAGAAGTAAACCCTACCTGGGAATTTTATGCATCCGACCTCCTCATAATGGACCGTTTAAAAATCCAAGTGTGAGTGCAAGAAGGATATGTACATATCTATGGTAGTGAAGAAATTAGATCCCATTGTGTAATGTTCATTTTTTTGGGTTTTCTTTTGACAATTCCTGCATTTACAGGGTAAATAGGATATGCTGGACCTGCAACTGCAAGAAAATCTATGGTTATAGATAATGGTAAAAGTAATTCGAATGTCTTTCAAAGCTACCCTAGTCTGTTTAGGTTCTTTACCACATACAGCACCATGGTACCTGAGTTTTCCCCTAGAGCATTAAATAATATGAGTAGAACCCGTCACATGCAGTTTGTTGTCCTAGTATAAATGCAAGGTTAGGTCAAAAACTTCTTCAAGTTTCATAGTTAGACATGCTCCATAAATATGAGCTAATATATATATGACATTTTTTTGATTGTTCTTGGACTCTTTGTTTTGCATCAGTCTCCTTTCTTAGATTTTTTCCCCCAGTTTGGTACATATCACAGTGCTGAATGGCAAAAGTCCAGCATTCAAAAGGTGGTTTGAATCACAACATTGGATCAAATATGTGACTGCTGTAGACAATCAAAACTTCCAAAGACACAACAAATGCAAAATCACTTTCTTTTCTGTATTAAAGCATTTCAAGCATCTTCTTATTTAAATGTTAAAAACTTAAGCTTTTAAATCTTTGGAGTAAGGGACATTTTTGTAGAAATTATTTGCATAAAGTATTCTGGGTTACAGCACAGATGAAAATCAAGAAATTAAGACTTCAGACAACAAATATTAGGACCTAACCCATCTCTGTAAGAATGCAACCTTCAAGACTGGTACAAGTCTGAAAAAATATCTTCTGTGTAAGCACGAGGACATGGGAAGTTGCTCAGTTTGGTGACTTTTCCTCAGTGTGAACTGCTTACGGCTTGGATTTGGAAATCACAATATTTTTGAGTGTCAGGGTCTACTCCATATCAGCTGTCATTATTGGCTAATGATAATATTTGATAATCATGTTAGAATCTTATAGATTTTGACAATCTTTAACTGTTAGGCTTGTTATGGCAACAGAACTGCTACTCTAGCCAATTGATGTGTGAATGTGCCCAGTAACTTCTCACTTTATCATTCACTCAAGTTCAGACTCTATCTCCTAGTACTAACGGAGCAAGCGTTTTCATGGCACACTGAAATCTCTGCAACTGTGATATATTATATTCTTAGAGCCTCGCAGATTGCTAACTGCCTCATCAGATCCTTTAAGAATAGCTTTTGAGCACTGATTTGTAGACAGTTATACCACTTCTCTTCATCTTATATCTTTCAACAGATATCTTGTGCCAGTATGAGTTTGTACTTTCTATGCCCTGTCTACTTTTTGTGATTGGTTTATGAGGAAAGCTTAGGTTTTGCTTGCAGTACTGGGAGGTCAATCTTAATTTTGCATGTGCTTAGAATGATGATAATGTATTTAGCTCCAGTATCTATTTTGAAATTTACTTTGACTGGTTATTTCCATTTTCACAAAGCCAATCTGTTATAGAATTTTGCTTTGATCAACAGACCCAACAAAGACCTCTGTTTTGGTATCAACATCATCCGAGCTTTGCCTTGTTGTGGTGCACTCATGAATATGTTTCCTTTTTATGTGTCTTTGCAACTTGTGCTGAGATTGACACACTTTGGCAAAATTTTATTGGAGATATGAGACAGCCCCCCCTTACTCTGCATGCTTTTGTGTCTTGTTATGATTGCCTCCATATGGTGAACAAAGAACTTGAAACTCAGCCCAGTAATGTATAGTACTGGCTACCTAAATGTGTTCAGCCTAGTTAGATCAAAACTTATGGAGACTCAGTGGTACTGTAGCACTGGAGGTTATTTTAGTCAAGCTTGGAGGTAGCATGGAAGAGAGAGCTGCTGAGATCCCAGGCAATGGTTTGACAGCTCAATCATCAGGTTCTTTTACATTTTCTGCCATTAAATTATATCTCTTCTGTACCCTCAGAGACCATGGTTGGTCCTGGAGGGTTAAATAAGTAGGAGAATGCCAGAAATTTGAGGATTTAAGACTAGGGGATGCTTTGGTAAAGCAGAAAGAGACCTTAACTTGGGTGCTCTTGCTTAGTTTTGCTTTTTTTTCACAGAAGTCTGCCATGATTAGTTGTTATTTGTGCTTCTGACTGGTGTGCATTGAGTGGCAAGCATAAGACAGAGTTTGCGGCATCTGCTTCTCTAATATTTTGTGAATGTTGAGCTTTTTTATTGATACAACTGAACTTTTGTGCTGAAACAAACTCGCTGCAGTTCCAAAACAAGAATTAAATATTCTGCCCAAGCCCCAATTTTTGTGAAACTTCAAAAAACTATATGACTAATATTTTTGATGGAAAAGACAAACAGAAATTACAATGGTTTTGGACTACAAATGTTACAGCAGTTTGCTTGGGGCAGAGGGCACAGTCACAAAATTAACAGGAAAATAGCTGTAAACAAAAGTGAAGTTGCTTTAATTAGATTTTATAATACAACATAAATTATAAGCTATAACATAAGTTATATATGTCTGACCTATTGTGTGGGATGGGATACCAATACAAACGAAAAACTTCTGACATTTTCTGAAAAGGTAAAAGCTGTAGGAGTGAATAATCCTGTTTTAGGCAGCCTCTGCAAAGATGAACAACAAATACCCACTTATTGACAAGGGAAAGTGAATTTATTTATTTAAATTTTTGATAATGTGAAATGCCCCATCTACTTACTGAGTTAAATTCAATAGTAATTAGAAAACTTTTTCTGTAAGTCAACAGATGCTTGTATCTTATGCCTTAATCAATGCGTTAACACATGGCAAAACTGGGCTGCTCTGGTTTTTGTGGCGTTGTTGTATGACCTTTTTTTTCTATTTGTTGAGATAATAAATTCTTAACGGCAGGGTCTTTAGGTTTGTGCTGGTCTGTGAAGCATTTTGCATGATTTCTCTGCAGAAGTAATGTATGACAGGTTTAAAAATAGGTAGAGTCTTCTGTGACTTTCTTTTTACTCACTGTAGAGTCCTCCAGATCCTCAAAGCAAGCTTATGCTTTGAGCCCAGTAAAATTCCTACACCAAAAGTGAAGCTGCATCCTCTTCAACAAAACTCAGCTGAACATTTTCCATAAGGCTGTATCTCGCTAAGGCCCATCTGTGTTCAACATGTAAAGAAAAAACCCAAACCTAATATAATGGCCTTGTTCTTCCTATAGATTGATACATTTCAGAGAAATAAAAGGGACATTGAGATGCCAATTTTTTTTCTCAGTGTTAGTATTCTGGAAAATTTATTTCTCGCATGGGATCTCTTTCTTTTTCCAAACTGATAGGTCTTCAAGTATAACTTTTGATAACATCTTATGATAGGATAGAATGTTATGTTATCTTATCAGATGTTAGAAAATCCAGATTAACAGTAATGTTGTTTTTCTTTTCCCCAATCTTTTTTGATGTTAACCTTGGTATAGGCTACAGGAATGGTTGGATGTCTTGACATCCATCTCTGCCCTTTCCACTGGCATCTTTGACTTCCAGGTTTCTTGATTCCAAATGTTTGTTTTGTTGTCCTAAATTTAAGTGTTGAAACAATCATTTTATAGTAGCTGGAAAGATGCTGATGCTCTTTGCTTGGGAATGTACGTGATTGCAGAAGAAGTCGTCCGGGTTTGCAGGTGGCTTTGATGCCTTTTCCTACTGTCATGCTCTAAATCAAGAAGATCTATGTGAAGATTTTGCTTAAATACAATACAAGCGGTAGCTATTGTCAAGTAAACACTGCTATTAGTACATGCTCTGTAAATGCTTTATACTTTATAAATAGCAAAACTATGACAGACTGTCTCAGAAATGGATACTGGTATTCACGAAATGTATGATATATATATTCAGTTAAATATGTGCTAATAAAATATCATATCATCTTAAAACAACCAAGGCAGTGGTTTTGTTAGAAAGAAACAGCAGATTGTCCCTTACATCCCCACGTTTGCAGCATTAAATCTGCCCTCTGCATTTTGTGCTTCTCACATGCATAAGTGAAATGGATTTCTTTGCATCTGACCAATGCATAAACCGCAGGGTGGTGTTTTTAATAGGATTCATTGTGATTAGGAGCTGTGGAATAGCCCCATAGTCATAGCAATGTTAGAATGCCACAACTATTTGATAGGAGACATTTCAATCTGTCATCATCTTGTGTGCCCTGACCCTGATAATACACCCCATTCAACCTGAGGCACAAACAGAAATGGTGAGGTAGGGTTGCATTTTTTTTTCTGTTAGCACAGCACCAGTCACAGCTTTTATGCGTTCCTGAGAGAAGAAAAAACATTTTTATCTCCTGTTCTTTTCATCTCTTATCTAACCATTTGAAAATATATTCTTTTTCCTGAAACACAATAAGCAAGTGGAAGGGGGAGAAAAATCCTTCCTTAGGTAACCTCAGAACAGAAGAACTTTGTGCATTATGCAGCTCAGGCCATGCCAAAATGCAATTTGGAGGGTGTCCAGCACTTCATTGGAAAGTAATGGTTTTCACTGAACTGAGTTATGACCAGCTGTTTACAGACAGTCTGTGACATACTGATAGAGCAGAACACCGTATGTTGCTTTCCAAATCAAATGATACAAGAAGTGTGACAGAGTGGAGAAACATCTGTCATTAGCAATTTTCAGCACGCTTCACTAATTCTGGACAAAATACGAGTAATGAACTTACCGCAGGAAACTTCAAATACTACCACTGCTGAAACAAGGATATAAACAGCTAGTGCTCCTAATGGCGTCTAATTTAATTCATTTGCAGTAAGAAACAAACAAAGTGGGTTATTTGTTTTTGATCATGGGGTAGTAAATAGTAATGCTGATAACAAACATTCATTTTAATCAAAGAAAAAGAGATCGTGGAACTCAACTTTCCTGAAGTTCAGACAGAAGGTAATTATCAAGAGGGTTTTTTCCTTAGTCTTTTTGAATGTCAGTGATAAGGGTGTTTTGTTTTATGATTTTGTTTTTGGTTTTTTTTGTTTTTCTTTTTTTAAGCAATTTTTTTTTCTCAGAACAGACCAAGGAGAAGTTGTTACAACATTATGGATATTGTCCTTCTTTGCCTTGGTCCTCTCCCTTGCATGCCCCCCACCATGTCCTCCTCCTGAATTTTCAGAGAGCAAAACTGGAAGTTTTCTGCACAGTATCACTCACCACTGGGCATGAAGACAACAGTGAAAGGAGTCCAGTGCTGGCTTTTTACTCCATTTTTCTGCATTATGGCACTGCTGCTGGTGTTTGAAATCTCATGGTTCCAAATGTACTTTTTAAAAAGCTGCACTTCACTGTGTATGTGCCCCCTATATATTATATACGTGAGTGTTTTCTGGTTGATTTCTCTATTTTCATCATATCTGAAACCCAACCACTGTAATTTTGTGATGATTTTCACTTTATGTCTTTGAAATCAAGACAGTTGTTCTGCCATTCCCATTCAGGGGCTTTAGTTTCCCCTTAGCACTGATAACACACCAAATTCCTGAAACTGTTAGGAATAAGTGGCAGTCCTCAGGGGATAAGGGGGGAAAATGAAAGGACAGGTTGTTACTCTTTATATGAACTTTCAACTAATGTTCACACAAAGCTATAATACGAAATGCAGAGGATAGATTTAGTCCAATCCATTGGTGTCCCACCTATGGGACTTCCCTTGGAATGAATCCCAGACCAAGAGAGTAAAAGCCATTCCGAACTGATGACTGTAAAATGAGTGTAGGAGGTCTTTGAGTAGCTGCGTAATTGCAAAATTATTCATGATAAAAAAGCACTAAACTAGAATTCACAGTATCCTGAAGAATTTCCTGAGGTGCTGAAGAAAAAATGTGTCACTTTGTAACACCTTGGATAAACCAAACTGGTCCAAGTACAATATGGTGAAGAGGAAGAGAAAATGTATGGAAATATTTTTTATATGGTGGGAGTTCATGATAGAAATATTTTCCCTGCACTTTAATGCAGAAAAGGAAAACTACTTAACAGAAAACCTTTCTAGAACTGAAAATGTGAAGTTCCTCTAATTCTTTTAGACATCTACACAGGAGAGCAAAGCAAAGGGGGACTATAGGTACCATTGACACCCATCATTATGTTTGTGATCTAGATAATAAAGGAAGCAGACCCAAGCAATTCACTAACACTAACGCTATTCTTTACATAAACAGTAAATGTTTAGATTTTCCTGTTCACTGACTAACAGCACACATATCATAAACACTAAGCTGTTATAGTACGTTTCGTGTGTTGATTCACTTTAACAGTTGTTAGTGTGAAGACAGGAAAAGAAAAGTGGGTGTAATGAGACCATGTGCAGTATGCTGTGAAAACAGAGGCCCTTATTTGGCATAATGGGTTGCACCATAAGGGCCATAAAATTGTGCATGTGTTAGTATCATTTTAATTATTACGGGTGCCACATGTTAAGCAGAATAGCGGAACTACTAAAACAGCTTCAAAATCCTTACTGCTGATCGCTGCATTTAATTACAAATAGGAACATTTGGAGATAGGTCACCATAAAACCCTTCTGTTGTCAAATGAGCTCAAATCTGATTTTTGTAATTATGTTTTTATACCACAGATCCTGTTGAATAACTATAGGGAATAAAATTTTAATAAGTACTGATTAAATGCAGGTACATCTTGCTTCCTAAGAATATTTATGTATGTTCTTTGCCACTTACATCAAGGTACCATCATTGCTTCTGTTTTGGTCAGTGGTGATCATTCAACCTTAATGCAAATAAGCTGAATAACTTTATGTGCCACGAAATATTGTTTTTTTTCAGTGAAGCATAAAAGCACTGGATTTCAATTATTCATTCTGCTTGCTAGAGCTGTGTACAGTACTCTAATCCTCTAGTACCAAGGCACTCTCATTATAACACTACATGTCACATTCAGTAGAATATGATAATTAACCTTCCTAAGACAGAGTTTTGCTATAAGGAATAACAACTTTTATTGTCTATAATCATTTCCATTGTAATAACATGTTTATAGGCTCATATTAATGATGTTCTTCGTTAGTATCAAAATAAAAATCATAAATATAGAAAATTTTCAGTTTAACACAAAAAATATAACTTGAATATTAAAAGGTGGTAAAGAGCACAATTTAAGATTTAGGTAAGCAAACTTTTATTTTATGTAAAGACTGCCTATAAAATTCTCTAAACATAAACTTAAATTGGGAGGAATGAAAAAATTAAAAAGGAATTAATTCAGTGTCAAAAAGGAAGAAGAAATTAAATAAATATAAAATTTAACACAAGTTGTAGGGTGGATTTTGCGTTATCCTAAGGACAGAAGAATTATACTTGGCTATATTGCTCAAGCAAGATTGAAGTCAGAATATATATGCCCATATATCTCTCTAGCATTTATTTGTTCATATTCCTTGTTTTCTTTCTAGACTTATATGTAAACCTTAATCAGGCCTCACCTTGTGGTTTTTCAATCTGAAATATTGTCATCAAATAGAAGATTAAAAACATATACAGATTTGTCACGAACACAGTAACATCTAAAGGAGAAAATCTCTTTTGTGAGAGATTGCCATTGGAATCAGGGCTAGCACCCAGCTCAGAACCTGTTTCAGAGCTACTGCACATGCAATGGCTTCAAGAGACTGTCAACTGGAAATAAGTAAATATACAGAGCCTCCTGGAAAGAGACTGATGTAATCTGTAAAATGATCAGTGAAAGAGAATTACTTTGCTAGTTCTGATGCAGACTGACTGCTCTGCATCATTTATAGCTGCACGGTAAAATATCTCAACCCACATAGCAGTCCAAGAATCTGTGTTCTGGCTCAAAAGAAAAAAGAAAAACTTTTGTTTGATTTTTGTAACCTATTCAATAGGGTGATTGAATGAGTGCTAAATAAAGACCTCAAATTGTACTGAGTGACAAGAAAGCAGTACAGAATTTTTCAGGAGCTAAGCAACACTAGAAAATAATGATCTCCTCTCTACTAGAACATTAGCAGGTTATGTGCTAATGTGAACCAGCAGAAATGTTTGCACCCAACACAGAAAGACCACAGATATTGATGAAAATCTGGCTCCATTCTGGCCCCAGAATAGTTTGTGCACTTGTACAACTCCACTGTAGCTTTTATTATTTGTACTCCTCCCTGTGAGGGCAGAATGGACTCCTTGTTGCACTCTGGCTCAGTGCGGAAATAATGCACTACCTGTATGTCTAATGAAATTGTCTCTCACTAACGTGAAATCCTCATCTGACAATGTCAGCCTCCATCTGAAATACAAGTGGCTAAAACCAAATCCTTGGCTTCAGTCCTTCCGTTGGAACTCGCAATCCCATGTAGTTCCAGTTATGATCCCATTTCACACTGTAAGATGTACTTAGTGTTTGACAGAATTATGCCATTGCAGAGAAAAATAGTAAGAAAGGAGTGTGAATAATACTCAG
The DNA here is from genome assembly GCA_008694505.1 of Cyanoderma ruficeps. NCBI lineage: Eukaryota > Metazoa > Chordata > Aves > Passeriformes > Timaliidae > Cyanoderma > Cyanoderma ruficeps. The sequence continues at coordinate 4,496,520 of VZDJ01007755.1, forward strand.
CTACCACTGCCTTGTAGAGAAGGAAAAAAAAAAAAAGAGAGCATTTTATCTGTGGAGTTTGTTCCAGTCTAATTCCTTTAATTGGTCCTGCTCTGTGATTGTAATAATACAAATCTCTTAGTACTAAGAGAAAGAAGAAGAGAGTATTGCTATTCTGCTCCCTATGGGTGATTTACTTTGGAAATCTGATTCTATAGTGGTGATCTCTGCTTTTTCTCTTCTGTTTGGCGCAATCTCCCCATCTACAAGGGGGGAAAAAAATCAAGAAATCAGAGAGACAGAATGAAAAAAAATCAATGCAGCACTTCACTTTTTAGCAATTTAATACTAAATGGAGAGGCTCATAGCATTCAGTCTTAAGATTATTACCTGCATTGTTACTGCATCTCAGAAACAGCATGACCCTTTCCTGGTGATAAAGAGGATCATGGCACTCCTCTCAGTCACAGCGCAGTTGAGACTTTTTCAGGGGTTGTGCATACTGAGAATTGGGGCAAAACTTATGGTAATGCCAACTTACTTACAGAGGTGGAATTGAACTCACATCTTTGGCACTCTACGCAGTGTGTTTTCCTGTGTATTTGAATCTTTGTTACTCTTAGGAATATTTCCTACTACACTGTTAGTAGTTTTTTTTTTTAATAGAAATCTGTGTCTACTTTCAGAGAATGTTTCTTTCATAGATTCTGCAGTCAGAGCCTGCTGAATTGCTCATTCATGTGCTGTGGCAATTATTGGGTTTTGGGGATTCAGCAGAAGGGATTTGGGGATTGTTTGCCAGCTCTGCTACACTTTCCAGGCTTAATGCTCCCTTTCCTCTTCTCGGTGGTTGGACAATGAGCTCTAGGCAGTGGTAGATCTTGCTTGTTGAAGTTGAAGTTTGTTGAGATGAAGAAAAAAGTTAGAAATGGGAAAATAAACATTGTCAAAATTCATTTGTTTTCCAGGAAACAGACAATTTTTCATTTAACTTTAATGTTTGCCTTTTTCGTCCACCAAGCCAATCACCTCTTATCTGACTTGTATGACTTCTTGGGGAGGGGAATAAAGACCACCATTCATCTGGTCATTGGTTACAATTAAAATCTGACAGTATTTCTGCACTTTTAGTATTAAAGTTCTTTGATTATCCAAGTAGGGAAAAAAACCTATACAACTAGTTGCTATAAATTAAAAAAAATCTTATAAAACTGGTTGCTATAAATTAAAAAGTCTCATCAGAGGGACTTAAAATTTCAGTCAGTGCATTGGATATGCTTTCCATTTTTACTTCTCCATAATGCCTTGTAGCCTCTTGAAATTTTTTGCTGCAGAATTAATTACACTTGCATGAATTTACAGATATTAAAACAGAAATGTTTGTTGTAACTTAATTTTCACCTCCAGGTCTGTGATGACTATGAGAATAAAGTGTATGTAATTGAAAGTAGTTTTGCTACATAGATTTTATTTCATTGTAAAGAGAGCTGAAAAATAATAGGCCAATATTTGTTCTCATTGGATTTGTTTTGCAAAGCATCTCCAGAACTCTTAATTTAGCCATGAATGCTTCATGGCCAAAAAATAATTGTGGTATTCTAGCTCCTGCAGTGCTACTTCAAGGATAATAAGAAAGAAGACAAACTACCTCCTGAAAAGCACAAAAGAGAATTTTTCCAGCTCTCAGTGTTTTCCAAACTTTAGTGCCCCAGAATAAGAAAAATGAGAGAAAAATGACAGTAACTCATCAGTCATCTGTTTGAGTGTCATTAAATGTGAAGAGAATTTTTTTTGCTGCATAGTGAGCGCTCTTGGTAAGACATTCTGGCTGGGTCACTTGCCTGGCAGGATTATTAATGAGGATTGCTGCTTGCAATTGTACATATGGAACATTTTTCCCTTGGAAAAATCAAGGTATGCTAACATGGCAACTCACCAATCCACTACCTTTGTTTATCATTTAACTTCAAATTCAGAAAAAATTGTAAAAATTGTAAAGGGCCTTTTAGATACAGGTCAAAATCACATTTTATTAATAGCCCTGGTTGCTATGTCATTCAGTTGCTAGAGATAATGTCAGTGCCTTTTGTGAGACACGTTGTGTTGTGCTGAAAAGATAAGCTTTTAATTTTGGACACTGATAACTTCAGCTTCCAAACCTGATCCTTCAGTTGTCCAGTCAGTTAAGTAACCCTTCAGAACTCACTTAGCTGTGAATCAATAAACTTGGTTAATTTTTAAATGAGAGAGAAACTGATACCGCTTTGTACATAGTACATCTATAATGGATAACATTTAAAGGAATCCCTAAACTTTTTTCATCTGTGTCATGTATGGATTCTCCATCTTTCTGTGCCAAATCATGCCCTAAAAAAAACTATCACTCTACTCCCAAGAAATCTTAGTGTGCAAAACTGCTGCCTGTGTAATTTGATATGGAATCTTTCCGTTCATCCTGAAGTCTTCTCTTTTCCAGGGTGAAAAATCTCAGCTCTCTCAGTCTTTTCTCTTAGGAGACTTTCTCCATGGCTCTGATCATCTTAGCCTGCCTCTGGACTTGCTCCAGAAGGTCAATGTCCTTCCCGGGCTGAGGACCCCAGAGCTGGATGAAGCAATCCAGGTGGGGTGTCTCCAGTGTAGAGCAGAAGGGCAGAATCACCAACTTGCTGGCCACGCTGCCTTTGGTCCAGCCCAGGATTGTTTGGCTTTCTGGGCTGCAGCAGCACATTGGACTGGACTTCTGGAGGGTGGACTTTGGCCTGTTCAGGGGCCTAATCAAACTGTCCCTTGGGAATCAGCCCTTAAAAACAGAGAGGCCCAGGAAGGCTGGATGTACTTAAAGGAAGAAATCTTGAAGACATAGGAGCATGTCATCCCACTGTGCCCAAAGATGAGCTGGCGAGGAAGGGGTTCATCCTGACTGAGCAGGGAGTTTTGTGGGGAACTGAGGGGAAAAAAAGATTGTATCACCTTTGGAAAAAGGGGCAGGTGACTCAGGAAGTGTTTAAGGATGTCATTAGGTCATGAGGAAAGAAAGCTAGAAAGGCAAATCTCAATTAGAACCTAAACTGGCCACTTCTGTAAAGGATAAGAATAAGTGTTTTTATAAATATATTAACAGCAAAAGAAGGGGCAAGGAAAAGCTCCATTCTTTACTGGATGTAAGGGGGGGAATATAGTCACCAAAGATGAAGAAAACACTGAGGTACTTGACACCTTCTTTGCCTCTCCACTAGTAAGACCGGTTATCCTCAGGCCTCCTGAGCTGGTAGATAGGGACAGGTGGCAGAATGAAGCTCCCATAATCCAGAAGGAAGCAGTTTGTGACTTGCTGAGCCACTTAGATGCTCACAAGTCTGTGAGACAGGATAAGATTAATCCTAGCGTAATGAGGGAGCTGGTGGAAGGCCTTGCTAAGCTGCTGTCCATCATTTATCATCAATCCTGGCTAAGTGGGGAGCTTCCAGATGACTAGATCATGGCCAATGTGATGTCCATCCACAGGCAGGGCTGGAAGGCAGATCTGGGGAACTACAGGTCTGTCAGCATAACTTTGGTGCCCAGCAAAGTTATGGAATAGGTATCTTGAGTGTGATCACATGGCACATACAGGAAAATCAAAGGGCCAGGCCCAGCCAGTATGAGTTTAAGAAAGGCAGGTCCTGCTTGACCAACCTGATCTCCTTTTATGACCAGGTGACCTGCCTGGTGGATGAGGTAGAGGCTGTGGATGTTGTGTACCTGGACTTCAGCAAAGCTTTTGACACCGTTTTCCATGGCATCCTCCCAGAAAAGCTGGCAGCCCACAGCTTGGACAGGTGCTCTCTTTGCTGGGTAAAGAACTGACTGGCTGGCCAGGCCCAGAGAGTGGTGATGACAAGTGCTGCATCCAGTTGGCATCCGGTCATTAGTGGTGTCCCCTGGGAATCCGTTTTGGACCTAGTTCATTTTAATATCTTTACTGGTGGTCTGGATGAGGGGATTGAGACTACCATTAGCAAATGTGGAGATGACACCAAGTTCGGTGGGAGTGTTGATTTGCTGGAGAATAGGAGACCTCTGCAGAGGGACATGGACAGGCTGGATTGATGGGCCGAGACAGTGGCATGAGGCTTAACAAGACCAAGTGCCAGGTCCTGCACTTTGGCCACAACTACAGCACTCTGTAGCACTACAGGCAGAGTGACTGGGAAGTGTCTCAGCAGAAAAGGACCTGGGATCAACAGCTGACAGACCATGAGCCAGCATATGCACCGTTGGGCAAGTAGGCCAATGGCATCCTGGCCTGTATCAAGAATAATGTGACCAGCAGGACCAGGGAAGAGATTCTTTCCCTGTACTTGGCACTGGTTAGGCCACACCTCGAATCCTGCATTCAGTTCTGGGCCTCTCCTTAGAAGAAAGGCATTGAGGTCCTGGAACGGGTCTAGAGAACGTCAACGAAGCTGGTGAAGGGTCTGGAGCACAAGTCCTATGAGGAATGGCTGAGGCAGCTGTGTTTAGCCTGGAGAAAAGGAGGCTCAGGGAAGACCTTATTGCTCTCTACAACTACCTGAAAGGAGGTTGTAGCCAGGTGGGGGTTGGGCTCCTCTCACAGTCAGCTAATGATAGGACAAGAAGACACAGTCTTAAGCTGTGCCAGGGGAGGTTTCCACTGGATCTTGGGAGGAACTTCTTCACAGAAAGGGTGGTTACACATTGGAATGAACTGCCCAGGGAGATGGTAGAGTCACCTTGTTTAAGGAAAAACTGGATGTGGCACTCTGTGCCAAGGTCTAGTTGACATGATGGTATTTGGTCTTAGGCTGGACTACATGACCTCAAAGGTCTTATCCAACCCAACTGATTCTGTGATTCTGTGATTGCCAGCTCATGTCCAGGCTGTCCCCCACCAGCACCCCCAAGTCCTTCTCAGCAGGGCTGCTCTCCATCAGTTTATCCACCAGCCTGGATTGATACCAGGGGTTGTTCTGACCCACGTGCAGCACCTTGACTTGGTCTTTTTAAACTGCATGAGATTCTCATGGGCCCACTTCTCAAGCTTATTCAGCTTGTTGTTCAGGTGTCTCAACTGGACCACTCAGGCTGTTGTTATCTGCAAATCTGCTGAGGGTGATTACTTTGTCTATGTCATTAATGAAGGTAAATAACAATGGCCTTAAAGAACATAAAAGTCAACATGAGATTGAAATTCCATTCCCTGAAACTGTTCAAGGGGATAGAGAGATACTGTCCTTGCTCAGAATCCTTGCTATTTAATAAAAAAGATACCAAAAGGAGGGTGGCGGTTTTCATTACTAGTGTGATGTCAGTAAACAGAATAATCTCACTGTTTCACATATTTACAGACTATTAGCACTAGCTGCCTAAAATTTTTATTAATGACACATAGAGAATTTTTAAGAATTCCATATCAACCCATAGCCCTCTGTGCTCCCATTTTATATAGCTGTCATCCCAGAAAATGCCAGTGATATTTCTCCGGGTATTCTTTCTATACTAGTTATTCCTTTATGCATACAGTTAAAAAGATGGACAAATTGTTGGAATAGGTAAATTGTGAGATGGCACTAGTGCTGAAGCAGCTGAAAATGGGATAACCCAAGAGTATAATTCATGTACTGAAACAGGAGCAGATGTCAAAAGAGACAGCTTGTCTAGTTTGTTTGGATGATGATTTCCTAGCATATATTGACGGAGCAAGATTGTCAGACAGCCTGTTTGTGAAGTTCAGTGTTGCCTGTCTTAATCGTTCTTTACAGGGAGGTGACATTTTGTTGCAGGCAATTGTAGAGTGGAATTTTTGTGAATTGTTTAAAGTAAACCAAAACTGTCCTACCAAGAGGCATTCTTTGCAAATATCTAAAGTCCAGAGGAAGCAGCTGCCATTTTGACTTCTTTAAATTGGATGGGCTGTCCCATCTGTGCACCGTGTGCAGAGAGATGTTCTGTTCACTTCCTCTGGTATCCAGAGCAGGATGATTCAAGCGGCAATGGTGGCAAGGAAGAGAAGAACTATTTTAGACAGAATGTTGGGTTAACTGAGTCATTTAGAAAGTATTATACATCTGCTACATTTAGGGACACAGCCTTGTTCGTGATGCAGCTTGCATTATGATGCAGTTTGAAATGAAAAGGAGATGAGAAATCTGAAGAATCTGGGGCATTTAGTAGTGTATGCAAAACACAGTTCTACCTGGCTGGTCTTGGTTGGAATTCATATTTCCAACTTCCTGCTGTCTTGTGTAAGTAAACTAAAAAAAGGCAAAAAAACATTCAGCTAGCACACTGATGTTAACATGTTAAAGGAATTAAAGTTACCCCTCAGGTTTTGGGAATCCCAATGATATTTAGAATCAAGGGTCTTAGGATCAACGGTTAGCTCCCTTGCAGCAAACTATGGAACAGAGAACACTCCCTCCCAGAAGAATAAGAAAAAAAGTTTTGTAAAACCCTGTCTTCACAGACAGAAACTTAGATTTTAAGCTACCCTTACATGGCATATATGTCTACTTGCTTCCCATAAATAATTTTCTTGAAATTTAGTACCTAGTGCTTCAGTTGAATCTTTCAGTAATTCTCTCAGTAAAATACATTGCCTCATATTTTTTCACCTTTTGATGCTGTGGTCACTTCTGTTTCATCTACAGAGTATTCTGTTCTCCATTTCCCTTTCCCTTTATCCCGATTTTCTGAATGCTATAAACCACCCATGATGACTTCAAGTTTCTTCCTTTTCATTTGAAATCTTTGTCTTTTACAAGACTAAGAGTCTTCATGCTCAAATTGTTGGAGTCTTCTGTCATTCTTTTTCTGATTTGCTGTTACTAGTGTGATTTCTATTTGATTTCTCCTTCTGTGTACTCCCATTATCCTTCAGGTGAGCTTTTTCCACATCCTTGAAACAACCTTCTGCCTCCACTAGGCCAACCATCAAGATCTTCTCCTTTAAAATCCATCGTGAACTTACAGTATTGCTTTTCACCTGCCAGAGACCATTTCTTTATATCGTGGACCAATAGACTTCTCACAAAGGAAATAACAAAACCAGAAAAAGATAAATAAAACCAAAAGATTTACAAATGTTATAATCGATTATTATTAAATACTAACTTTCCTGCTCATCGTGATATGTCCTTCATTTTTTGCATTTTCTCTCTTTAGAATGATGCAGGTAAATAGGCAGTGCCTTGTATTTCTTCTTTTGTTTTTATCTCTAAAAAATGATCAATCAACGTTGATATCAAGGTTTATACTAGCACCATATCAAGGCCTTGAGCTGAAAAACCCTGAGGTCAAGAACTTTGTCTGCTATGTCCTTAGTCAGTGAGATAATATATTTCATTTAATATACAAATAATAGTAGCAGACTGAACGAAAAGACCTTCAGAGGTTAAGCTTAATGTTGGTAGGAAATCTGTGAAAACACAGGTGTTTTAACTACTGGTGTTTTTGTGCCAGCCATGACATATGGAGCAGACACCAAGGAGATGGAACTGAAGACTATTGTTAGAATACATCAGTATCATCGTGCATTTTGAGCACGGCAATCTAATTTACTAATCAAATTTATATCAGTATATGCACGCTTATGCGCAAATATATGATGAAACAGACACATTATTTTTAAAATATGACATATTTTTATTTGCACTTAATTTTGCACTTCCCAGAATTTTTCTGTCTTTTCATATTGCCTTATGGTGTGTTGCTTGACTCCTGTTCTCTGTAAGTGTGAAAAGTCAGGAGGAGAGTTCACAGCAGGTTGATGGCCTGGAGATTAAAAGTCTGTCTAAGGACATTTCAAAGTTGTAAAGGTATTATTCTCACATGTACTTATTTCTTGGTGGGTGTGAACAACAGCTACTCACCAAGCTGGTGTAGTGTGAAATAGTTTCCTGTGAAATGATGTGCAGACATATGCAGAAAGCCACATGTACAGCACATGCACAGACTCATCCCTGACTTATGATTAGTGAGATTCTTGCTGATAACTGAGTTAGGAATGACCAGTGGGGCATCCAATGTTTTAATTACCCAGACAACTCTGTGGATTTGCCATATTTACCAAACTAAAAGCATGATCTTGTGCTGATGCTTTGAGATTAACACACTGGAAATGACCTTGGCTTCTCAGCAGTAGTTCTCTTACTAAGCCAACTGCAGACTGAGATTTTGCCATGTGCATGGATATGGTCTATACGTTTCTTTGTTTGTTAATGCCTGGGATAAATTCTTCCCATGCTCTGCAAAAATAAGTTTTATACTACTAAATATTAAGAAGCATTCTTGGACAACCTAAATACATCAACTAAATTAAACAAAAGGATGTTAAGTCTTTCAAGCAATTTTCAAAACCTGAGCAATAATTTGGTTGCAATAATTTATGAGGATAAATATATAATATAGTGGAACAGCTACTGCAAATAATTTGCTTTTATTTCTTTTAAGACAGTGAATAGGACACCAGAGCAAGTGGATCCAAGGCTTTTGACAAAGCCTGCTCAATCACAGATGCCCAGGGCGACTGTGACCAGAATGAGGGGCCTTTTCAGCACTCACAAAAGTGAGCTCTTCCTGTCCTAATGCTGTATGCCAGCACAGCCACACCTTTCTGGTGGGCCAAAAATTAGTGTGACACATGCCAGAAATGACAATAAGAAATGAAAAGGCCATATGGAGCCATTGCTGCCTGCCAGTCATTGCAGTAGGTGGCAACTGGGACAGGAGACGTATTGGAAAGGGCTCCATGCATTAGGGTACTGAAAGAGTAATGCAAAACCTGGATGTGATTCCTGGCAAAATTTAAATTATTTCTCTCTTAATGTTACTTTGCTCAGTTGTATCATATTTATTTTTATTTATTATGCCAATAGGCTTATATTAAAGATATGATGAGTTTTGCTCTGGAAACAGAACTTGGTTTTACCATAACTGGTAAATTGTGGGATTTTCTTGGAATAACATTTGGTGGATATTTACTAACCTATGCATATACTTCAGTCCCCTGAAAGTCAGACACTGCGTCACAAATAATTGTGTAGACTTTCTCTGAAGGCATTGAAGAGAACTAGATGACTACAGGAGAGTAATCTTTCTGTCCTAACAGAAGCAAATCAGGTAAGTTGTCTTTCAGTAGGGTTCATCTCATTGTAAAGTTTTTGTCCTAGAGGATGAAACATGCACTGGAAAAGCTGGATTCTCTCCAGTTACTGGAGTGACTGATTAGACGTGGTTAATGCTCAGATGAGATTAATCCAACTTCTGGTAAATACTTTCTAATCTGGAACTTAGGGGGATGTCTCAGTATTTCTCAGTATGTCTTTTGAGATAAGTCTTGGGTATTATGCATAAAGAATAAATGCAGAAATGCAATATAGGAACTAATGAGATTTAAATGGAAGAAGATATTGCATATAAATTTATATACTGAACACAAAATACAGATAGATTCAATAATTTTGTTACTTCTATAAGAATATCTTAATTTACACTGAACATACAGTTATTATAACCAACAATTTTGGATTTTGATTCCTACTATACATCTCTTATACTGCTTTGCAGTGCAACTGGCAGATTTCTTTATTTTTTTGGGCTAGCAAAATATTTTCCTGTTTAAGAAATATTTTTTGTGGAGATTTTCTGCATATTCCCTGTCCCTTTCTCTCTCCCCTTTCTCATACCTGATCCACTCCCTTTCATTAGCAGAAAGTTAAAATGAAAGATTGATACTGTTGTCTTGAATACTAAAGAGTTTAGCCATAATTTCTGCATCTGTTAGCATGCTAAATACATATTCTTCCAAATACTAACACATATGTGACGAAAATAAAAACTCTGTCTTTTAGTTGATTCCTCAAGTACCTGGTGAGGCCTTTCTTGAAGATTTTATGCAGGAAGACTTCTGTGCATGAAGCAAATCACAAATAATTTCACTCTGCACAATTTTACTCTACATGACTACTGTACTGTTCCACACTTACTTGCCAGATGTCCCACCTCAAGCTCTAACCTCACACCTTGTCCTGTGCAGATCAGCTTCTGCAGAACAAGTTGAATTTCCACATTTTAGGAGATCACACTGACAGCAAAGAACTCTTCATTTTGAATAAGGCTGCCAGCCTGTGATACTAACAAGAAACCATTCCTGGTTTTTCAGCAGTAACCTAGGTTAAGCCAAGGAAGATACAAATCTAAGAGAGAAGACTGAAGTTCTAACATGACGTTCAACAACCTGCAGGTGAATAGCCCCATCCATGCTGCTCATTAGCACTTTATCAGATAAAAGAGCCAGGCTGTAAAGAAGGCAAGCATGTCTCAGAATAAGGCTTGTGCTGGAAACACTCCCAGGAGGAAGAATTATTTATCATGTGGCCCAGGTAAAACAACTACCTATAACTTCAGTGGTTATTTTTCATTTTAAAATTATATTAAGGTATTGGCACCCATGCAGTTTTTTATCCATCCATCCATCTATTTTTCATGTTTGTTTGCTCATGAGAATTCCCCTAAAGAAAAATAGGAAGACAAAAAAAATGTCAAAATGTCTAATTCTGTGAAATTATCACTAAACTTGATTGCCATTATCTGGGATTGGGAAATATTCTCACAAAAAGATGAATCCCAGAGGTATTAATCATGAGTCATGTATTCTCACCATGGTCTCACTATAGAGCTCCATGTCCAGGGATAACCGATAGATCTCCCTTCCTGGAAAAGTGGGAGGTTTGGGGTTTTTTCTTGCTTCCTATTTAGTCTCTGTGTTATTTCAAGAATTAGCAGTGAGTCATTTGGCTTCATCTTCCTCCTAACTACAACAAAATTTGTGGACCTGACCATAAATTATAGGCAGATAGCTCCATTATAAACATCATTTTAATTTGTCTCACAGTGACTCAAGAAAAGGGTAATATTACCAATTTTTTAAAAGAAACTTTATGGGAGATGTGGGGGCATGGCTTTCCCCTTTCCAGCAACTTGCAAGGTCACTCTACAGGGTCATAAAGTCATAGACAAATTTAGGAAGAAAATTAATGCAAAAGGCCACCTATCTGGTCCAAAGCCCTGCTCAACACAACACTATTTGCATTAGGCATCATGTCTGGGCAAGTTTGAATCATCTTCAAGGATGGAGTTTTCAGTTTCTCTGGTAACTTGTCCTAGTGTTTGACCTCCTACACAGCGAACCATTGTTTCCTGGTATCTCATTTCAGTTTTCCTTGTTACAACTTGTGCCTGTTGCCTAAGTGCTGCCTCTGTGCACTAAGATCTGTTCTCCAGACTGTGTGTGGCTGAACCTCTCTGTAGAATGGGAGCAGTGCTGACTGTTTGTGCACTTGTCTCATCTCACAAAATGTGTGACAAATTTCCCCATTTTGGAGGAGGTGAACACATAAATTTCCCTTCCATTTATCACTTTCATAGCTTGCTACAAGTAAAGACTAAGGCAGAGGAAACACAAAAACCTTATAGATTTCTTTATTTGTATTACAGAACATTCAGTGAATCTGTTGTTTGAATTCTCCATTGTTGAAAAGCTTTATTCCAATTAACCTTTTGTTTTCCTCCTCAGTATGAATGTGGAGTTTAAGACAAAGTTTTGGATGAATTCAGTAGAATGTTGTATTTCTATGTGTGAAAATTATACAATTACCAGATAGATATAACCTGACATGCTTAGTTTGGACTGGTTGGAATTAAGAGTGTTTCTTCGACAAATCTCTAATGGGCTTTGTGCAGTGGTCCGGTGTGTCTCGGGCCCCCTGTCCCGCGTTGTCTGGCCAGCCCTGACACCGGCCGCAGTGAAGGTACAGTTCAGTATCCTGAGATACTTCCCCAATCCTGTGGGGCCTTGCTGCAGCGGCAGCGTGAGCAATGGTGAGGAATAAAGGCAGGACTCTCATGGGGAACTTCTGCTGGAGTTTATTGAGGCCCCCGCAGGACCATGTGTCCAGCAGAATGTCTGCCCACGAGAGCGGAGATCTCCCTCGTGTAACACCTTAAGTATGGGGGTGGAGAAAGGGGAAGGGTACAGTGGGGAACCAATCAGGGGTATGGAGGGGGTGACCCTGTACATAAATGACAATCAAAAGAAAAAATCAATAATGCAAGGGAAAGATCTCCTTGGATCCTGGCCAATCACTCGATGCCCTCCCTGGAATTTTCTAGACACGGGGAAAGGCCCCAAAGTGACTCACAGGACTCAGGGGTTCCTTAACTGATGACTGACACATAACTATAACTCGGGGGAAACCATGAAGGGTTAAACATGGGGTACATGGGACAAACCATTATAACTTATAAAAAACAGTATAAAACAAGGAATAAATACATACAGCAAACTGATAAAACCAAAACCACACCACTACAGCTTTGAATAAATTATGAAGAGAGAACAAATAAGACAGAGAGAACTGTGTTGGTACCTGTTTCTGATGCTGTTCTACATTGTGAGTAAAAGCTATTTGCAGAAGTAGTTCGGAACTGGAAGGTTCTGTGAAATATATCAGGATGTGAGCACATCTGCAGAAACCTTTTCTGTACCTGGTTCCTGAAAAATGAAATGAAAAAAAGAGAAGATGAAGAAAAGAGAGGAGAGAATAAAATGTGGCAGTAACTATCTGCCTTCTGAGAAATCACATTTAAATTATGGGTGCAAGATTCTACTCAAGCAAAATCAGCATTGTTTTAATTATAATTGTTTTACAATTTATAGTTCTTTAATAGTTCTCTAATTAATCAATTTCTATATACAGGTTTGTGTCTTACTGTATGTAAACAGTTGCAGGAACAAAAAAATTTGGTCCTACTATTTGTAGAGAACAGAAAATTAGGCCCTGAAGAGAGTCAGCTCGGCGTTATTGAATTAAATTAAGTCTATTGATTAAATGTTCATTTTGTGGTTGGGCTTTTTTAGAGGCATGAAATAGTCTCATTCAGTTACATTACAGCAGTAAGGGGAAAATTATGTAGGGGAAAGGGAAATGCCTTTGCTATATACATGTTTTACAGGAGAATAATAATAATTGAAAAACAGTCACACAATTATAAACAAGGAAGAATATTTTTCTCGGATGTTTTGGTGAGAATTTCAGAAGTAGCATTTGATTGACTCCTCAGGATTTTGCTGGAGGTCTTGTGTCAATCCTACCAGTCTCTCCCTTGCTGACACCATGGTCATTTGAAGGACATGAAGATCTGATATTCATAGGTCTTCCATGGTTCACATGCAAATGGTTCACACACAGTGTGCTGAGTCCATGGATGTCACTGCAGACAAACTCCTCTTAGCATCTCTTTTTCTTCTCTCCCACACCTCCTCCTCACTCCCTAATAGTGTTGCTGCATCTCCTCCCCTCCCCTCCACTTCCCTGTTTTCACAGGGAAAACTGCGTACTTAAAATGTGTGTCAAATATTTATTGTCCAACTGAGAACTGCAAGAGAAACATGTACTGAATTACCTGAATAACTTTTTCTAACAATTCCTCTAGCTCTTAAAGTCAAAAATGGATCCTTTTGTGGATAGTTTATGTCTATGTGTATTTCTAGTAAAATGAGCAGTTCTGTGTCATCTGCTGGCTAAACCATGCAGTGCAGAAAGGCATTTTTCCTTACAGCTTTGCTGCTGTGGCTTCCTTACGAATGACTTTGTTATTGTGGATGTGGAATGGAGAATGCTAGCTGACCTAGACTGCTTCACAAGGCTAAACTTCCACCAATGATTAGGACAGAAACAATATTCTCAGACCCATTGGTGAACAATGGAAAATTTGGTCGCAAATCCTTCAGAAGTGCAAAGATACTTTCACCAACAATAGTGATCAGCACCTTTCTTACATCATTTTATTGCTTAGCCATGTGTTGGTCTGTATCAACACAGATTGACAAAGTCATAGAATTTTATGAGACAATGTGAAAACTCATTTGCAAATTTTATTGCATTCCATCATTGCCTGCATTCACAGTCCAGAGGTCTTCCATTGTTGTGAATAACAATTGGGAGCAATTTCTGGCTATGGTCAACGTAGAGGTTGCACTCTTCCACCGACAGGTGTTCTTTCCTAATTGCTTCCATTAGTTTCCCTTTATTGCAGGGCTTCATCACCCAATGAATGTAGGGTTTCAAAAAAGACCAGACCAGATCTATAAGCTCCAGCGTGTGGCATGATAATCAATGTACACTCTTTGAGCCCAACGTTGGTAAAATGATCTAGTCAAACTTGCAGAACTTATGTCCCAATAAAATAGTTATTATTCCAAATGCAATATCATAAATAGAAAAAAAATATTGGAGCAGAATTTCAGGCAAATACAAGTACCTGTCAACACTTGTGTCAGCAATAACACGGCCATCACGACCAGGCCAGTGATTGTTCCCATGCACTGGGCACTGGTGAGGCTGCACCTTGAATCCTGTATTCTGTTTTGAGCCCCTCACTACAAGAAGGACATAGAGGCAGTGGAGAGTGTCCGGAGAAGGGCAACGGAACTAGGGAGTAGTCTAAAGAAGAAGTGCTGTGAGAAGTGGCTGAGAAAGCTGGAGTTATTTAACCTGGAGAAAAGGAGGCTCAGAGGAGAGCTTATCACTCTCTACAACTGCCTCAAAGGAGGTTGTGGCCAGGTGGGTGTTGGTCTCTTTTCCCAACTAACAAGAGATAGGGCAAGAGGAAATGGCCTCAAGTTGCTCATGGGGAGGATTAGGTTGATTATTAGAAAAAATTTCTCACTGAAGGTATGTTCAGCATCAGAAGAGGTTGCCCAGAGAAGACGTAGAGTCATCATCCCTGTGGGTATTTAAAAGAGGTGTAGATGTAGCATTTAGGGACATGGTTTAGTGGTGGACATGGTTTGTTACCGTAATGGTTACACTCAATGATCTTAAAGGTCTTTCCAATGAAAATGATTCTATGATTCCATGACTTGAAAATATGCTGACAAGAGAAGACATGATTTCCATTGGGAAGTAATGAAGTTTCTGACCTGGTAATCTCACTGCACCATAAAGCTTGATTCAGCTTGATTCCATTCTAGATCAATAACATTCTTTCGCATCTTTGCCTGCTTTGAATCAGAATCACACGTTTTATCAAAAAGGGCCCACTTTGATTTCTCTTTCTTTTCATACTCAATGAAGAATTAACACAGATATCAGTGTAAAATGGATTTTTGCTTTCATTTTGCACTCTAGATTACCTAAATTTTGTTGCGCTACACAGGGCTAAACTAGGAACAGAATATGCCTTTCAGGCCTTTTGCCCTTTGAAGTGATAGTCAATCCAGAAAGAATATCACTTTTTCATATCAGATCTGAGATTACATTCACAGAAATTGTATTTATAAATAGTAACAAATGTCCAGTGCTGTCTTCTATAGGAACAAAATAAATTCAGTTGACAATTCTTAAAAAAGAAAAACTCAGAAAATCATTGTGTACTTTTTTAGCATATTTCCCCAGAACAGAAGTGTAATTTGACCAAAACCACAATCACATAGTTCCATAGTTGCAAGGAGTATTTTCAAAAGTACCTTTCTGCTGTGGTATTACTTTAAACATACTTTTCAGTGGCGATTTTCCATTAAAAGTAAAGAGCTGGTTTTCAGTAGTTTCACTGTACCTTCAAAGACAAATATCTCTAAAAGCAGTTGTGTTTTGTTTGTTTTTTTAGATAAATTGTTCTTCATCATTGTCTTGGTTTGGATAGACAGGTATCTGCCAGGGAAGATTGGAGTCTCCCTTGGAATGTAATCCTCCCCCTCCCCCTTTCCAAGTTATTATAAATTTGCAATTAAAAGGCTGTCAGGCAAAGATTTTGGGAATAGGTATAGCAGCTCTTTACTAGGGATATTAAAAATACAAATGTCGTAGTACAAAAGAATAAGCAAACAAGCAAGAAATCCTAGAAAACGCTGACAGAGTCAGAAATACAACCTGACAACCTGCTGGGTCAGGGTGTTGGAAACAGTCCAAAAATGAGCCCTCCTGGAGTGTCAGATGTGGTCCTGTTGGAAGCAGAGATGATCCTGTGGAGCCAAAGGTCCAGAGATGGATCTGGTCTTCCTTTGGGAGTCCTGTCGGAACACTGGATGTCTGGTGACACTTGTGGCTCCTTTTAATCTAGGTGGAAATGGTTTGGCCCTTCTCCCCTGGGTGGAGCATCTCACAATAGGATGATAAATTGTGTCATGTCGCTGGTGAGCTTTAATGGCCCTATTAACAGAAGATATCTTCTTGGAGGTAGTGGAAGAGTGAACAGAGATAAGAAACAATGCCCCACTCTGTTTTAACAGCTGGTTTGTTATCAGAAAGGCAGTAACCCCCTCTCTCCTGGAGTTACAACAGATAAAGAAAAAACACCTCCCAAACAGGTTTCAACAGATGAAATACAATAAATTTTTGTTTTGGTTATAAAAACCCAAGACAATCATTGTCTTTTACATCCATTCTCTCCCTGTCTGTCTTTTTCTCCACGGTAACATAGAAGTCGACCACAAGGTATGACACTAACAAGCAGAAAGATTCAGATGAGAGAAGCATAAAGTGCAAGAAATGTAGAAACCTGTGCACAGAGCTGCACAGGTTTCTGATTTCTGATTTCTGCAGAAATCAGCTTTCTGATTTCTGCAGACTTTAACTTTTATCCTGCTCTGTTTACATTTGGCTCATTCTCCAAAACAGATGGATCCCATCGGTTTTATCTGTCATTTACCTTACCCTTCCTCTCTTTCCTTTAGTTCTTCCTTAAAGTGCAAAACAATTCCTCAGGCTTACTTGTTGAGTGTTACCATGTGAGCTGTGAGAGGAGAGAACCGCACAACTTGACCTCAGAGGCAAACATCAGTCCAGCCAATACCACTGAAGGCTTGCAAGTGGAAATGGATCAAATCAGCAGTAAACCCATGCTGAGTCGCTGTTTTGCAAGTATTTTTTAGGACGAAACAAAATTTCTCTGGATCAAGTTCCTGTGGGCCCCTTACTGGTTTTCTGGCAAACTCCCAGATGACCATCCATTGGCATACTTGTGGTTCCTGTGCCTGGACCAGACTCCATTCGTGGGGGAATTCTTTGCAGAAAGAACAACAAGAAATTAGCTTTTTCAATCAATGCTATTTTCTGTCTTTGCTTTACACACCAAATAACAGAATGTTAAACCTTTCAGACCCCTCATTTGATTCAGTTGGTGTATATAGAAGTCATCCAAAATCCTTATTGGCTGGTGCCCTTCCTGATGTAAACAGGATGTTTCATTCACTGTGCTATTACTGTAGTTGTACATTTCTGACCAGGTTTCTTGTTCCTCAGCATCTCACAACTGTGTTGGCCAAATGTTTAACCAGATGAAAGGCTGAATTTATCTGGAGGATTCATAAAACGTGGATCATGGCTATAATCTCACTATAACTGCAGTGAATTCAAATATATCCTATTTTTGATGGTATCCCAGAAACAATCCAAATATCAGCGCAATGATAGAAATTTGTAATATTTTTTACACACACATTTACACACATACACATACTTTCTCCCGTGTTTTTGGGCATTCAACAGAACAAGATGTGTCACGGAAGTGTAGAGCCATTCCCTTTATCCTATCTTCTGGCAGTCTCACCCATGAATCACAGACACAGTTACTGATGGAATAGAGAGATCCTCCAGAGTGCAAAACCCCGCTTCAAACTTGCTCTCCTTTAATTTAGCTGGCAGACATAAGGATTTTTTGGCAAAAAAAAAAAAAAGTTAGGCGATGAAATATTTAGAATTGGAAAATGGGGTGTTTGTACACATTTTGGAGAATGACTTTGTTAAAAGGTTGCACTACAACATTTTTCTGTCCAGTGTATTTCTATTTTTGGTACCAAAACCAGCTTTTCAAAAACGGGTCTTCATTTCAGCTAGTGAAATCAATTATTCATGGCTTTTTATTGCATAGTGAAGTTTTCTGGCTGTTTGGGCCCAGTGCTTGTAAGCTCATCTGCCTGTGCTCTCACATTTCAGTTTTTGCTCATTTCGTTCTGTAGATCGGTGTTCCTTAGAAAGAGGACATTTTGAAAACAAAGAGCTATTTACTGCAAAGAGTTAAAACAGCAAACAAAGCCAGCCTAGGAGGTTGCATACCACACTGCCCTTCCCACTTCAAAAGAAAGGGGGTTTACTACACGAAGGATCCCTTTGGGGGAGCTGCTGGCTTGCATGGGTGCTGGCTGGGTGAACACAAAGCACTTCGGAGCAGCCTACAGAGGAGG
The DNA here is from genome assembly GCA_008694505.1 of Cyanoderma ruficeps. Taxonomy (NCBI): domain Eukaryota; kingdom Metazoa; phylum Chordata; class Aves; order Passeriformes; family Timaliidae; genus Cyanoderma; species Cyanoderma ruficeps. The sequence goes on from VZDJ01007755.1 coordinate 4,514,743, forward strand.
AGTTGATGTTGATTTGAAGTCAATGGACTACCTGTTGGGACAGGGTAGGTGACATCTCCTCCCACCACTGTCAGTCTTACTGGCATGGCAACGAACTCGTCCTTTTTATGCCAGAAGCCATGATCTCATATTTGTTAGGTATTGGAAGCAGTCAAAGTCAAAAACACTCCTACAGTTTTGAGGACGCGAGAATATTATTCTACTGCCACGCTTCAGCCAGTTATGCTGTGCTGCTCTCACTTACTACCTCCTGTGCCGCCACCTGCCAGACCCAGCCCGCCTCATCCGAGCGCCGTCTGGCATTGCTGGAGCGTGAGGGGCATGGCCTCCCCGTGAAGGTGGAGTATGTTGGCACCGCAGGCCAACAACCCTTCACTCTTCAATATGGCTGGCGCCCAGGGTCAGCGCAGGAGAAGTTGTTTTTTTCTTTCTGGTCCAAGTAGCTCAAACAAAAGCCAATTATTGCACGTACAACAAATCTAACAGTGCTCCCTGAAAGCGATGCTGTGATTGTATATGGCAGATATGTCCCCAACACACCGTTGGACTGGGGAATGTCATGTTCACCAGGCAGGTTAAGAATTTAGACACTGAGCCTGTCTTAAGACACAGTATAAGTTGGATGTCTTTTTATGGTAACCATGGAACACCTCCATGATGTTTGCATTTGCTTCCTTACTTTCATTTTTTACAGCTGGTAACAAAAGGTCCAACAGGTCTGAGGGGGGTTCGTCCTTTTCTAGGACAAAGCCCCTGCTCCCCCTCCACAGTGAGGGTAAAACCGTGGAGCGGAGGCACGGCAGGGCTCGGGCACGCTCTGCCGGGGAATAGCATTGCGGGCAGCAGCCTGGCAGCTTGTGGTGTCATGGTATGCAGCCCATACAACTGCAGAGAGGCAGATTGGCTGGGCTGAGCCTGGCCTCTTCTCTGAGGTGCACTACCACCGGCTCACTGGAGTGGGGACCTGGGGCTGGACCCGCTCCTACGCTAGCCCCCGTCACTGGCTGCCGTGGCCACTGTCCAGATGGACACTGCCTTACGCAGGCTGGAGATGAGGCTTTGTTCCCGCTGTCAGTACTGTGGAGCCCATTTTTCTGAGGAAGCAGCTTTCAGATATTTGGGGTTGTGCCAGGTTCTGATAATCCAGAAAATCCTGAATTTAAGCATATTCCTTAAAATTAGCGTTCCCTTTACCTTTCTGTGTCAGGCTCCAAATACTGCCCTAGGAGTAGAGGCACCTTATTTGGCAGATGGTTTTTTTAGGTTCATGTGTGGCTTTTGTTTTAAAATATATTAATTTATTATAATGTAAAATCATCTGCCCGGGGGATGTGGGATGTTGTTGGACTACAACCAAGTATTGGCTTGTAGCCTTCTAAACCAGGGTGCTAAGAAATAAATCCTAAATAGAAATGGATGAACAGTTTATGTTGCAAATGTGTTCAACAGACTTCACCCTTCTATTCTAAGGGCTTTCCTCAAAACAATTGATGTTTTCTAGATTTTTTTTCAGCACATGAAATGCAGTATCCTGATACTGAAAAGAGCAAAAGTTATTTGCTTAATTGCAAATCACTTGGAATGTCTTTTCCCTCTTTGGGGGTTCATGGTCTTGCATTATTCCTCCTCTCTGATCAGATGAGTAAAAGATTCATACACAAAAAAAGCATTATTTATCACAAGCTTCTTAGTAGTTTTTCATATACATATATAACTGAATACTAGTAGTTTTATGCATAAAGAAATGACCAAAGGATATAGGTGGAAAAAACATGCTAAAAAGCTATTGTAAAATGATTAATTTAAGTTTTCCTTCCAAATAATTTTGAAGTGTACTTTCTACACTTTGCAGTCATTCCTGAACATTTTAGTTTTCACTCTACTGACGCATGGACACTGATTTCCTGAGGTCTTCAAAAAAATCGTTAAAAAGATCCCCAATGGATGAGGATTTAAAAACATATAGATTTTTCTCTTCCATTGGTGTCTTAGCAGGACAACGTACTACTCTGAAGTAAGATTATGATATTGGCTGTGATAGCTATGACCTCTCATATGTTCATCTACAGAATTTGTCAGACTATTTTAACATGTTTGCTGAATTCTAATGACTTTTTTGGTTCAGTTGCTGCCAAGTGAAACATAGGTTCGTGTAATGTCGTTATGTTACTGATGATCAATTTGCATGCTTGCAACTTCTGCAGATTTGTGAAGTACCATTGTGCCACCCCATTTGCAAACACTAAAACTAGATCAGCACTTGATTTTTAACATCACAAACTTTGCAGTCCTAGAGCACTCCTGCAATTGGAGCTATTTAAAGCAGCTTGCTACATCCACTGGCAGTTCATTGACCTTAAAGGATCTTCTCCTGGGAAAGTCAGTCTTCTTCGTATTCTGCCGGTCATAAAGCTGGGAGAAAAAGACTGAGGAAGAGACATAATATACAAGCAAAATTGATGGACACAAACTAACCCAAGTTAGTATTTGATGTATTTCACATTGATTGCTCCCTTTGCAAATTGGAACCGGACTAGGATGGCGTGAAGATATAATTAAAGGCATTAGCTTTGACCTTAGTTGAATTGCAGAATGATCATATTTATGGTTACAGGGGAATCTTTCTTTTAAATGGAAGTTATCAGAAGGAATTCACACTTTGGGAATTGAAAAGATAATCACAGACTACTACACTGAAAGTGCTGATATTGATCTGATAACTCAAAAATTCAGTGATTTTGACAATGAGCATCATTACTCTCTTCTTAATAACACCTGTTATGCTTGGGGAAAAGTTTCTGTCTAAACCCAGAAATCTGCCATGTTATGCTGCTGTAATTACATCTTTACAATTAGTTTTTAACACAGTGTCAGCAGAAAGATGCCCGTTGACAATGACTAAGCAGAGAGAGAGGAGTCTATTTTTTATGCAGTAAAACATTTTCATTTTTTTAAAATTTCCTCACTTACCCACGCTATTTGTCTCTTTCAATCATCCGTATTGTCTCTTCAGAAAGCCAGGCTGTAAGCTGTTTGTGGCAGGCACCCATTTTTCATTTTCTGTGCGGGTAGGTAGTCCAATATAAATAAATAATGGAAGGTCTTTGGCATTGCTCAAACAACAAAACTTTTAAAGTAAGTGATGAGACTTCTGCTTGGGTGTGAACAGGTTGCATTAAGATTCTGGCTACAGATCATTTACATCTATCTAGAAACCCATGAGAGAAGTACCACAGACTTTATTCATGCTGAGTTGCAAATTTACCCTACTAATCCCCCCTGTTGTGGGTTGTCTGGAGAAAAAAATCCCAATAACTGCAAAAAAGAAAAAGAAGGACTATCATCTTCTGATAACACTAATGGTAGCAGCATATTTGCCTGCTTGTTTGTCTGCCTCAGATGGAATTTATGACTTTATGCTTGACTACCTCAAAGATTTTGAGATTAGTAATCAAAAATATTTTGACTGCCAGCTTTATTTCTTGAGATGTTACAAGAAGACTTCAAGTTAATATAATTAACTAAGTAAATAAGTAAACCATATAATTATATAAGAAACTTTAGCTAAAAGAGACTGCAGAAGGATTTGACAGATTACAGGCTTTTAACACTGTCTTAATCACTATTAAAATCTGTAATCTCATTAACATCAAAGAACTGTAACCAAACTGAACAAAACTGAAAAATCATTTAAAAAGATTTTTTTTTTCTTATAGCCTCCAGTACTGTTGTGAAATATAAGAGGGAATAATGGAGAGCAAGAACATTTTGGAAGAAGCTGGTGAAATGAAAGGCATAGGGAATTATCTTTTCCCTTCCTTTCCAACACTTACAATTCAAGACCTCACATGTACTCCAAACTAATGTTTGTTAAGAGTTCTCTGTCATGGAGTACAGGAGATGTACCCAAATAATGCATACCAGTAGTACTAATATCTGAGAGAACTGAATGGCAGATAATTTTCTCCATTATTAAAAATCCTTCATATCTATTCAATGATTTTTTTTACATAAAATAGTTTTAGTACATTCTTGTTGTTTATGTCAAAATAGCTTCATAGGTTAGAAGCACAAAATCAGCATTTTTGTTCTTAGGCTTTTGCCTAGGGTAGAACCTGGTGAGCTTAACTAGACTGTATACTTCAGTTATTATTGGTTTTGCAATGAGAATTGCAAGATTTTCAATGGAGTTAACATCCTTGGGTGAGTTTAGGACTTTTTGTCACCCATGATATTTTTACAATATTAACAGTAACAATACTTCAAATATTCCATATGTATGTTTTTTAAAGAAAGGCAGGAGCTTTCTATTTGATGCAAGCAATTAGTATCTACCAGTAAATATATGTTTCTAAGTAGGAAAGGAACCCAAACAACTGACCTTCTCCCAGCAGCTAATTCTTTGATTTTTAAAGAATTTACCTGTTTCTTAGATTGCAGACCTGTTTATATAAAATTTTATTTGAAAATTTGAAAAAGTAAAATGTTATGTAAGATGTTACAGAAGATAACAGAGTCCAGGCCTGTGATCTTCCTACATTTGCAACTGGCACCTGGTCATGGAAAAGAATATGAGAATTCTATCAGGAGAACAAAACCTCATTTCAGATAAATTATATGCTTCAGATTAAGACTGAGGCAGTGTCAGAGGCATCATTGATGAGATATATACATTTTATATTCAAAGCAGAAAAGCAACAGAGAGGTGATTACAAACAAGACAGGAACATATTCATACTGTTAATTATGACTTCGACTGCAGAGAAGCTGGCTTTCTGGTCCTGCATCTGTTTAGACTTTTCAAAATCAAGCTCATGTGAAGGTTAAACAGAGAGAGGGATAACAAAGCATCACAGAACAACCCAGCCAGGACAGCTGATCAATCATTCCAGAGGATCTTCTGAGTCTAGAGTATGAATGGTAGAAAAGCTGTAGAGACCCTACAACCAGCTTGAAGGTTAGCAAAACCTGCTCTCAGATTTAAAAAACAAGGACAGACACCTGACTGTAAGAAGAGAAAATGAGGAAGCAACCCAGTAAATGCAATGTCTTGTCTTAAAAATGGATTGAATATTGCCCTAGGATTTTGTCTGAGTTAGTATCAGAATTACAGGTGCTACCAAAGCTGTCTTTTTTGCCTGTTTTTCAATAACCTTACAGATCTCTGCAGAATACACTGCTGTGTATACACAGATGTAATTTAGGGGCAATGAAAATGGCACTCTTGGCCTCTTCTTGGACATGCAGACTTATGCTCAACAGGTACAAAAGGGAAAAAACCCAGATTCCAAACACTAGGAAGCCTGGTCCAATGAACAAATGGTGGTAAGCTCCTCCAGCCTCAACACCATATGATGATAACTGAGGATTGGTGTGGCTTTGCTCCAAATCAAGGAGGTGATAATAACTGCTCCCACCCACGCCACCCTGGACACTGTGTAGGCTCTGGTGCACTGTGACCCACAAGAAGACCAATGTTTTCCTTGCTTCCCTGAGTCTCTCTGGACCGTGTATCAATGCTTCTGTTCTGGGTCACCTACAGCATCTGAAGTTATGGGCACTGTCTTTTCTCTGAGGCAGTGGAAGGCTGATGTTCCTTAACCCAGCACTGCCATATTCAGTTCCTATAGTGGCGACATTACTGTATTGCAACTGTACCTCCAGTAGTACAGATGGGAAATATCAAGAGTCAAGAATGATTCTTTGAAAACAATTAAGAAACATTTTGGAGCAGGGGTCAGTTGCCCACCATCATGGTAAAGTACTTGGTCTATCTTGGGTACTGTTCCTGTTAATCTGATTTAAAGAGAGAGAGAGAGAGAAATGAAGAAAGAGAGAAAGACAGAAAGAGAAAGCCAAAGAAAGAAAGCAAGAAGAAAGGTAAGAGAGAAAGAAAGGAG
>VZDJ01007755.1:4520802-4787742 GCA_008694505.1 Cyanoderma ruficeps
AAGAAAGAAAGAAAGAAAGAAAAAGAATCTCATATTTGAATGTGTTAAACACAAAGCATAAATTTTTTAAAAAATGGAACTGGGCACTATTCAGGCAGGGCACTGCCATTTTGAGATGACATGTGGACTCTGGTGTAAAAAAAACACCAAAAAGAAAATAGTAATGCATATGTGTGGTAATAATCTGCACATGACTGGTTGCTGTAATGTGCACTGCTGTACTGCCAGCAGGGAAGTGAATGATTGCCTCTCGCCTACACAATGGGCACTGGCTTTGCCTTGCATGGTTTTTCAGCAGAACCAATAAGGGGCAAGTGAGCAATAGGAACTGCTGCCTGACTCCTCGCAACCTTGAGCCCTGTTTAAGAAGTCAACAAGAAGTATTTTTGCTTTTAAAATATTTTAAGTGGTTTACTGTGCCCAAGGAACTTGCTGAGCATGAGCTGAAAGGCAACTACCCGCCTTTTGCTTTGACCTTGGTGTCTTTTAGCCTAGGTGGTGTGTCACAGAAGCTGTGCTCATCAGGAAAGTTTCTATTTGTTTTGCTAGTCTGGTGGCTCATCCAGAGCAGTTTGATATTCAAATGAATCTGTCAGAAACAAGAGTGTGGTGCTTCAGTTCTTGCTCAGGCCTGATGACATTGATTTGTGAGCATACTGCTTGACTACGGGATGTGTGACAGATAAATTTTATCAAAATTAAGGCACAATTAAACATTTCATCTTCCTAATTACTGGCTGTAGATTCAGCCTGATGACCATGTGCTGTAAGAAATCAGCGACCATTACACATTTTAATGGAGCACAGCTGTCTTACAGCTTGGTAATATTTGCACAGTGCCACAGAACTGTAATTTATGATAAAAAGAAAAAATGTGTATTGGCTCTTTTTTGCCAAAATAGATTAAGGATTCATATACTTTAATGAGATTTGGACCCAGCCTTGGATTATCGTTATAAATGATTTATGTGCACGTTGGTGGACTCCTGTAGTTTTGAGTTGATTTGTGTTTTGGTCGACCAATATGTAATTCAGTATTTCCTTGTGTGCAGTACTTGCATTCTTTCCTGTCTCCATTTCAGTTCTATTTTTCCACCATAACTGAGCAAAAAGGGCAAGTGGCAAGGTTAAGAAAGTACCAAGGCACATTTTCCAGGAGAGTCCCTCACAGCAAAAGTCGCTCCTGAAACCCCTCCCCTGCTCCCCTGCTCCACATCCCAAACACAGGAAGAAGAGAGGGACGGAGGTGAGGGGATGGAGGCTAACACCAGCCTGGATAAGGGTCACTCCCGCAGCCTGGAAAGCAGGGCACAGGGGAACAGATGCTACCTGAACCCCTGCTTAGCCAGAGCCTGAGCATTGCTGTATCTCAAGGCAGAATATCGAAAACCTTTCTTCTGCTTGTTTAAAGCATGACCTACAAAGGGGTGTTTACTCACTCACTTGATATTTCTCCTGTTTCAGTCTTTTTTTTTTTTTTTTTCCAGAAAAGGTGCTGCCTCTCTAAAGGAAAAAGAAACCCAGCAACATATGTATCCAAGTTATAATTTTTGGAACCCCCTTTCACCTTCATTCATTTCTTCACTAAGTTTCTTTCACAGATTATTTAGTGTGTGGAGCAGGGGGAATGATGAAGATTAAATTAGGTGTTTTATATCTATACATATATTCATACCTATACACACACACACACATGCACAATGGCTGTGTTTGTGTATGTTTTATTTTTACATTAAACTTAGTGAACAAAATTCATACTAAGTTAAACTACCTAGATTTCCAAGGTGTCATGACGAAGTCCAGAGTTTGGCCCCATATGTTGTGAAAGCCTGAGATCCATATGCGTAGATGAATAGAGAAACTAAATCCTAATTTTCATCATAAAAAAAAAAAAATCCTGTCCAAGCTTGATTTACTTCAGTGTTCATATGCTGGAATGTTTCATACTGTACCAGGTTGCATATGCTTGCACACTAATTCTCAATTGCCGTATGCAGTTTGTGACAACCATCTGCTAAGACCTCCCTTTGAGTTCTTTCTCCCACTCAGCCCAGCTGAAATAAAAATATGGACAGAAACAACTTCTGCAGGGAGATGAAAAAGTTAATAGGGGACTTGGAGTTAGACTGTGCATCTGATGTGAATTCAATTGCTCTTACAACTTATGCCCTACTTATAGCATATTCCTAAGGTGTAAAACATTAAATATAATGGAAAACTGTAAAATAAAGCCATACTTCCTTTGACAGACTTGACTGTGCTGGAAAGGTAATGCTAAAATATGTACACACAGTGCATGTATTAGCTAGCCCTCACTAACAATTCTAAACCAGCAGCTAAGATTAACTGTGCATCACACCTTATCACATTAAAATACCCTAAAGCAGGAGGGGGATGAGTGGTGAGAAAAAGAAGGTGCGAGAGAGAAGGAGCTGAAAAATGTGCTTTCAGTTTCATTGACAGAGAAGTGATTCCTTTTAAGCCAGTCTCATCAGAAACCCTGAGTGCTCAGTGTTGTCTGTTCCCGTTCAAGCCAGAGGGGAAAGTGAGAGATCGAAGCATCTGAAAATCAGGTGAAGGAAATGACAAGATGAACAAGTGATGAGCAGTGATAGAGAAGGGGGTTGTGGGCGTGGGATAAGGAGGTGAAGGCAGACTATTGCATTCCACTATTTCATCATCTCCAGTGTTACATTTCTCTTTACCATGAAATAATGGGTTAAATTCTCCATCATAAGTATTTTTCAACACAAATGAAAACAGATCAGAGTTCAAAAGTGCAAGTGGCCTGCCCCCAAATAGGACTGGTAATGCCACAGCTGAGGAGCGCAGGTAGCAGTGACAGTGAATGTTTTGCTAATTTGTTCTTTAAAACCCCCTGACACAATAAAGCTTATCCAATCCATTTTTTCATTTCTACTATGTAAAGCCTTATGCTTCTTCCTGCAGTGCTACCTGTCATGGAAAGAGGCGGTGACAAGTTTTCCTAGTGCTGCTCCTCTGCACATTTTCTGAGGTCCTGATAGTGTAGAACACTGGTAAAGGTGACTCTAGGCACCTTCTGGGCAATAAATCTCTACATGCCAGTGTGGTGTTCATCTAATTCATAGCAGCATGGTGGTTTTGTCCCATATTTGGTTCATGAGAGCAGAGAAGTGCCCTGAGAGAAGAATGATGAACTTTGAGGTGGCAATCATGGGTCTTGGTCTGTGTTTCTGTGGTGACTTCAGCAGTTTTTCAGTGTAATCTTGAGTGAAAAACCAATCCCAGTGATGAAGACTAACTACTAGAATTAAAAGGGATAGGAAGGAAAAGGGAAAGGAGGAATAGCTTTTGATACGATGAAACAACCCCATACCTGAAACCCAAGTTTTGCTAGATTTTTGAAGGCAACACAAGGGTATTTGGCAAAAGCAGCATTCCTAGGCCAGATTGTCTTAGGTGATAACCTTGGGCTTTAAGTCCTCAGTAAGGCATAAGGGATTTTTGCCCTAGAAATTGTAGGACTGCACACATGTAAACCTTGAAGCTGAAATGAATTTGAACTATTTTGAGAGCTTTTAAAAGTCTGGCGTATTAAGTTATATATCAATCTGTCCCCCATTGGTTATTATCTTAACAGCTAATCTAAGTGGAGCCTATCAGTTTTAAATATAGGAACAGCAGTAAATAGTGTATTATGATATTCCAGATGGAACACTTAAAATAAATTGAAATATCTGTATATTTGAGAGTTTTCTACAGCACCACTATTATGTCACCATTTTCTATAGGTAGTGTAAAAACCTCTTATCCTTACAGCATAAAAAAGTTTGAAGACATGGATGAGTGGAAAACTGATGACAGCCAAATACTCAGCCAGACCTTTTGGCTGCAGAAAATGTTTCAGGATTTAATGCAGTAGAAGTGAGATAGGAGTATACCAGGATCTAGGATCTCGTTTCTCTTTTTCTGGGTCCTTCTATTCATGCCAGCTGCTGGAAATATCTATGGACCATATCTCTCTCGAGGCACCTATTGCTGACTCAAGAATATGATGCCTTGAAGGGTGTCTGCTCGAGAAGGAGAAAAACTACATTAAATGGAATCAGGGAATCGGGCAGCTCTAGTGACCCAGGATTCCTGATGGGGCAAAGATGGTGAATTCGACTGAAGGTTGTGTGACCTTCACACAACATAACTGATATGCTTTGTTTACAAGCTAAAGGGGAAATGAAATCACATTGAAAATTTTTCCTCTGCTGCAAAATTAGCTGCCCTTGCTTTTGAGGGACTGGGGCTTGAAGTAGGGAGATATAATTCACACCTGAGCTGAGAGACTGAACTGCCAAGCCCTGCATGTGATACCTGTATTAATTAGTACATGGAATAATATTGCACCAATACCCACACAGAAGACTTGTCAAACGTACCTTTTTTCCCTCACTTGCATTGCTTAAGATGTCAATGCTCATCCCACTGCACAGACAGGAAGTTCAACTGCTGTCCTTACTCCAGAGACCTTACCTCAGCAACTTGAGAAACACAGAAGTCAAATTATCATGTCTCTTTGTGCACGTGTGCTTGCTCCCTGGTTCACTAGGGAACCAGGAATAGGTCAACTTAACTTTCCTCAAAAATATGTCCCAACACACATCCCAGAGCAAAGTGAGGAAGATAGGACAAATGCCAGAAGAAAAACAAGCCATGGTGGTGCTAAATTGTACAAGGAGCCTTGTAATCATTGGTCTTGCCTGCAGCTGAGCTGTCTTTAGAGCAATATGTTCCTTGGAAGAGGTTTGGGGAAGATATTCAGCAGGCCCAGGTAATATTGCTTTTATTGCATGCAAATACACATTTCTTGCTATCTACTTTAGTTTTTCTTATCTCTTGAAATCCACTTCCTAGACTGGGATGTTGTGGTCTTACTTTTCAAGTTAGATACAGGAGCATATATAACACATAAGCTGTAGCACTGTACAAATTCTAAGTATTTGTTAGTCTTTCCCCTACCTTTAAACTCCAGAATCCTGGGCTCCAGGAGGTGCTATGGGTGGAGAATGACAATAGACCAGTTGTTGGTATTCCTTTTGCTTAATCCATTTGGTCTTATCCTGCTGCCCAGCAGCTATCTCGGATGTTGCTAAACATACACTGGCTAAAGGTGCAGGTTTCCCCTTCTGAGCTAATGAGGCTAATTGGCTACAGTCTGTAAACCTGTAGTTTTTCTGAGGTCAGAGTTGGCTCCATGCTTAAACTTCTGAAATTTTTAAAAAAGTCATTAGACTATAAAGCATTCTGATGCTGTGACCAGGAGAGTCTCTATCTCCTGTTAGCCTTGTGTTCTGCTCAGTTAATTCCACAACACAGCCCATGCCAGTGGAGATACCCAAATACAATTCCTGTGCTCCTCAGCTGCAACATAAGGAAAATGGGTAAGCTCACATGTTTACAGAAAATGAGGTGCTATGGAGCTGGCTTATGGAGAATCACAGGGAAACCTCCTTGTTCTCTCATAGAGCTGCTGGTTAGCACCAGGTACCTCCTCTGTTACTGCATCTCAGCCAGGGCCAGGGGTCTTAGCTGGTAAAATTTTTTTTTAACCAGGAGTACATGTGTCCAGCTGGTCATGCCAAGAGACTTGTGTAATGTTGTTCTTAAGAAGGAATCCTCCGGCAACTTTCCTGGGTGAAGTCAAGTACAGAAGGGGTTTCCTTTTGTAAGTGGGAAAAAGAAACGAAAGCTCTCTCCATCCCCAAAGAGAATTGGTAAGCCCTGGCCAATACAGATTATAGAAGCATAGCTTTTAAATTATCAGTCCAGTTTTTCTAGCTATCGGACTATTCTGCACTCTAGGTTTGTTCTAGAAATCATGATATTCATTTAGAAGTTGTGTGTAAACTATCAAGACAAAAGCAGTGCTGGAATGAATTATAAAGTCTCCAGTTCATGGAGCCTCGATCCCTAAATTTGGATACAACAGCAATCCTGTAGTTTTCAGTGGAATTTCCACTTATTGACCCTACTGAACTGCAACTGCTGAAAGCAATTACCTGTACATTGCCCTGGATGTGCTGTGAAGAAGCACGTTACAGGATGCCAATGTCCACATGACTTGGTATCTGTGGTGAGACTCACTACAGGAGCAACTCAATAACTGAATGCAGAAAAACCTCTGACAGATTAGCCCCTCTTACTGATAGGTGTTGCTGTGACAGTGTATCAATCTTTTTAAAGTAATGAATAACCATTCACAGGTCCATGGCTGCTTTTGTACTTCCATCATCCTGTCCGTGGCCTTCAAAATTACAGCTGATGGACCTTCTGTCAAGACCCAGATATTTAATCAATGTGACAGCATCCTACATTTTTTGAACCCCAGAGGCCCTGGAAAACTTTAATGCAGCTTGCAGGTAAAGTTCAATCCACATGGCTGAGTCCCCTGAAGTATTTTCTGCAGACAACTCCCCTCCCCCATATTTTAATATACCCAATGTCCTTTACATTTCAAGAAAGTGAAGAGCTCAGCCTGAAGGCAAGATATTATTGCAATAGAAATATGTGCTTTACAGAGCTTGCCATCCACTAGGAAGTTGGGTGCAAGGCTTATGGTTAAACCTTTCCACTTAGAAGAAGCAGTTAGAACTTTTGACAACAATAATGAGTTTCTCCCTATCACAATAGCCAATTACCACACACATGTTTGTGAGCATTTGTAGCCTAGAATATGAAGAGAAACATACTTTTAAGGAAAGGAGAACATGTATTAACATTTGATGACTACAAGAACAGTTTTATTGATAAGGAAACATCCTGTTGCCGAGCTCAATCACAATGTCCATGCGCTGACGCAATTCCATCACAGATCCAAATTCATCAACATTGCTATAGCTGCAATAAACAAATTATGCTAAGGTAGTAAGATCACTTGAGAAAGCCACCGTGGGCTTGGAAGCCCCTCTGCTTTCCCCAGCTATAGCGTCTGACCTCCCAAAAGAAATTCCTCTTTCTTCTTTTCTTGCTGCACCAGGATAAAATCGTTCCCTCTCTTTCTTTATATGTGCACATAAACATGCACACAAGATCAGAATCTAGCCCAGGATTCTTTTGTTCACAGCACTTGCCAATGAGTATCAATTATATGCAACATAAATAAATGCTAGCCACATTACAATATGAATTTCCTTTAGAAGGGAATGTTCCAGAATCCTAATGGCTGCATTTTCTTTGTCTCTTTCAGTTTTACCCTTTACATGAAACATTATTAGATATACTCATTGCCCAATTTAAACCAGTAATAATGTCTGTAATTATACCAGAAACCAGTTCAGTTATAGTTAAGTAAAATGCTATATGTCAGATATGTCAATGTGATCTGTATAAGACCAAAAATTTAAACAATGAGAAAATAACATCAAACATGGAAATCCATTCGTGCTAGTCATTAGATTTTAACTATGCTTTAGGGTTGTTAATGTGAAGAAGGGGAAGACACTTCAACTGACCATGCCTAATGCAGCAAGCATGCAGCAGAATGAAATTCTTTATTTTCTCAGTACTCAATAAAGGAAACAGGAGCATTGCCTATTAAACTATAACACCTTTGATGAAAAGGTTCTTTAGTTCCTAGTCCCTTACTATTGCTCTATCCAGAAAATTTTACCGCAGGTACTACATTGCATAAATAAGCTGACCTGTCAGGTTTTTGGCAATTTATGGGGCTGGTCAGCCTGTACATTCGTGCAGTTTTTTTGTTGCAATGAGATGTAATGGCTTTTCAGCGCACCATAAGCACAGTTGTGACCACAGGCTCACTAGTGTCATTTTGTGTGCAGTAATGAAGCCTGACGAGTGGTCTCCTGCTTGCAGATAGCCGGCTGTTGTCCTAAAAATGCAAACCATTGCCTCAGGCCATGGAATCAGGAACAGGCAAAGGACAGTGGCACAGGCACGGCTCCCCACTGCTCACCCTCCCTTTAGCACACTGTACTTGGATGCAGTAGAATAGTCTTTACCCTTGTACATAAGGACACAATGAGAGAAAGTGATAAAAGCAATTGCATGAAGGCCATGTTGGAAATCGGGTTTTGTGAAGCTGAGCTGAGGTTGAGGGGGAAAAAATCCACTGCCAATACATTTTCCCCCATGCTGAGTGGGTCCTTTGAACAAAAATACTGGTTCTCATCACTGTTTCCCTTCCTTTTTATTTTGATCTGCATATGTATTTGTGCAGACACGTGCACGCATGCTTATTTATATTTATTTATATTTTGAGAATATGTGCTTACACCCGCACTAGCACACACGTGAACACGTGCACATATACACAGAGAGACACAGCTAGGAGGCACAGCGAATCGCAGGAACAAACCTCACTGCTTTTTCTTTGCAGGTCATCAATATGAGGAAGGCCAGGCGTGCACGGGGGTTCACACTTCCCATGGCACAGATTGCCCTCCCTGCTTCATCACCTGAGGGTCGCCGAGAGAACCATTCTGAGCTGGGTAGCACAGTGCTGAGGAATGGCTTGTTTTCTGGAGGAAAATGAAAAGTAAGCCTATCCTGAGTCAAAGTTAGACCTCAACCTGGAATTGTGTGATTTGTGGTTTAATTAAGCCTCTTTCCATACACCAGCCATCATGGAGCAGCCTGGGTGCTCACGACAGGGGACTATCTAAATTCTGAAACCTGGAGGATGGCTTGTTCTTCAGGAGGTCAGGAGCTGCTTTTGTGGTTTCCACATGCACACCCAGTGTTTTGTAAACAACTACCGGCAAAGGGGATGGGAGCAGAAGTTACAAATCTGTTTCAGTTATAACCTCGTTGCCATATCCCTTCTCACTGTTTCATAGCTCTTTGGGAGTCATCCTTCCCTGCAAAACCTGTCACGTGGTAGGAGGTGTCTTTGTAAAATACCACGTTAGAGGAGAACATGGAGCCCAAGGCTGTCACCCTTGTCTTGGCTAAGACCTTGCCAATCTTTATCTTCAAAATACTTGTCCCCTCAGCTCACAGAGTGCAAAAAGCTGCAGTTTACACGGTTTTTATGTGCAGGGGTGGAGCTGGGTGGTGCATGATGCTGAGAAGGGGGGAGGGAAGATAGGGGATTGCTTGCAGGTACAGCTCGTCAGCTGCATTTTTGTCTCACAAGTGATACCCTGGCCCTCAAATAAAAAAACTAGAGTTCTTCTTTTCTTATTTTTTCACTTCTGAAATAAGAGGAAATATTTGGTGAAATATTAGGTCTACTGCAAACTAGCAGTTCATCAGGTTATGTGACACAAAAATGGTAGAAGCAAACCCAGCAGTTTCCATTGTCACAATCAGCAACATGGTTTATAAGCATCACATTACATTTGTCTTTATTTCTTAAATACATAGCTTGATATTGATATTTTTGAAATGTTAAATATAAATCAGAAAACATACAGAATGTACAACGTTGCCTTGGGAACCTTTGCTTTATTTTTTTTTTTTTTTTCCTTTCTGAAATTTTATGATAGAAACTCTGCAAAGTTAAGGTAGCATTAACTCAATCTCTGGGTATATATAATACAAAATGCTTGAACTTCTGGGACAGCAGCTATTTCTATGGATACAGTATGTTGAACAGACATGGAACAAAGAAAACCAAAACAGTTGGTTCTCTGCTGTCAAGGAAACAAGCTGCTCTTTCTGCTTAAATATCTCTTACCAGAACTAAGAGGGAAAAATCCTCCAAAACCCAAGTTTGTATTTAAAAAAGAAGGAATCTGACTTTCAGGCCCTGGAATAAATGTATTTTCAGGTGTTTCAGTGAGGAATGTTGTTATAGTTGCTGTAGTAAATCAATATATCTCCCGGAAAGCCCCTAAGGTTAAGGTTACTCTTAAAGGTAAATACTAAATCATCTTTTGAGAACAGTAGGAGTCCAGAAGGAAAGTGCGAAAACATTCTGCAGTGTTCTGGGCTTTGTGCTGCATGCAGATCACTTACTTAGATTAAATTCTGTTATTTACACTCCTGCAATTCAAACTCCTTTTTTTAAAATTGTTTTTCTGCTGCTTTTCAATTATTAGCAGTTCTGTGGTTTAAATAATGAAAACTAAACCTGAAATTCATTCACAACTCAAAAATTTTAATAGGTTTATTTCTTTCAGAAATATTTAAAGGTGTACTGGATATAATTACTTCATCTGATAAACAGGCTAAATGAAGATGCACATACATGTTCTATATAGTACTTCCAATGAACAAATGGCATGGGAGAATGTAGCTACTCGGAAACATGGCTAAGGTTACAGGAAAGAAAGTGACTACAGGAAAAAAAATTACTCCAAGCATTTTTAATATCTTGGAGTTACCTCCTGGTGAGTGACATTCTGGTTCTGGTTGGAATAAGCCTCATCTTGAGCTCCTGGACTTTAGTGAAGGACATTGCAAAATACTCAGAAAAGCACAACACCAGAAAATAGGTCTCTCCTAAAACAGAAAAATATCCTAGGAAAAAGATTGTGATCTGACACATATCAGTGAAGCTCACAGCCTTTCTGGACAAAGTAGATCCAAAATGCCCAGCTAGATTTGAAGCACATTTATGGACATAAATCTTTGTCTATTCACAGTATCATTTCTAATTTGAACCAGGAAGCAGAAACGAAGTTGAAGACAAATGATGTATTTAGTTGAAGTTGTCTTTGTTCATGGGCTATGTAGGCTTTCCCTGGGAGGTTTTGCAATGCCACAGGTGGGCTTAGACATGCAATGTCTGAATACTGAGTGTCCTCCCAGCAAGGGGTTCTCCCATGCACGTCCTTAGCTCCCAGTAATGGGAAAGGTACACACATTCAGACTTTACCCTCCTGTGAACAGCAAAGTTCCTGAGGGCTGGTGGCTGCAAAGGAACCTGAGCGTGTAAAACAATCCTGTGTCTGGAGATAGCTTTTCCTCGGTAGTTAGAATTTGGCCCGTTGCATACAAAAGAAATGATTTTGAAGAAAATTACCATGAAAATCCCTGCCCCTTATAAAAAGTGCCTGGAAGTAAGCCCTTTGCCTAGCTATTCTTGCTTTCCATTATTAGTTTTGTTGGTCTTGTAGGCTAGAAATACTTTTTAGAATTTTTTTTGAGAAGAGGTTGTGAAACATTTTAAAAACACAGCCTTTAAGGAACTGATAGATTCAAAAGGCATACTCTGAAATGTCATTGAAGGTGCAACACACAGCCCCACTAAAGTAAGAATTACTACTGAAAACCTAATACCCTTAATTAACTTTGCAGGGCCTTCTTTTAATAAAATTCTTATAAAATTCTATGTCTTCTTATGTTTGAATTTCCTGTTTTTTTTTACTTTGTTTAAACACTATTGTAGCAGAAAAGAGGAGTGGGTTTGGGGGGAGGGAAAGGTTTGTGCACTTCTGAATATTTGAGCTGTGTTTAATCATTCTCATGTGTGAAATCCTTTATTAAAAAAAAAAAATCAGTTTATCTGATACTTACTGCTCTTTAGTACAGCACAGCTTGGTAGCACTAGGTACGTCTTGTTGAAAGTATGTCCATAAATATGTCCCTTGCAGCACAGAACAGCTTGTTAACTTGGCAATCCTCATCATTTTGCTTTGAAAAGTTTGCCTCAGTTTTGATAGTCCAAATGTAGGGCAAAAACTCAAAGTAACTTTTTTAGCTAATTTTACCAATTGACACTTTCCTCCTAGTTTTAACTGCCTGTTTACTAGAACAAGAACTACAACACTTCTTCCTCCATATTCAATTAGCCTTTTTTTCAATGTTTTATTTATTTTTAATAATAGACTGGGACTATTGATTTTTTGTTTCTCTAATGTACAATGTAAAAAAAAAAATAGAGCCCATTATCTTGAAGAAATATTATCCCATTAACTTAACTTGTACGTAAACCTGTGCCAGTATCATATAGGGAATGGTACTACTGTGACTTTGCAATGCTTTCAATGTAAAGGGAATTGAAAAAGTGGACAAATGCTATCTATCCCTATGTCACAGAAAGAATAAATGGGGCATAGAGAGGATAAGTAAATTGTCCAGTGCCCAAAGGCTAGAAAGAATCAGCAGCATTGAGAAAAAAAAATCCAGATTTTTGCATGTCTGGTGCTGTCAAAAATTTCTACACTCCTTTTTTGGTGGGGGGAGGGGAAGTGTTTTTTGGTTTGGGGTTGTTTTTGGGGTTTTTTTTTTTTGGCGAGGGGATTGGTTTGGATTTTTTTGTTATTATTTTATTAACACTTTCAGCTAGCTTTTTTGGATAGCCTTTTTAATGGAAGAATGGAAGTAAGATGCTTATATTATTCCTATACCAAATATATTAGGTTGGCTTATTGGAGAAACCCTGAAGTGGAAACTCTTGAGTGTATGTTCTATTTTAACCACATGAGGACTGTGATTGGAGATACTTCAAAGTGGGTTACAATGGTTAACTAAGTGAAAGATAATATCCCTTTGCCATTACTGTCTAGTAGGTCTCATTACACCTCTGGGCACACTCCTTAGAATGAATTAAAAGAATCCACTGAGAACCATTTTGCTTTGGGTTTTTTATTTTCTAATGATTGCCAAAAGCCATTTGCTAGAATAGTACAGAATGTTTACAGATGCCTTAGGAAGAAAACAGCAGAATGTGGAACTAATTGTGTTTATTCAAGATAATTATGAAACACAAATGACCATTACTTACAACAAATCCCTTGACAGCTAGTGTTTGACTCATGGGGCCAGGATCAAACTGAGTAAAGAAAGGCCTTAATGTAAAGTTATACTGTCCATATGGACACCACGTATCAGCACTGGCTACTGGAGTTACTGCTCGCCCTGCAGTGCTCTTGTATCCAACTAGTGCTCAGAACAGAAGAGCCACAGCTGCTAGGAAAGAGGAAAGGCACATGGAGATGGTGAGCACTTCAGAAGGAAATCCTGCTGGGGTCAGATATTCTGAGAAAAGCAACCACAGGCCTCTCTGGCAATTAAAGCAGAACTTCATAGGAAAATGAGCCATCTTTGCTGCACCAGCGATGGGCATTTAATCTCATCAGAGAACGAGATGCACAAAGCAAATCTAAAGACATGACTATTAATTCCACCATAAAGAATATGCAATACACAATGCATCTGTGTTCATCCCAAAACAGTTTGTCAAGCCATCCCTAGACATCCATGCAAAACTGGTATGCAACTTCGTTCTTAAGTAAGAAGACAAGAGGAATCCAGTGCAGTACAGGTGTTTGAATTACATAAAGGTAGATGAAGAAAAATATCATGAAATAATTCATAGCGAAAAAAATTAAGTCAATTGTTAGATTAAGGGAACAAGGCATAATCTCATTTCACGTGGAGGTTTTTGTTTCTTTGGTTTTGATTTTGGTTTTTTAATGGGGCGCAGAATTGTGCTTTTTCAATTGATCTAGGGGGTTTGCTCTAATAATATCCAAATGGGTCAATACTGTGTTTACAATTTCATTTGACATCATTCTTCTGTTTGCTGTGGTTGAATTGTCTTTTGCTTTGGATAAAAAACAAGTAGTTATTTAGACTACCAAAAACTTATTAACATGTGGTTCTCATACAAAGTGGTCATTAATATCCTTAACAGTGTGAAAACACAATGCAGGCTGTATTGCTTTTGTTGATCTCATTTTCTGGTGACATACACAAAATCCAACGCTTAGCAATGTCCAAAAGAAAAAACAGCAAGTTCTTTCTTGACTTTGTATCTTGCTTGCCCATATGGATGAGGGCACACCTTGGTGAAATCCTGGACCTTAAATCACTGTGAGTTTTGGTTCAATGGTCACTTAACATACCATGCATGTAGCTTATGTTCGATGTTATAAATCAGCATTCAGTGTCGGTTTCAAAATTCCACGAAAAAGGATGAGTGTTAGAACTCGTACACTAACACAGAATTGTTGATGAGGGTTGAAACCTACCAGCAAATACATTGTGACTGAAAAATGCCAGCAGCTCAATGGGTCTAGAAACAGCCTCAGCAAACAAGTTGGATCTTAGCAGTCTGGGTCCCTGTTAACTAAGCTCCAGTGTTTCAGTCTTGGTGATTTTTTCCTGGGAAAGAAAATCTCTACTTAGCCCAGTGCTAATATGGCCAGAAGAAATTGGACTGAGATCTCAAATTAATTGTCAAAAATTTTGCAGATGGTTTATCACACCTCCTGTGGTTTTTCAGTTTCAGAAAACTTTTACTGTAACATTTCAGCTGTGATTTTTATTTTTCATATAATGGGTAATTTTGCTATAAAAGGGGAAAATTATTTTAAAAGAATAACCCTCAGAATAATATTGAACATATAACTCTGTCACTCAGAAAGTTTCAGCAGGGTTTTAAATTTTTTCCATGGGTTTCCATTCAATAGCTTTAAACTGTGTTTTATTTAGACTCAGACCTACTTTCTCTCATTGACTTCAGTACAGTCAGGTCAGACTGGGGGGTCAGTCCCTCACAGTGACAGGACTTTTCTCCATCTGTTACAAGGACCAGACTGTACTGAGTTCACCAGTTTCCCAAACCACATTTTTAGCCACAAGGAGACCTTACCTTTGCACTATGGGGACACTGATTTCTTCTACCTCTGCTATAATGGTACAGGCTGAAGGGACATGCAAGAGAAAGAAGGGTGAAGGAGAATGCAAATACCATCCTAGGGTGAGCAGTTTTTGCAACTAAGAGCTCCTTGAATCTCTTGTCCAGGGGATCTGAGCAAGAGAAAAAGGAGAATTAATTTTATGGGAGCTTCAAAATAACAAACAGCAACAGAAATTAATAGTCAACTTCTTTTTTCAAATAGGCTTGTCAAAGTCTCCCAAGCAATACATGGGACCTCTTAGCAAATAAAAAGCACAGTCTGGTGAGCTTGACCTCCAATCCCACATTTGTGTGGACTGGTTTCTGAGGTGGCTGCAAATGGCTTCTAGTGATGCCAGTCAGCTGGGCAGAACTGGAGAGAAAAGGACTTCTGATTTCCCTCCCTTCCTTGGCAGTTGTGCCCCATAAGGGAAAAGGAACTGCCCACCAGCTCCCAGCCCCTGTGAGCACCCTGCTCCCCTCTCAGCCATCAGCTGATCCCTCCAACAAGCCTCCAAGGTGAGAGTTCACTGACACAGGTGGGTGAGGTTAAAGATAATAGGAATCTGAACATCCATAGGGAGTTCAGCTCATGTACAAAGTCATAATTACATAAGCCATTAGCATCATATGGGTGAAAAGAAATTGCTGGGAGCAGGGCTAAAAAACATTTGCAAAGACAGGCTTAAGAATCGAGGATGGAAAATATCAGACTTTCTTCAGTGGATGCACCATGGCTTTAGCTAGGCTATAAAATGAAGATTGTTTGGTAATTCAAGTAGAAATCTGTTAAATGGATAATCTTGTTGCAACAAATTTTAATTTTTTTAGCAGGTCTGTTCTTTCAACAGGTATTGATTCAAGCAGCCTCAGCTATTTTTATCAAATGCATTTTAGAGGCACAGGAAATGCCACTAAGGATTTAAACCCCCAGTAAGCTACACAGAGGCAGTGTTTGTAATACACTGCTTGCTGCTTTCATAAGCTGGACAAATCTCATACATTATGGGCCAAATTATGCCCTTGGATGAATATGCCTGATTCCCACTGCTGTCAATGTGTCTGTCATAGAAATCTGTGGGAGACCAGCTTGCGCATCCAAAGAGGAATCTGGCCTAAAACCTATTATGCTCATATTCCTTGTTACTTAGATATTTCTCGTGTCTGCTTGACTTACTCTCTTTTTAATTGAGGTTAAATGACCGCATTTAAAGATAATCTTACAAAAAGAAAAAGATAAAAGACCTCTAGTTCTAAAGTGTTTTGATTTATGTGTGACTGTAATTAATGGATATTCTTTATCCAAGGTTTCCTTTAAAATACTGTATAAATGGGTTTACAGAAATCTAGTGTTCCTGCAGCCTTTTGAGTTTTTGACAGGCCTGGCTGATCTCCCCTCAGAGCAAGCAAACATTGTCATTTTCCCACAAATTTTATTCTGCCAATCCTCATCTGCCCATCAGTTGCTGCTCTCCTGAAAGAATGCCTGAAAAGAGACATTTGGTAAACATTCTGCTGCCTCTGTGACTCAGAAGCATGCCCACTCTTCACTCAGGTAAAGGAGTCTGGGAGTAAAGAGAAGTCATTTGGAAATATATAATAGCAGGGAAAGTCAATTCAGCGGTGTAGCCACCATGAAAATCAAACTGAACAAATCTTGTGCATTCCTGATGGGTACTATTGAGAGGAATGTGGACCTGGGGCTGCAGGAGTGACGAAGGAAACAGTACCGAGGGCCAGCTTGTCTGGGAAGTATTCCTACTGACCCCTCTGGTTGTCTCCTGGTGGCCTGGTCACCTCTCTGAGCTAGATATCAGGTTCAAGATTTACTCCTCTCTGCACGGCTGCTTTGAATTAATTTTCTTCCTAGGCAGCTAGTTGGAGTGGGAAATTTATACATGCATTCAGCATTGTCATAGTCATATCTTGCCTGAGGGCATATTGATCCTTGTTACCATATTGACTTGATGCTTCTACATCTGCCAGCAGTAGGTCTACACATTTTTTTTATATGAGGATTGCACATTTTCCTTCCCCTGCCCCGAATCTCCTTCCTCACAGTCTCCTTTTATTAAGGTAAAACAGTTGTGGGTTTGTTTCCAGTGCAGCTTTTAAAATGTGTCTGTTTGCTCAGGTAAAGGTTTAGCAATTGCGGTTTAGCCGGCAGCTAAACCACGTGCAGCTGCTCACTCACTCCCCCCACAGTGGGATGGGGGAGAGAATCAGAAGATTTACAGTGAAAAAACTTGTGGGTTGAGACAAACACAGTTTAATAGGTAAAGCAAGAGCTGCATGCACACAAGCAAAGCACAACGAGGAATTCATTTACCACTTCCCGTGGGCAGGCAGGTGTTCAACCATTCCCAGGAAAGCAGGGCTTCATCACACATGATGGTGACTTGGGAAGACAAACACTATCAGACCGAATGTCCCCCACTTCCTTCTTCTTCTCCCATGTCAACATGCTGAGTGTGACACCATATGTTATGGAATATCCCTGTGGTCAGTTGGGGACAGCTGTCCTGGCTGTGTTCCTTCCCAAATCCTCGTGCAGCCCCAGCCCCCTCGCTGATGGGTGGAGTGAGAAGCTGAAAAGGCCTTGACCCTGTATAAGCACTGATCAATAATAACAGAAACATCCCTGAATTATCAGCACAAACTAAAACCTAGCCCCATACCAGCTACGGTGAAGAAAATTAACTCTATGCTGTCCAAAATTAGCACAGCAGTGATGACTTTAATGAAAAGAAGCAATAAAGCAAATAGTTGGAAATTAACTGGCAACAGAATTTCCTTTTCAAATTACAATTACACAGAAACCATTCTGTGTATTTTCTTTCCAGAGTGAAAGAAACAAAGCAAAGGGGAAATTATCTGTTCATTTATAATTAACTAAGGACTGGGGGAGCAGTAACAAGATGGTCCTTACAACTGGTATGCTTGGAGCAGCAGACTTGCCACCACAAGCAATTTCTTCTTTTAACCCATGTTCTCCATACAGTTTCAACTATAAAGGGCACTAACCAAAAGCAGCTGTTAAAGTGGGTGCAAAGTAGTTTTTGCTTAACTTTTAGCATTTACTTAACTGATTACTAGTTACAAATCTGACACACAGCAGACATAACAGTGCTCTCAAGGAGATTAAAGGATTAGTCACTCACTAGCTTAATCAGATTAATAGAGATTTTGAACACAATATATAAGTCTATCCACAGAGGGAATACATGATAGCCACATGCTAGCCTAATTTGTGAAGGGATACTAGGGATGGACAGACTCAGACAAAAGAGTGTAGAAAAAATTGCTAGTTATCACAGGGATTTTTCTATTTACTGCGCTTGTAATACCACATAGAGACCTTATATTTTCTAGTGGAATTACAGATTCACAAAATACAGCATTGTCATCAGCTATTAGCCTATGCAATAGTGCAAGGAAGAATAACATAATGCCCTGATATAAGCTTGAGATACTGGTATACAGTAAACATATGCATGTGTTTCTACTTATATAATTTTATATTTGAAACCTTGTTTTTAACTTGTGGGGAGCTCTTTTTTTTTTTTTTTCCTGTTTTTTGATGCCACAGCATCCAGGATCTGAAACACAAAGTGTGGGGAACAGCTCTGTAAAATATTAAAAGCTTTGTAGCAAAATTGGAAGTTTGATACAGTAAATTAATTGGAAGTAGAAAGGAAAAAAAGGATTTGCTGTCATCTGTGAGAGCTGCCAAAGTTAGTATTTAAACATAGCTTTACCTGTGGAGAAATCTACTATTTTTTTAAGAAAACAAGCATTTATCTTCCATGTGGTTTGAATAAAGGGAAAAGTAGAGTGGAATCTCTGCATATTAAAACTGAGGTTTTCCTGTAGTAGAAGTTACTTGACAATTACATTATTTCTATGAACAATTTTTAGACAGAAATCATAGAAAGCATTTCTATGATCCCTGTTTTTACATATAAAGAGAAAAAGCAAAGAATAATCAGTGTAAGTGATGCTATCTTCATCTATCACTCTCTTCTTTTTAATCCATTTTTCTGATGTTTTTCTCCCTTTCTGGGAGAGTGACCTTAACAAGTTCCTGAAGCATTTCGGAAGGTGTCAGTCTCGTTTTTGAATCTTATTTCCCTGACATCCAGTCTTCAGAAAAGAAGCACTTTTAAGAAAGAAACAAACAAATTAATCTCCATGTGCTTCAGGAAAGACACTGTAGCTGGATGTAGGCCAGGTTTTCACTCTGAAGGATACTCTGTGCTTGGCAAAGCCCAGAAATGTGTGTCTGCAATGGTTCTTCTGCTAAGATTTTGAAATTTAATAATTACAGTTCTTTAAAGGAGTAAACTGCCGCTGAGTGGGAACATAGCAGCTAGCAAGGAAGAAAACCACGTTCGTGGCAATTAAGTGTTTGTTATGCAGGAGCTGCAGAAACAAAACGGAACTCTCCGAGAGAAGCGCTCAAACTGTGCAATCTGGCAGCCCGTGGCCGAGGTCATGCGTGCGGTACATGCATTAAACGAGTCGAGGTGAGCGTCTGTGCGGCGAGCCGGCTGCTCCCCTCTCCCTCGGCAAGGAGGGACTCGGGGATAGTTCTTTGCCGACAGGACCCGACAAACCCACTGTCAGCGGGCCCCTGATAGGCTCCGCGTTTGCCATCGCCTCTCCGGTGGCTGCGCTGCTCCCTCGCCCGTCGGGCCCCAGCCCCGGCGCAGCCCCCTCCCTGCAGCCCGTGCCTCTTCCCCGGGCTCCAGCCGGATTTCAGCCACGCAACCCGTGGCAACCAGAATCCCATCACTGCTCTCCGACAGGAGAAACACAGACACAAACACAAAGCTGCCTTTGGAAAAACAGCAATCGCCTGCTCAGGCTTTGCTTTAAAGAGAGAACGCGCTGAATTAAAAATGTGCCAAGAACAACCAGGATGGCATTGCTTTATTTTCACAAAGAAGTCTCTCCTAATTGCACATTAACTGTCTTTTCGCGAACAAACTTGTTTCCACCTAACGCTGACAGTCGCAGGAGGCCGTGTGTGTGTGTGTGTGTGTTGTGTGTGTGTGTGTGCCGGGGGAAGGGGCGGGGGGAGCTGCTTTGTGGCACTGTCTGTACGTCTCGTGCCTGCGCTGATGGAATTATTGTTTATTTTTTTAATTTTCAGAGGTAGGCTGATGACAGCTGAAGAAGACTGTATTTGCTGAAGAGCAGCATGATGGTAGAGAGGAGCGGAGCTCCTGAGGGAGATCTAATGGTGCCTCTCCTTCCTGCACAGAGATAAAGACTTATAATAAGCGTGTATGTTCACCATCTGGCTCTGTGCATGTGGTCCTTATGGAGGCGAAAGCAGCACAATCTGTAAATGATCAGGAGCCATCGCACTCTCTCCAGAGAATCCACGATGCAATCAAGGTGACAGATGGCATGGCCGCTGCTGTGGCCTCATGGAGAAGATCAAAATCACCTTCAATAAACTCTGACTGAAATGGGCATGAGCACCTCAAAAAAGTCAGTTTGTCAGTCAAACTGCGACAGCAAGCTGCATTGGGGAAACATAGCAGCCAGCTCTCTGTTTTCAATCGTTTCCGTCTGACTGAGCCTGAACTATGATCTTTCTCAAATTGTCCTTTCTGTTTAGCTGAAGCAGGCCAGCAAATTGCCAGATTCATAGCTTTATTGAAGGAAATTGAAAACATGATGTCCTCAATTCAAGGGACAAACAGCTGGCAGGTGCTTGGACACCCAAGCACATAAAATGGACCCCTAGTCTTTTGGACAAGTTTGTCCAACTTTTGTCAGAGTAAATATAGATATATAATAAAATAGATACAATAAAACCCCAATTTAGGCAGGGTTTATCAGGCATTAGCTGGCAGCAATTATATGACTGCAAATGGACCTTGTGTTATGTATTAAATGCTGGGTTTTCCTATTTATGCTAAAAATTCCACATCTACTGCTTATTACAGTGATTCTTTCAGCTTCTCTCTTTTTGGATGAATATCTGAGTATAACATTTTTGCCCTGACTGCTTATCAAGTACAGGCATTCAGGGCCCAATGCTGCAAGGTTCCCAACATGCCTGACAAGGTGGCTGAGCACCTTACAGGATCAGCCTGCCCAGGTCAGACTCTTCACAACACTCTGTCCCTCCCTGGCCACCACCCACACCACTAACAGCCCCAAATGCCCTGTTTCCACCCTTGTGCAGGTAGGGTGGTACCCATCAGATGTTTTCTGTTGTTTGTCCTACTGCAGGAATAGCCAAGGGTCTTAAGTGAGGTTCACTGAAACTGGTGGTGAAGAAACATATCCATTCCTTTATTTTTCCTAATTCTTTCTACTTTTTATACTTATTTTTTAAGGTGTCCTTGGCTTGATCAACTCCTTTTTTTTTTTTTTTTTTTTTTCAAGGGAAGGTAAAATAATGTGCTTGTTGCTGTTTTCAAGCTTACACATGGGGTCTTCCAGGCTGAAGCTTTATTGCCAGACTGGAGCAAGAAGGACACGCTGAGAGGAGACAGAGGATGGGCAGCCTTCCTCCTGCCCGCAGGATCCTGCCCCAAGATCTTCCTGGCCTGCTTTGGTATGAGAAGTGGATCGACGTCTGCGTCCCCACTCTGTGTGGCAGATGGTCACTGTCTTTCTTGCTTTGCTCGCTTGCATATTTGGTTTTCTACCACCACATTTTAAAAACGTCCCTATCGCCCTTAGCCTTTCCAGCTACTCGTTTTTGTCTTCATTACTAGTGAAATATTCTAGAAAGTCTTTTGGCCTGGTTCAAAGTCTTTCAACAGCAGTGAGTGTTTTCAGCAACTTCACTGTGTTTGAGTAAGTCCTTGGCACATACTTCTCTGTAAAACAGAGCATTATCAAAGGCAATTTTTAAAAATCTTGCTTTTTTGATTCAGTGTGGAGCACGGGTCATGTTTTGAACTCCAGGTTTCTGTTCCATCTGACTACTTTTGCACATATAGCTGACCATCCTGTCTTGCACATTTTATGCTTGCAAAACAAATAAATAGGTTGCCTTTGTACCTTTGTTCCTCTCTACCAATATGACTTTACATGCACGGGAGAAGAGCTATGCTCTCTCTCCCCGGTACACAGGTGCCAAGAGACTGACAGAAATGGCCCAGTGTGTGGCTGTTGTTTCGACCAGGCAAAATGGTATTTTGCTGCTCCAGCGCTCTGGAAGTTGGTTAAAGAGGTAGTGGCAAAACCTTGATCTGACCAAGAGGTGCTGTTAGGAGAATGAGGAGGGACTTTTAGAGACAAATTCCTGAGGGTTTCTGCTCTCTCTGTTGAGAAGTTTGATTTGGGATTACAAGGTGTTGCTCTGCTTTTTTCCTGCTCTAGGTGATAATAGGGAGCACAGCAGAACAGATATATTAACAGCCTCTCCAGAAATGGAGAACTCTATGGACATTTCCTATGGTACAATTCCCGAAACAGAGCACAAATAGAGGGAAGCATAAAGTATAAGTGGGTAAAATAATAAATATAATATTTAAGCCTGAGGTTCTTGTGTAAATCTTGCCAAAACATCTGAATACCTGACATCTTTATTATGGCAACAGGCCACAGACATTTAGGCATTTGGACACTAAGATTTTGGAACTCAAGTATTATGAAAAATTATTGCACTTGTCCCAAGAAAAATCTAATTGAGACCTCTCTAAATTGTAGCTAAACCCTGGTAGCTTTCTGTTATACTCTCTTCTCTCTATATTATTTTCTGTTTGTTTCTCATGCTGATTACAGAGAGTAGCAGCGAAATCTGCTTTTCTCTCATGGTAAAGAGTGCAAAGACCTGATCAGGTGGTTTGGTTGACAAGCCCCAGTCGACAGCTACACTGTGGAGAGCCCTTGTTACAGAGTTTGTTTTCCCCTAGCATGATCTCCAGCAGGTCTCTCCAAGGACTCTATCTCCTGTTGGAGAAGGGGCTTGAATTGCTCCCTCTGTGGGAAGATGAATGTGAAATCACCTTCGGAGGCTGGTTTGAGTATAACAAATGGCTTTATTTCTTTTTTAGTGGGTGAGAATGCACAACACATAATGCACGGTACATTTCAATACACATGTGCATCAGATCAACGGAAAAAAAAACCTGGCCCAATTGCAATTTGCTACTGCATGGCTGAGGAATTTGGAGGTCCTTCCCCAACAGAGGGAAGTTTCACTTAATGCATAGAAATTCGATATCATATGTTATGAGGAAGAAAAAGGATAGGTTTCTAGATAATTGAATGAAGTGAAGGGAAATTTAGGGCCAGAGACGCTTTTGTCCTTGAATGTTCTTTCATCGTATTCCAAATAGGGACTCTGTGTCATGGACCTGTGAATACAAAGACTGCTTTTAAATCTCTGCTTCTTGCATGACTGACACTTAGAATTCAGTACCATCTTTCAAGGCATCCTTTGTGCACATTTATTTCAAAATAATGTATTGGACCTGTAAAACTTTACTAGAATATTTTTGCTACAATTACATTTCTATATTCTGTGGGTAACATTTAAGTTGATTGTTCCTTGTTTTAACATGACCTTATTACCAAAACAGCATAAATACAGTGAAAGTCACTGTCTGAAATGAAACAGCTTTCATACTGGGTATTTTGTTACGTATTGATGGAGGGGATAGTTGATTGTAAAAGGAAAGTGTTTTGTTTTCTGGAAGTAAAACACAGAATTTGGAGCCTAGCAACGTTGCCTGGGGAACATTTAATAATATTGCCATGCCTGCCACATACCAGGGAAATGAACCTCCCAATGATGCTTAGGAACATGGGATCACTCCTTAGCCTCCTTTTGTTTGCTGGCTTTATCTCTTTGACCCTCATTCCAGTTAGAAAACCATATTGCTTCAATCTTTTTTACAAATCATTTAAAATGGAATGAAATCAGGAGAAGGGTAATATCAGCATAGAGCAACCCACTCTCAGGAGTGGAGTCTCCTCCATTGCCAGTTCAGGGCAATTTCCATTCCATTTCCCTGGACAGCTTTATGGGGAAATAGGATGTTCTACTTCCATAGTTATCATTGCAGCAAAGGCAATGAAACACCCCCTTAAGAGGAGGTCAACAGAGTCCAGTATCAAGAGCAGGAGGTTTCAATGGAGAAGAGAGGATGAGAAAATTGAAATAAAGGATTGATTTTCAACAACAATGCCTGTGCTTCATAGATATGACTGTCTTTCATCTAATGAAGGTACCTCATAGAAGGGAAAAATTAAGTCATAAACGCAGCAGATATATCTTGTGCATGTGAAATAACAAAAAAAATTTTGCATTCCTCTGAACATCTATGGCCAGGAAAGGGGAATGTTTATCATAATGTTCTACTGTCAATTTTTCTTCTAAAATTTATGGGAGATTTTACATAGTCTGACTGATGGATACACTAGGATCAGTGTATCTGAACTGAAATATAGATGAAATCAAACGAGTATGGAGTGTCTATTTGGAAGTGTTTGGGTATGTTTATTAAGAATGCAAAAGTTGATATGGGCAAAAAGGGGATGCCTTTCAAGCAATTTTTTCTTTTAGGTGTGTGGACACAGAATTAACATCACAAAACCTAGAGAGATACATTTGTGGATGGTATTAAATAGCTGCAAAAACCATGCCTCTATTTAAAAAGGTCCATTTACACAGTGGTCCCTGATTTCTAAATTGTTATTTAAGCAGAAAATGCTGTACTTTCTCCTGTGAAGGGAGCAAATTAGTGAACTGGAATGGTCTAGCTAAAATCAGAAATGAGGAGCTGAAAATATTCAGAATGATTGCAGTATATTTTATGCTATGAATGTGCCACAGAGCCCTCGGTACTTGCATTACTATTTTAACAGCAGCTGCTATGTCTGGGTGCTATGTGGGGTCTGCTCCTACATACCTGCAGCTCTACCAGAGCCGCAGAATGGAAGCCTGATAAGAGGACATGCATTGCTTTGTATGATAAAAGGTACTTTCTTTGTCTGGCAAACCACTCCTTTTGTATGCACATCAACCAGATGGCCATTTCAGTTTGTCTCCGGCTGTGAATCAGACAATATGGCAGAATTAAGGGAAAAGCAAAACCTTCCCCTCGGCTCCTCCTCTCTGTATATAAAATTAGAAATCAACAACTTTCAGGGAGATTTTATTCTAATACTTCTGTCCTTCAGTAATTTAGTGACTTTTGACTTTCTGAGTCACCATGCATCGTTCTCATTAAGGTGTGACTAGAAAAATGCTTATAAGGACTATGAGATAAGGAAAAGGGTTCAAAAATTAAGTAACAAAAGAAATGTGAGAAGTAGTGGTTATTTATTTTTAAAAAAGGGTGTATGTATAATTTTGGTGATTTGATACTTACTACATTTTGCACAGTGAGATTTCTGATGGTGTTTCATGGACAGTGACTGCAGTTATCTTCTGTGTCATACCAAGAAGTCTGGGGTCTTGTTGCAGGGTTAAACACAGGAAGTTTTTCACTGGTGGTCTGCACTGTTCTGGTGTTCTATCCTGCACTGGAGATTCTTCTACAGATTTTGGGCAGCCACATCATTACCTTGCAGAACCAGCAGAGACTTTGGAAAAGCAATTTGTTTCAGGATCAGGAGGTGTAAGGCAGCTCTCACACTGCTAACACTGCCCACACAGGTGGGGAATGTTACATGCTCTTGAGATATAAATGCAGTGGTTTCAGGGGAATGGGGAAGAAGCAATGAGAGGAAAGAGGGCCAACAGAAATCTCAGTAGAACTAATTCTCAAAAAAAGACTGAAATCTGCAACAGAAGACCTAAAACTTTTGTTGTTGGACTTCCAGGGCAATAAGACCTTATGAGGTTTACAGAGATCTGCTGTGCACAACTTGTAGCTATTAACATCATTTAAGGCCTCCTGATATTTCATTTTACTTATTTGCACAACTGTGTAGGATCCAACTTGAAAATAACTACAAACAGTCCAAAAACCACTACGCCAGAAAAACCCCATTTAGTCCCTGGTAGGAGATGGCAGCTCTGTGTTAAATCTTATCATTTAACTGGGCTTAATTTTGCAATTTTCCAGAAATATTCAAGAATATACATGCTGATTTTGGCATATCTCTCAACACAAATTTATCTCCAAGTACCAGTAACTTTTGTTGCAATACTGTGATAGCCATGTGCAGTTGTGAAGAGATACATTCCTCATTGAAGCTCCCACTCATATTTTAGCGACTGCTGAAATCAAATCCATGGGTTGAGCCCTCAGTTTGCCTGTTATTTCTACCTACTAGTAACCAAGAAATACAAAGGCATTGCTCCAATGTGCACCCGACATAACATTCTCTTGGCTCATAGCAGATCTCTAAGAATGACCATGACATCTTATGTAAAATCAGATCCCATGAAATAAAGAAATGGGACACCCTCAGGATTCTCTCTATAGCTGACAAGAGTTCCTATTGACTTCTGTTAAAACCATTTCAAATCCTGTTCTAAACCTTTATGTAGCAAACACCAAAACCACATTCAGGTGACATTTACCTTCAAGGGCAGTGGAGAAGAACACTTTTCTGTGCATCCTTCTTGGCCAGTTTGAATTTATGTTACTAATGACAAAAAGCAAGTGTATTTCATTATTTCCTTCATGTTTTTATATCTCGTTTAACTTTTACAAAGACCATACAGTATTCCATTTCCATGTACAAATTTTGCAAGAAATCATGAGACGAAAACAGCAGTAAAAAACATTTGAGAACATGTAATAGCATACCACTCTACACAGGAATAAGGGAATATATTATAAACAACTCCATTTCAAGAGAATTTGAGAATTTCAATCATTTGTCCTAAAGCTCTGGAAATCAGATTTCCCTCAGGTGGCTGCTATTGTAGTAAACATAAACATAACAACAGACAAAAAAATGGAGTTTTGAAATTATTCTATGAATTCTTATGCATTAACTTTTGTTAAGGAAATTTTATGAGAGCTAGCAGACATGTTACAAATATTTAGTGAGAAATACCTTTATCCTGAGAAGCTCAATCATCAACTTGCTTTGCAAAGATGGGTAAGACTGAAGAAAAATTGATAATTGTGGTTTTAGATAAATGAAGGTTTGGTTTCATCCAGAGTTATATGAAAAAACTGCTGAAAATGTCTCTGAACTCTGCAAAATGAGATTTGTACTACCATAAAAAAATTCAAACATATATCTGCTTTTGAAATCACATGAGTTATAGAATTGTGAGTAAAATATTTCACATTTTATGCTGATGAGACAAAGCTACTGGAAAAAAGGTTGGATGAGAGTTAGTTAAGTACTTTTAATATTTATTTTATAGTTGAGGAAAGACAAAATGTAGAAATCATTCCAGTACTTATGAATTTTCTCTCCTTGTTTCAGGAGTTGTATTCTGAAATTGAAGCACTTACACTAAAGGAGTTTTCTTTTCAACAGAACTTGATACTCATTTTCAACTTTACTTTAGGTATCTTTCACCTTCCAAGCTTTATCTCTTCTTTGCTGTGCCTAGGTCAAATAGGACTTTCATTATAGTCCAGTTGCTGTGAGATCCTTTAAAAATCTATTAAATTTAAATATCTCAGTGCAAATCTAAGATCTGTGGGGAGTAGCCAATTCTGTTGAGAAGTCTGTGTCAACAGTGTCCCTTTCTATAGAAATAAGTCAGTAATATGTAAATTCTTTACAAATATTTTGAGATCTGAAATCTTTGAACATACTATAAGATAACTAGGTTTAATTAACAGTTAGTAGGGAATTGCTGGAAGCAGTTATCTTGGAGCAAGACAAAAGATATTGTGTGATGCACAACATGGAATAAACTCCCCAAGACAAATTCCTTTTTTATTCATGACATTTTTACCAAAATGTAGATGGGGGGGAAAAAAAAAAGGTATTCTGGAAAGCTTCTGATCATGGAAGCTTTTTTTAGGCAAGGAGTGGTAGAATTAAAATTCTATCTGGTTGTTGGTACTGTGTTTTACTGGGAGAAAGAATACATTTGGCAGCATAATATCTGCATTTTGAGTTTGATGCACTAAGTCTCAAATGCAAGCACAAGAATACATACCCATCTTAATTATTACACTAAAAATGAGGAAAAGTGTTGGTTTCCTTCATAATTGTAAAAAACAAACTTAATGGGCATTTTTAGGAAGGGAGCTGTAAATCTCGGGACAGTTCTCCTATCAGATCACCTGTAATCTTACTCTGAAGTCACTTCAAACCTATGGAAGAAAATCCCAAAAGTCAACAACAAAAGCAATTTTTCTTCTTTGAACTAGCATGTAATTTTTACAATAAATAAAATTTATACCCCTATATAAACAGATGGCTCAAAATTAACGTCTTCCTACCTTTATCGAGTTATCTTCTCATGGTTTTAAATAATCAGAAGTCATAACTTATGGTAGATGAAGACTTGAGTGTTTTATATGTTATTTTTGCTCCTGAGCATGGCTTCCAAAGATGTATGCATAGCCTGCAGCGTGCATATATCTACATACATACATATACATATATATATGTATACACACACACATATGTGTGTGCCTGTGTGCTCTCACTAGTGAGCCTCTGGAGACAAAGCCACCTCTTGTGCAGTTCTTAATTACATGAATAACCTTGACCACATGACTCATTCTGTTGAGTGGGCTAGTTCATGCATTTAAAGTTTCATACATGCTAAAGTGATTTGATGGATCAGGGCCAAAGCAAGTAGGGTCTGTGGCAATGTGAGACTAATGATGCTCTTATTGTAGGAATCATTATCTCTGGTTTTGCGTGAATTTTAACAATGCGAAGAGTTTGTGATTCGTGGGAATTCTTTAAGGTTAATTTTAATTTGTTTGATTTCATTCCATTGTGCATGGCCCATTTTTATGCCTGTGTTTCCAAGGAAACAGTTGTAAAATGGAATTTGATATGATGTGTTATCAGGTTCCTTGTCAGCAAGTTCTAAGTGATAGTTATGAACTTGACAAATTAAGTTAAAAAAAATTATGATTTGAGTATTAAGATAGAGCTACATGTACAGTGTTTGTTGTCATCTGAATTATGTTCTAATGCTTTAGTTTGTTTGGGAACAGAAATTATTCTGATCACTGCAAGGAGGTCATAGTATTGACAGTATATATACAATATACAATGTCTCTGCAATTCTGAAATCAGTATTTGAGACTACTGCTGTCTTGATTCCTTTAATATAATCTCAAGAGCAAGTACCTTGAGTTAAATCAGACTGACTCCATTTAAGAAGTCCTTTATCTACACTGACATCTAAAAAAAGGAAAATGAAATCCAGTCAGGACTCATGTCTTATGTACCAAAATCCAAGCAGGGGCTGTATATACAATAAGTCTAAGTGGATGCTGTACTTTGGATGGTATTTACAATCTGTTAATTGCTGTGCAAGCACAAACACAAATGTTTATTCCAAAACATTTGTGCAAATGTATGTGTTTTACAGGGCAACAAACAAACTGGAGTTCTGCTCCTCAGCTTCTTTGTTACTCTTACTGCAATGATAAGGATCCCTTGAGTAAAAGCAGTAGGATACAAAGCTAAAAAAAAAATTAGATCCAAGTTTGTGATGTTTTTCACTGTTATTGACCTCAGGAAAAAGATGAACAAGAAACTCCAAACTCATACTAAGGACTCTGTTTCACATAATACTGTTTTTTGATGACACTTGAAAGTCAGAGTATTCCAGGAATACTTCATCAGTCTATTGAGAATAGCTGATTTTTAAAGCAATCTCTATGGGCCAGTTACCTTGACTGAAGCCTAAGAAAAAAAGAAATACCTTTGCACGTGATATTAAACCCATGGGTTTTAGGGAAGGAAAACAGGGATTTGTCACTGGAGCGTATTCCCAGAGTGCTCCCTTTTTAAATAGGAAAGTTATTTGGTTTAGTTTAAATGCAATCAGTATTTGTCTTTCAGATACTTAATAGAAGTAATGTGAGGACTTGCAGAACTCTTAAATCGCATTTTTATTGTCTTTTGTCTGAGCATCCATGTGAGGCACGTGTGGAGCTGCCACACTGGTGTGTGTACTTTGACCTCTGCCATGGCCTGTCTTGAGGTCATGGACTCCCTGTTGGCAAGATATGGGACCACACCAAAGCCCAACTGTGCTCTCACTGGCAGCTGGACTCACTCTCCCATGAAACTTAGGGTGCTGGAGACAGCAAGATGAGCATTTCTCCAGCATCAGGGTGTAGACAGGACATTAATTTGAACCCACAAGATCAGAAGCATTACTGGTTCCCTACATTTAGAGGTCAAGTGCAAAACCGTAACAGGTTTGGGGAAGGGGATGGGGCAGTACATTAATTAAAGGTTTTTTAATTAAGGTAATTAAAATCCTAGGAACAGGATTGTGCAGGAAACTTGAAGCCAAGCAAGAATTCAAACCTGTTTTTCCTCAAAGGTAGGCTACTTTCTGAGCTGACCTTTCTCCCTTGATTTACAAGTGATGTGTTAATGGAAGTAAAACCAAAAAAAATCTAAATGTTCCTTTTTGAAATGCACACATCTCCACAGCACAGAGAGTTCTCTGATATTTCTTGTTCCTGGTTTTATAAATTTAGGTGCTAATAACACCAAATCCTACCTTTTTTTATACATGAGAAAGTTACTGCATGCTCCTGATTCAGTGTTCTTACCTCAAACTTTTATAAAGTATGATCCTAAGGGGAAACACGAGGAAAGAAAAAAATTACTTGCCTGTAGACTCAAGTGTTTGAAGCTGCCAGAAATGTGGTATTTTTAATGTTCTTGAAGAGAAAGCTTTCTGACCAAAGGTAAGTGAGGTGCTAGAGGTGTGTTAAGTCCAAACTTGGTCCTGCATGGAGAAATCACGCACCATGCACAGTTGCATGTGTGGGTGCACCTGTGTGCATACACACAGGCGCACACACACACACACACACACACACAAATGTTGTGCATTTTTTCTCTTCCATGTTTTAAGCCTAAGGCCAGTTCATGGTTTTGTGTTAAAAAGTTGAAGTAAGTTCATTTAAAATCACAGTGTCTGGATTTGGTGAGGCAAGGGTGAAGTGTACGCTCTAAGTCATAGAAGAAAACCTTTACATTAAAAATGACTGTAGTTATATTTGTCTCAGCCTTTTCCCTTTAGTAACAGTTTAAAAGAAAGAAAAGGAAAACAATTCCTCTTGAAGACAATTGAACCTGACACAAAAGACTGTAAAAGCTTGAAAGATGGTCTGATGTGGAAATACATATTTCAGCAATTTGTAAATTGTGCATTATATACTCAATGAATAATTGTGGTCTGTTTACCAAATATGAATATAGACAATTGTTAATATACTATCATGTCAGTCCATGCGACAGAGGCATTATATAGTTGATAAAAAAATGCACATTGAATAAACAGAACCAAATAAAGAAATACTTGCTGCTATTCAAGCATTAATAAGAGCTGTTTTAATGTTGTTAGAGACTGGAAGAAGTCTCATTCTGAGACAACTAAAACTTTTCAGATTCCTTTCCCTAAATATATATTATAAGAGTGCAAAATGCATCCACATATGATGTGTTGTTATCTTGTCTGTCTCTTTTTCTAATTCCGTCTTTTGATGTCATTTAAAAATGGCTAGGGGAGTGTTTTGAAGGCTTGCAAAAAAAAAAAAAAAAAAACCAACAAAACCCAACAAACCTGCTCTCATTTCCAAGACAAGTATCTTCTCTTGCTATGAAGTCTCAGGAATCAGCTTGGGTGAGTTATTGCAAACCCTTTAAGAAAATGGGAATACATGGGCTACAATAGCTCTATTTAAAACTGAAAATCTACTCTGTGTCTGTGTGTCTGTGTGTGTGTGTGTGTGTGTGTGTGTGTGCAGGCAAACATGGCATTCAGGAGAGTGAAATGAAATGAGCCAGAAACTTCTCACATTTTCCTGGCATCTGTGGCGTGTCGCCATATGAGAACCATATGACTGCTGGCAGATTGGCATGTCAGCTCAAGCATGTACAACTTGACCTCATGGAGCTCTGTGTTTATCAGTTTATAACAGGAATATTGATACAATTTTAGCTGCAGTCTTTCTGTGCAAGGACACTTCATCCTTTCACAGTCCTAATTCTCCTTTGCTAAAATGACAGCACCTTGTTTTTGAAGTTGCTTTTCCACTTGGGGGAAAAAAAAAGCAAAGGCGGCAGAAGACAGCAGAAAGCTGTTCTGTGTGCCAGAATGATGTTTCATTCATTGTTTTGTTAACTGTGAAGTCCTTAGTGGAGTTTGTCACAGGATTGCCTGGCTGACTTGTGCTGTCTTTGTGGCTGAAAAGCACAGCAGTATTAAAAACAGAGGTGGAGGCAAGAATCTGGAATGTTGTTAAAACTGCAAGTTATTGCTGAATTATATCTGCGCAGAGCAATCCCAGTGTTTATTCACTCAGAAGAAGAATAAAAGAATAGTACATAAAAATGTGTGTGAGCAGTTTTTCACCTCAAGTTTGCTTTCCTGATCTCCAAATGAGTGGAATGTAACCATGTATGTAGCTGTTGCATTACATATATATGCAATTAAATATTATTAAATCTTGAACATGATATAAAATCTGAGACAAACAACGCTCCACCCAGAATGAGAAACTGTATATACATGTAATCATAAATCTGCTGCAAAAATTCAGATGCCATGCAAACTTGTCTGACTGTTTATGGCAGGTGAGAGTTGCTAACAGTGAAATGATGTGGGTACAGTCAAATCATGACCTGGATTGGAGACGGAAATGAGAAGTACAGAGAGTACTCTTGACAATATGATTTCATGTAAACTGCCTTAGTCACCCCCATTTCCTTCAAGAATAAGAGTATATCTTATATCCTCAAGGACTTAAACATGCACTTGCACTTGTTCCACTTATCAGAGTGGAAAGATGATGTACTGAACATGCACCACTTCACATTTGCGCCTGCAACTGCACTCACACCATCTTTCAGAAATAACGTTATTCATATCTGCTCAAGCTTCCTTGAAGGTTAAGCTTTAAACTGCTGTGATTTTCTAATTTTCTCTATACTGGCAACTTAATTAGAATCTCATCAGAGCAGATTCTAGGACTGACATTAAAACTTCCTCACCCACTGTCTTGACGAGAAACATTATAGAGACAAGTACGGCTTGTAATATTAGTTTTTTTGTAAGGACTGGCATGAAGGGTAGGTGGAAAAGCAGTGAAGAACATTATTAGAAAATTAATTAGATAACATTCTGAAGACAAAAAAGAGTAACTTTGCTTCTTCAGTTTAAAAAAAAAAAAAACAACCCTAGGAACAGAAAGAAAGTGAGATCTAAAATTTCACTTTCCCCAGAGACTGACTATGGGACTATATGACAGACAAAGAAACATCCTGCCACATGCAGCTATATGTCCCTATAAGACTCTGTATAACTCAAATATGCAATCTGTGGTGATCAGAATTGCCCCTTATAATGTCCTTGAGAAAATTTATCAGAAAATCTAAAATATTTGGATGTATTTTCCAGAATTATATTTAACAGTCTTTTCATCCTGATGGATTGGAAAAAAAAACTAAAATAGAAATAAAAAAGGGAGGGGAAATGGCTCTGTTCTGCTGAAAATGGAGAACCATTTATTTCTAGTTTGTTTTGGCAGGTGATGTTTGGCCAGCAAATCTAATATTGTGGTAAGGCCAAACGTTTTTGAGTTTACCCATCTGTAACCTCCACACAAGCTACAAAATTTAAAAAATTCAAAGTTTCAGAATCTTTTATGCATGATGAACTCTGATTTAGTTTTCATTATCATCTGTAGTCTGAATCTCTGCTGATAGCTTGAGAAAACTTGCCATATCAAATTACCACAAAAAGATGTCCAGCCTATGGAAATGAACAACGAGCAACATCTATTTGACAATTGTCTCTTATGTTGAGACATACTCTGTCAAAAGCACCACCACAGATCAATGATGACATCTAAAGAGGCAAAGCGTATACCCAGAAAAGATTATTGAAAGTAAAATATGATCACAAATTCTCATGAATGTGCCAGTTAATTAATTTATACACACATTTTCACTGTTGCTCACTTATACAACTTGAACACATGGATGGGGTAGACTCTCCACAATATGTGTGTGTGTGTGTGTGTATATATATATATATGTATATATATATATATATATATATATATATATATACACATATATATATATGGGTTTGGGATAATTTTTCTCTATTAGGACAAAAAAAAATGTAGTTTCAACCAGAATTATCATGTTATTTTATGTATAATGTATCATTTTGAATGGTAGCAAAAGTACTTAGAGATGTAGAAAAAATCAGAAGTGTGTTTGTCATTCATGATGGTAATGTGCATGTTCAAGGAAAGGTAAATTCACTTCTGAGCACCGAGCTCATCTTAAGCCATGGGCAACAGCAATTAAATTGTCATCATCTGGAGAGAATAACATAAATCTGCACAAAACAATTTAATAGATCTTACAGTCATTATGGTATAAACTTGAATAAACGGTAGATTTATACATGAACGAGCAATGCCTCTCATCATTAGATAGTACTTAGTGTAAGTGGACCAGTCAAGCTGTTTGTGCCTTTTTGTTCCTTTTCAAAGAATTGTAGTGGGGGGTGCCTAAGCGTATGATTCAGAAGGGAGGGAAAATCATTTACTGCAGCATGTGGACAGGTTTGAGTGAGAGCAGATTTCCATGCAGGAATGAAATATGAGCCAGGGAAAACACCCCTTTTTGAACACACTCACAAGCCCTGATTACACGGCCCACAGCTGGAGTTAATCCAGATTCCTGTTTAATTAAATAGTAGCAGGCATTCTGCTGCCTTACATCAAAATGCAAAACGATGGAGGTGAACTGCAAAATGTGACATCCACCTCTCCTCATTGCTCCTGAGAAA
Organism: Cyanoderma ruficeps; assembly: GCA_008694505.1. Classification (NCBI taxonomy): domain Eukaryota; kingdom Metazoa; phylum Chordata; class Aves; order Passeriformes; family Timaliidae; genus Cyanoderma; species Cyanoderma ruficeps. Next base: position 4,555,290 of record VZDJ01007755.1, read on the forward strand.
ATATAAGATTTATTTTAAATATTTTAATGAAAAATCTATTCACTGTGCAGGACAAATTTTAAATGCACAGGATGAATTCTAACTGCATAGAGAAATGTATATAATGAAGTGATGGCTTGGTATTAACATATTAAATTTTGTTATTGAATAAACTCCCCATGAAATAACCTGTTCTGTAATTTCTTGTGAGACCATCCTATTCTGGGCATACATTATCAACTTGTTTCTGAAAGAGAATAATCCAAACTTTTTTTTGTTTCACAGCAATAAGAATAAAACCTTCAGCTGAAGTCTGTATGAGAAACAGTCCCATTATATACTGTGTCATTTTAAAGCTGGGCACTTAGTGTAGTATCTATCCTTTAGCATCTATATAGCCATATTCATTTTTTTTTCACAGGTGGAGTTGAAATTTCGTCAGTGTTTGAGGACCAGGAACTCATCTATAGTGCAGGTCAAGTGAGATGTAACAGCCACCATCTGAGGTTAAAGGGTGTGATAGAAGTAAACAGGTGACAACTGTTTTACAAACTTAAAAGAATATGTACGTTCTACTTCTCCCTAAACAGATTTTCTTTATTATTCTGTTAATCTATGATGCAAGTATCCTGATTTCGTAGCATGACAGAGGCTGTCTGATTCAAAAAAACACAGATACACTTGGGGAAACACAGAACACGTATATTTGCTGTCATTGAAGAATACATTTTTTTCCAGTGTGTAATCTCAGGTAGGAAAAAAAAAAGATACATATTATGGGGTTTCTGCGTTTTTATAGCACCATATGGCTAACATGGATAGCATCCTTGATGAAATAACAATGGCAACAACCACTACCCTCTTGGCTTTCTCCTGTCAAGAAATGTTAGGGTTGAGTTGGCTTTGTTATTTGGATAAGGCAACAGCAAAAAAACCTGTTGACCATGGACAGCAAAGAGGTCCTGGCTCTTTGAGGAGAAAGATGACTATTGGGGTGGTAAGCAAAAAGCGGAGGCTAGAGAAGCAACATTTTCCCCACACGCACAGCTGGTCCAGTCTTTAAAAAATATTTATTTCTATACTTTTTCTTAAAAGCATAAAATGGGAGCAATAAATGCATGTTAATTGCAGATAGTTTAACAGTGATCAAAGTTTAATGCTGTCTTTATGTAACTCCTTATTAACTATTGTAACGCCTTTCATAGATATTGCTAAGCCAAAAATCAGCAGGATTAAGCAAATGTATAAAACATTTCTGTGCCTATTGAGAGCATTCAGTCACATTACATTAGAATAAATTATTTTCTAACAGTATGAGCACTACTATCTTAAAGAAGGAAATACCCTGACTGCCTGCTCATTTTGGCTAGAACATTATTTCCAGAGCAGGAGATGGCTTAATACACATTTTTAAACCTTGCAGTGACATGTAAGAGTCCAGCTAAATGGACTGTTGGTCTGATGTGGCATGGTCATTGTTATATTCTTTATGATGGTTCTTAATTTTGTGTCTGTTTTAGCATTATCCTTCTGATAATTTAGGAACATTCTTGAGCACATAAAAATACATTCTTTATATCATACACAATAGCTGCCCCTACCCCATTGTGTCTTCTGTCACAGTCTGAACACACCCCCTTTCCCTAGAGTCCCTTTGTATGTTTCTCCTTAACTCTTGACACCTTTCAACTCTGAGTCAACATTAAAAGATCAACCTGAAGGCTAAATTATGATTTCATTTCCATTTTTCTTTGCACCTTAATTCCATAGGCTTGCTACTGTACCAGGCTTGGCAGGGATGGAAAGAATGGCAATAAATTCATTCAAGGTCTCCTGAAATTTAGGAAACAGAGCAACAATACAGAGGGAGAAAACAGCTGCTCTAAATTCTGCTTAACATATCAGCAAAATCTTTCCAAGGTAGGTACCTGTTTGTTTTCAAATCCAGCCTTGATCTGCCTCTTTTTCGTCTCTGTTTTTTGACTCCAGGGTTATATCCCTCCTCACACACCTGGAAGAGAATCCTCAGAAGCGATGCTTCGCTTCAGGTTTCCTCTCTCAGGCAGCTCTTGGGGGCCAGGGTGCAGCCAACCTCAGCTTGCACTACCCCACTGCTCCTGGCTCCCATTCCTCCCTCCCTGATGCTCCTGGCGATGGAGCTGTGTTGGAAACAGGCTGCTGGGCACTGTGCTCTGGGCAATGTGTGCTAGGATAAAAACCACAGGTAAATCATGTGCTCTATAAAATGAAGCATCTCGATCCAAGAGTAGAGGGACATCATCTCCGTTTTCTTGCCAGCCACATCACAGCCTGGGCAATACATTCACTTCATGACATTTTAAAAGGGGAAGGAGCTGCCATCACAGCTGCTTTATCTATATGCATTTTGTGTGTGTTCCATGCATGCACAGCGTGTCTGCAGGACTCCCAAGAAACCCTACAGGGCTCCCTCCCATGCTGGGAGCATCTCCCCTGAGAGATGGTGGGGTTTTTCTGGCATGTGGATTGAGATCACATCCCTTCTGCAGGAAGGCAGGAGAGGCAGGAGTGGCCCAGACTGGTAAGGAAGCTGTCCTATAGCTCCATCCTATATCCTGGTGCTGCTGTGGGAAGTCTGGAGCACCCTGTCTAGCTCATGTTTTCTCATTGCTTCTCATTGCATAATAATTGTTTTATATTTAGTTTTTTTTCCTCTCTCTCTGCCTTTTTTTTCCCTTGCTTCTTCAGACTATATTTGACCATCTTTACCTCTCTCCATGTACTACTCCTACTTGTTTCTTTTTCCTGCAATGGTCTTATTTTTCCAGATCTTTATAGCTACATTTCTGCCCAAAGCAGAGAACTTAATTTTTTAAGGGAAACAAGCTCTAATTTGAAACCTAGTTTTTTGTTTTTTCAAAATGGATTTTCCACTTCTCATGGCAATTTCCTTCCTTCCCTCAAATCAAGTATTAAAAATTGTTGGAAATATAAGACAGGATTATAAAAGAAACATTTTAATAAAATGTCTTTTGGGTTTTGAATGACAGAGCAAGGCTGTGTGTATGATATACTATAAAAAGACTTAAACGCCAGTATAATATGCACAAGAGTAACAGCTATTCTTTCTGAAGGTGCCATTAATCAGCATCTGAGGAGGTTATTTAAGTGAGTAGTTTAACAAACGTGAACTAAAGTGTAATGTTTAGGAGCTGTCCTGTTTAACTCTAAATAACATAGAAGAAGATGGCTCTTAAAAATGGACATCAGTCAATATACATTGCCAGTTTACATGAGAGGATATACATAGCCCTATAGAAACAATGCATGGGAGATGTGCTGCTGGGGGTCACCTGACCAGGGAAAGGAGAGAGGCTGAATCATACACCTTGGGCAGGCACAGACAAGCACTCTGTCATTTTAATAATGCTCTCATTGCAGAAAGTTTCACCAGTTATGGCCTGATGCTTAATTGCCCTCATTTATCTCCCTAATAAGTGATGTCATTGAGTTAGAGGTGCTGAACATATACAACTGGCAAGTCAGTAAGTAAACCTGCTATCCACACCTACTGATGAGAGTGGGGGGATAAATGGGAGTAAGAAATGGAGCAAGGCCTTAAAACTATACATAGTGAAATTTAGAATAGCAAAACAGATATTTTATTGTCTTATTTGTCTCCTTGTCTGAGACCATCCCCATTTATTGAGAATTTAAAAGCTGAAAATACATACATAGAACCCCAAAATTCTGTGAGTATAGAAGCAAACCCATTTGTACTGCCAGCTTGAGAGTTTAAGAGGTGACAGTGTCCTTTGGTCCTGCTGCATCTTCATACAGGTAGAGGTAGCCGCAAGTCTGCACAGTGGATCTCTCACTCTGTGTGTAGAAAAAAAAGTGCTTTCAGCTCCACATTTTCATTTGTAGCAAGGCTTTCGTTTTGAATGATATAGATGAATGAAAGCAATAAAAAGAAAAAAAGCAAACAAAAGGCCCTGTAAATGGCTTAATCAAGCCGAATGAACAAATAGAGAAAAAACCCAAATACACTCTTAGCAGTGAGTCTGCGTTATCTCCATAGGGTACAAATCACTGCCATTTCCAAGTCTTTATCTCCCTTGCAGAGGTTACCACCTGCTGCATTTCCAGGAGGTCTGGATGGTGTTGCCGTGGCCTGGCCAGGGGCCGTCAGTACTGCTGTGCATAGGCAGGATGATCTGTGAGCAGGCAGGAAATGTGTCCAAGGTGGCTGGAGTTTTGTTTGTTTGCTTGCTTGCTCTCCTATATGTCTAGGTAGGAAACTTCCTCTAAAAGGAATTTTGACAGAGCTCAGCTTTTGGGGCCAGTCTGGAGTATCTTCTCATCTCAGATCTGGCCCTTAATGGGGGAAAATGTGAGAGGGCTGTTAATATCCTTCTTAGAAATCCTCTTTTCCCAGTCTCAGGAAGTAAATGGCTGGAGTTGGACAATTAAAAAAAGTTGCTTAGTCTCTGTTAACCTCTGTGTCTACAAGGGCAGAGAGCAGCAGGACTTTACAAGTCTGAGCAGGCTAAAAGTGGTCATGCAAGGTGATGGGAGTCTTGGGGTGTCCTGTGCTGCTTCATGCAGGAAATTAGGTGATTATTGGAAATAACTTCCTGGGAATTGCTAGCAAAGCATAAAGGGAGTGAGGGAGGCTGAATGTGAGTAGAGAAAAGCCAAGGGGCTTCTGTAGAGCCAGAATTAGGTAAGTGCCTACATGAGAAAATGAGACGTAGATCAGGGGACGACCAATGACCTGCAGCAAAGCCAGTCTCCTCAGGCTGCTCCTTTCTCAGAGCAGTTTGTTTCCTTTTCTATTATTCCACCCTTTTCCAAACTGGGGGAAATGGTTTTTAAAAATGCTTCCTGTTTATGGCATGGCTTTAGATTTTTTTTTAAGGTCTTGCACCTCTATCTGGAGCACTTAAACTGCCTGTGGGCAGATAGCTTGCCACCGCAGCGCCGAGAGACTTCCTCAGCAGAGTTCACAACTGTGGCTAACAGTTTGGGTGGTTCTACTAAAAATACATTACACCTGGAGATACTTGATGACTCTTTTCCCAGAGCTGATGAAAATTACTGTTACTTTTTTGAAGGGAATTTTCAGGAAGTGTTAAATGTATCTATAATAAGAGGAGTTGGCTTTAAATGTAATATTCACCACAGCTTTGAACTGTTGGTAAATCCAGTTTGCTTCCTACAATATCCCCACATTTCTTTATGGAAATAACTTCACACAGTTGGAATCTGTGAGATGGAAGGTGATGTGGGTCATGAAATTATACCAGATTTTAATTTCTACTGTATGAAATTCATAGCATGCAGGATCTCAAACAGCAGCTACCAAGTTAGATTGTATTCTTAATATAGACTCTCAAACCCTTTTATGATTAAATGTTGACTTTTCCTACATGAAAGCACAAAAGGTTGATTCTGTGTGGGAAGTTCAAGGTACCCAGATTACAGGGTGTAAAAATAAGGATAAAAAAGGATTTTTTTTTTCATTTTAGAGTCCTTTTAAAATGTTGGAAAAATGTTCCAGGCCATTTTAAAACCAATGTTTTTGAAATGTTGTTAGCATGATGAACTATTACAAAAATTATGGAATAAAACCTTTGTTTTCACTGGTGTTAAAGAAAGTTTTAAACAACTAATTATTACAAATCCACAAACTCAAATTTGTGTTTAAAAATGACAAAAATTACTTCCAGTATACCTTTAAAGCATTTTAATATTCCTAAATGAACAACTAGGTAAAAAATAATGCAACTTTACAAAATGTTGGAATTTTACTGACACAAATTTGTAAGAATTGCACACAGTGAAATTCTGTGGTGGGGACAGGTCCTTGGTCTATGAAGGGATAGGGATTTACTAGGAATGAAAGACTGCAGTAAAGTAGGAAATAGAGACAGGAAAGAAAGAAACCTCTACTGCACAAGTCAGAAAGTCATGGAAAATGGAAATGCCAAGAAGATAGAGTTGGGACACTGACCACCTCCCTAGGAAGCCTGTTCCAATGTCTGACCACCCTCTCAGTAAGGAAATGCTTCCAGTGTCCAGTCTGAACCTCCCCATGTGCAGCTTTGAACCGTTCCCATGTGTTCTGTCACTGCGTACAGGGAGAAGGGATCCACACCCAGCTCTTCACCTCCCCTCCCCAGGAAGCTGGTAGAGATCCATGGGGTCACACCTCAGCCTCCTTTTATCCTCCAAGGTAAACAAACCCGAAGTCTCAACTGCTCCTCACAGCCTTTCAACCCTCACACCAGCTTGGTTGACCTCCTCTGGACCCATTCAAGGATCTTCACATCTTTCTTGGATTATCAGGCCCAGAACTCCAGAGAGTATCCAAGGTTTCTCATGTCTGTGCCTTTTGCGGTTTTGTTCTACTCAATGTGTAGATAATACAAGGTAATAAAGGAGCAAATTTTTAATAAGCTGTGAACTAAGCATAGTCTTACAACAAATGAAATATCAAGGTATGTTTTAAATGAAAGGACCTTTTAGAAAGCAATAGGGTTTCTTCACTGAGTTTCAGTGAAGTTGTTCTTGATGCCTGAGTAAATATCACACGGCAATATTAGCATAACCAAGGAGGGTATTATTTGGATCAAAATATAGATATATATGCCAAATGAAATGATTCAAAGAAAGCTGCTTTGGGTGATATCAGGGTAATGATGTTGTAAAACATTTTTCATGACTGGTAACCTTATCATTCACACCCTTTGCAAGATATCTAAGATGCCATATTAAGATAGTTTTAAAAATAAATAATTTCTTCTACTTCCTGAAGTGAAGGGCTTTTCATCAGAGCATAAATTTGGTATAAAAAAATAAAAAAATTCTTTGCAATTTTTCTGTAAAATTAAACACTGCTATCTGAACCATTGAGAGAAATATATTTACATATTTCAGGCTAAAGATCTTTTGTAAATGTTTAGTTACCACATTCAAACCTTTCAACACTTCCCCCGAAATCACATTATTCTTATGAAGATACAACAAGAAGTCAAAGAATAAAATGTAAAAAGCTCCACTTCAGTAATATGAAGGTTGTGAAAAGAGCTGACAGCATCCAGGAAGCTCAAAGTTAGAGCTGACAGCCTGTCCTTAACTCATGCTGTGTGAAAAAAAGCAAATTTCACTAATGCATATTAGCTGAGCCCAAAGTTTGAACCCCTCAGCCCATCCCTCCTTCTCTATTTGAGTTATGGGAGCTGTTGTTTTGAGGTCTGATTTTCAAACTTGGCTTCAGTGTTGCTGTTAGAAGGCGTGCGTGGCACTTACATACAACAAAAATCCCTGCTCAAAAGCTCTGCTGTGTCCAGGCACGTGCCAGTGCAGCAGCCAGGAGGAGAGATGTGAGTTACAAACACTGATGTATTTCTGCAGGCTTTGAAGACTTCACCAAAGGCACAACAGCTTGCAGTACACCTCTTCAGAAAACATTTGTTTGACACGCTTTCTACCTTTTACCCTTGCCATGGTTTATTGGCCTTGTATGCATCTCTAACTTGTGATGCTCAATAAGGATAAATTTAACAAGTGCACCACGTATGTCTACAACCTCTGTGGAAAGCAGAGATGATCCATCTGTGAAATCTGTTGCTTTCTAGGAGCTGGTTGACACCTGGGACAGAGAACTCTTCCTACACTGGCTCCATTCCCAAAGTCAGCTCTGGTGACTGGTTGGGGGAAATAACTGCAATTCAACATGCTATGTAGCCAGCACAAAGGAAGCAGGACAGACTTCCACTCATGGCTTAGGAATTTTAAGTGTAGAAACAGGCTCCTTCGAAACTGAGTAAAGCAGTTTCTACTAGTCCACAGCCTAAGAAATCTCTCTGGCCCTTCCTAATATACCACCAGGAACACTTTCAGCTAAAAAGAAACACTTTCTCAAACTGTTTAAGTCCTGCTATACCTTTTAAAAATAGACCTTAAGACTACACAAGATAGACAAAAGTCTGTGTGTATCTTCTAGAATTTCTTTTTTCCAAACTAGTGTTCAAAAATTCAGTATCTGTAATCCATAAATCTGAAGGATTCCACATACTTCAGTATAAGTAAAGTGTCTGCAGGATTCTGATCATTACTTTCTCTGAATGCTCCTTTTCTTCAGTGTTGCTCCCAAGTTACTGTGCACTGGTGCTGCTGTGCACTTGTGTTGCAGATTAATCCGAACAGTTTCCATAAGAGCGAGCTTTGGCAATGGTCACCAGTTCTTGTGGGATAACACTTCAGTGACCCCTATTTGTGAAACCTTCCTGCCCATTCCTGACAACGTCTCCTTAATAAACCTGAGCTCAAACCACCAGTGGAAGGTGCTGGTAGCAGAATAATAATAATAATAATAACAACAATTTTTTTTAAAAACCAACCAATAAGCCCCCAGACTAGAGAAGGTACTTAAAAAAATTAGAGCATCTGAGATAAAAAGGTGTAGAGAACATGACAGTCTGTCAGTAGAAGTCTGAGCTGATAAAGCCAGCAGTTTGTTGAAATGTGAAGACCTTCTACTAAAATGCTAGGAGAGTAACAAGGCACCCATGCAAGGAAAAAAAAAAGCTGAATGAACATTTTAATTAACTCATGTGCAATTTTAATTAAAAACATAATGTGTCAGGAAAATGAATAATGCCTTGGGGCAATAAAATAGCTAGATTTTCTGTTCAGTCTTCTGCTTCATATCTTTTATGGAAGAAGGATATTATTGTTAAAATGAAAAAAACACTCTTTCCAGCCTCCTGCCTCCTTCTCCACACACATCTAACAGGAACGCTTAATGTAACAAAACCTACAGGTGTGGACAAAAGGGAAAGGATTAAATCAGAGCATGCTACAAGATATTCTGTGCTACCATTGTGTTGGTTGTGTCACTCCTCTGGCTTTTAACAGAAAAACTTTGACCTTCAATTTCAAAGTCAGTCTTTTGGTCTTAATAAGATATGCTCAGAAAATGTGAATGCCATATTTTGTGTGTGCGTGAAAAATTGAAATATTTGATCATTATCAGGCCTTGATGACAAAGTGGTAGTCTCCATCCTTTACAGATGATGCCATTTTAAGCCATCGGGATTCTATAACCTGAGATACCAGTAATCACATGACCTTTTAAATGTGAAAAAATAAGGCTTTCGAATATTAGAAAGGTAAAGAAATAAAATAAAGCACGGGTGAAAAAAGTTGAGGAAAGTTAACTTTCCCCAAACAGAAAATGTATAATGTCCAAACCTATTTATTTCTTTTCTTTGCCCAGATACCACTCACTGAAAGAGATTTGAAATTCTAGCAGCTATAGCATAGCCTGTGGCAAAGGCAGGGTCACAAGCACCATCATGTAACACATTTTAAAGGCTGTCAGAGATGTTTCTTCAGTCTCTGTGTCCTCAGCAGTCCCAGAGACACTGGTTTGCTGCAGGGACTTGCTACCTGGTCATACCTTTTCTGTGGCTCACATCATTTTGACCGTAAATCACATCTAAACTGTGAGAAGGCTATTTGCCTTAATGTGCTCTGAAAGCATATGAAGCTTTGTGCGCAAAAAGTGCTGGGCCACATCCAGTCTGCTGCACGTTTTGCACAACTCTGGTCTCATAGGCTTCCATGGGAAGTCCTGGCACCCAGGACTTCCTCTAACCCCACCCACCTCCCACTCCCCACCCCCTGTGTGTGCTCAAGACCCTCACACGAAAGAATTTTTTCCTGATATCAAATATAAACCTACCCTTTGCCAGTTTAAAGCCATTTCCTCTTGTCCTATCACTACGTGTTCCTGTAAAATGTCCCTCTCCAGTTGTCTTGTAGCCCCTTTAGGTACTGGAAGGTACTAGAAGCTCTCCCTAGAGCCTCTTTTCCAGGCTGAACAGCCCCAACTCTCTCAGCCTGTCCTCATAAGAGTGGTTTTCCATCCCTCTGCTCATCTTCGAGGCCCTTCTCTTAACTTGCTCCAACAGATCCACATCCTTCTTGTGTTTGCTACCCCAGAGCTGGACAGAGTACTCCAAGTGTGGCCTTGCAAAAGCAGGATAGAGGAAGTTAATAATCTCCCTTGATGTGCTGATCATGTGTAGGTGTTTTTAGGTGTGTTTAAATTCTCATTTTCCTGCTTCGCTTTTGATTTGTAATTAGTTCCATTAATTTCCCCCAGTCAAGTCTGTTTTGTCCATGACAGTAAACAGTGAGTGATTTCTCCCTGCCCATACCTCAACTCATGGGCCTTTTGTTATATTTTCTCTCACCTGCCCAGCTGAAGAGGGGAGCGACAGAGCACCTTTGGTGGGTACCTGGCATCCAGCCAGAGTTAAACCACCAGGTCATGCTTCTTTTGATGCAGCCCAGGAACGTTCAAGGACAAACAGATGCAGTTTGTTTCCTCCCCAGGTCAGGGGGTGGTGGGAGGCTCATCTGAGCCCGGTGCCCACCCAGCAGAAGCACCTCTGCCTCTGGGGCTGCAGTGGTGTCAGCTGCACCCTAAAGCATCAGCACATCACAGCTCACAGGCTGGACTCAAAAGAGATAAGCCAAGCTCTAGTTTTCAGTCATCCAGAAAATAGTGGAAGGCTTGCTGCAGAACCAAGCAGGAATTAGAAATTTAACAAACGTGAGGTAAAAATCAGCCTCCAAACAGGAGCCTCTGCCTCTGAGGTCACTGCATTTAGAGTGTGTATGTGTCTACATTTGCATAAATCACTGAAATTTCTGCGTGCAACGTTGTAATGTTTTCTGGAGCCTGAGGGAAATACCTAAACTGATTTTAACTGTATAGAGGATTCCTTTTCAAAAATGTTTTTTTAAAATACCTTTTCAGACCTGTTACTTGTCTTTTCTCCTTTTTGTTTCCCATCAAATTTTAGGCTTTAGCACAGTTAATAAATAGACAATATAATTTCAGGTTGCATGCACTATTGCTGAACAATAAATGCATTTTAACAATATGCCTGCCATTTATGCTTGATTCTCATAAACAAGCTTGCTTTTGTCATGGCAGGAGTGCCCACCATAAGAGTTAATTTATGCAAATTCTCGATAATATTCAGGTTTAATTTTCTTTTTTCCCTTTCTTTTTCCCCTAGTCATTCATTTGATTCTAAGACTGCCATTCACTGAAGGAATAGTAAAACAGCATTTGATTTAGGAGAGCAATCACAGTTCATGCCTCAAATCCTGAATATTCACAATAAGCTGAGACAAATTATTACAGAATTATTCATCAAATTGCTTTGAATAACAAATAAATGTTGTGGAATTGCAGTCTGAATGCAGACTTTCACAAAAAAGTAAATACAGTGAAATGATTTAAATAAGTTCTTCAGTGCTAACTAGGATTTAGATTGCTATACTCTTGAATCCTATAAGCAGCAAGTTCCTTTGTAATTTATCCCATCAGTTTTGAGGGGATGATCAATACTGGTTCAATTTGCAATATAAAAAATTTGCCACTAAAATGCCCAACGATGGAAAAGAAAAATATTTTGACAACTTGATGCAGTATGTTTGTTTCTGGCCATAGTCTATAAGAAAGATGTGCTTACTCTAATGAGCCATAAAGCATTTTTTTTTCCTTTTGTCTTGAGTGTTTATAGACTTACAGCAAGTGCTGAGGAGCTGGAGTTTGACCACTCAATATTGAATTCTTCTGTGCACTTGGCCAGTCTTAGAGGACTGTGAAAACCATGTCTGTAGGTGAGCTGTGAATGCCCGGTCTGTGTATATGAGAGACATGCCACCCCTGATAACAGCAGCTACAAGGATTTGTACAGCCTGAACTAAGCAGGCAGGGACTGAGCACAGGCTCTAGAAGGCTAATTCCAGATATTGGCTGACAGTTATTTTCTCTAAATTCCTACTTAAATCACTTTGGTTAAAAGCTATTAAAACCATTTATTCGTATTTTGCTTAGTAAGGATTTGTTTGCATCAAGACTGGAGCCAAAATTCAGTTGATCACGTTTGTTTTGGTAGAAGTCCACATGGGGACACTGCTGCAATAAATCTGCCTGCTTTTGAGACAGATCAGGGTTGAACTGTTATAAAAGTACAGCTACTTGCAAAATCAGAGTTTTTCAGCCACCTCATAAAAAGGTAAAAGTATTTACAATTAGTCTGCAGCACAATGAAACACAGTGGTCTTGTAGGTTCCAGCAGCAAGCTCTGTCCGTCCCTTTTAAATTTCCCTGTATGGCAAATACACATTGTCAAGAAAAAAAAAAAGCAACAAAACTTTTCAAAAACTCAGAGGGATGAGGTTGGCATCGATCATTAATGCTCTCCGTTGCAGATGCAAAGATAATTAATGTAATCTAGCACATCTTGAGAAAAACTAATGTGCATACAGATATAAACAACAATTCCAATCTTTTAAGGAGTGCGAAGCTGGTGCTTATTAAAACAGTTCATAATCATTCCTATTTCAAATTCTGCATGAGAATGTGCTGTAATGAGGAATTTAAAATTTTCTAATTAGACATGATTTTATAAAACACACAGATAATTAAAATAGTGAGGATTACAAAGAGAAGGATGAGAAGACACTGTAAACCAGCCAGAAAAGAAAAAGGGTGTAAATAAGGAAAAAACCCACAAAGCATCACTGATGTATCAAATTTATCCTGCAAAATTTGTAGTGTACTGCAGTTTTTGGTTTCACAGTGCAAAAAAGCTACTATCAAACATTTTTTATAAGGTTATGCTAGCATAGGTAGATTCATACTGACAATTTCATTTGATTAAAGGATGCTTACTAAGCCTTGGAGTTTATTTTCATAAGTTTTAGCACTTCAGAACAGGAAATTGAGCTCTATAGGCCATTGCTGTTAAAACTGATCAAAACACATAGATAATAGTTCTTAGCTGTAGAGCCATTGCAGAGCTATTTACCCTGATTTGTATTCAGTGCGAGATTGGAACAAATCAAAAATATTTTCTATATAATTTTAAGAAGCAGGGTGATGTTGTTCTGCTAAAAGACAGAAAGGAGAAGAAGTTGACTCTACAGTGAGCAGTTCTTTCTCTTCCACCACCCAGTGTGGATGCCAGGTGGGATGCTGAAGGCTTGTTTATTCCCCAGCAGTGCACAGAAACCACTCTCCAGAACAGTCTGAGGATGAAGGTGACAGAGGATGACAAACCTTGCTAGCAGGATACATTTGCACCCCAAGAGAAGAGTGGTCCTATTTCCTTCTTTTTAAGGCATTTAGAAAGATGAGTTCATTTTACCTTGGTAGAGTTAACAGAGACATATTTAAAGGCTTGGGAATGAAGCTTTAGCTGGGACACTCATTTTGTCTTGTGTTGTCACTGAACCAGCTGATTTTCCACAACGGTTTCAGCAATTTCCAGATTGTAGCAGGGTCTGCCACACACTAGATAGATACTGAGCAAGCTCCTCTCCAGAGTCGCTGCATTTCCAAATGCTCCATACCAGTGGGAGAAATTCGAGGAAGTACATATGTTGCTGCTAGCTTCCACAATATTTTGGGTGTGACTGACTAGACTCATATGTTCCCATATTTCACCAGCAGATAAGTATTGGACTCAGAAACAATTCCACCCTATCAATATGAAAGTGATGTGTGAAGCCAAGAATGTTATTACTTAAGATCTTGCCAACTACCCTTGATCAATAGATGAAGGTCAACTCACTCAAACACATAAAACTATTTCTGATCAACCAGTTCTAGCTGCATAGCTAGGAAATTGTTTATTATTTAGGAGCTAATCTACATATATAAAAGTGCAATGTTCCTTTTACTGATAAATAAATATCCATCAGTGTTGCCAGTGATAATGTTTATTTTGTACAGATTTATCATCCTGACTAAATGTATGAGTGATAGCAACCAGAAAGCATTCAGAACTCGTCCCAAAGTGAACTTGCTGAGTAAAGAGATCTTAGTATGATGTTTTGATGCACTTGTTCAGCAGAAAAACCATGATATGTTGTAGCAGATAAAATCTATCTTTCCTCTTCCTCTTGCAAATAAAGAAAAGTCTGAAGTTTGGCTTAAAAAGACAATAATACCTAAACTAGAACCTCTTGAAAGAAACTAAAATGATATGGAGGAAAAGATTATTTCTTTTTTCATACCCTAGCATATAAAAATTAGAGACATTTGACATTACGATAGTTTTACTTTTGACAAGGATGTAGAATTTCATGAAGCAAAGTCACCAGCAACATTTTTCCCCATCTGCAAGCTAGTACTGACTTGCCATTGTCTTTTCTCTCTTCCTTCCTCATCTGTACACTGAAAGGATGTCTCTGGCTTCTGGCAATTTTATCTTAAGCTTCAACAAGAATACAGTTCCTGTAAGGATTTGGTACTGATGCTGGTTAAAGTATAAGCAGCGGCAAAGACCACAGGTTTCTACATGTGCAGTTCAAAGGATTGTGATGTTCAAAGGGTTATCTCCCTTTCCGTGGTCAGATCTTTTAGATTGTTTTACTTGTGCGTGTGACCACACCAAGCTCCAGCACAAAGTGCAGAAGTACCATCAGCTTCTGCTCCAGATTGTATCAGGGATGCTTTCTCATGTCATCTGTCTTCCTCAGAGGAGGAAATTAAAGTTTCAAAGAAAAAAAATGCTCTGCTTCTCTACTTGGCTCTGCCCATGCTGCAGCAGAGAAGACGGGCGTGTTCACACCATGGTCCTGGTAGAGCTGCTTTTGTGTCTTCACACTTCATCTGAGGTCAGTCACATGTGAATGCTGCTGAACAGTGAGGCTTGCACACTCCCCAGCATTAGAGGTAGGATTAGTTTGAACCAAAGTGGCTCCATACAGACAACAAAGAATGACTTTTAGCAAATAATCAATGTCGAATTTTTTTCGGACAGCTTGGTAATGAGGGAGCTTTGGCTTTGAAGGCACAGAGCTGGAAATAGCAGTATGCACATTTATGATACATGATTTTGATCAAAACTCAGATAAGAAAATTGTTCCTTTACATAACCTTCATGACCTTCAGGTTTGTCAAAATTGTTGGAATTTATGAACATTGAAATTTTCTGCAGCACTCGGGTAAGGTGATACTTGCCTTGGCTCAGCAGGATTTATATGAAGTAACTTGAGGTGTGGAGGAGTGGTCCAACAATGCCATAGTTCATTCTATCGTAACAGGTGGATTCTCATGTTTGATATCTTTATTTATTAAGCGTCTTTCTGTCTAAAGGGGCAGAACAGATGTGTGTATCGTGTATCTAATTCCACTTCTTGTTGCTGAGCTATATCTACAACAACCTTTTAGCAATCTAGGCCAGGTTTCAGTGGCTTGGTATTCCAACATGGTTTGGCCTAAAAGCAAGTGCCAGAGACCACCCTGAGAGCCATAGTTATATGATCTCCAGCTTTCAAAACAAACATTAGAGGCTTTGATCCCTAGAACTCAGAGATGCCTTACTTGAACAGGCGCCATCCAGCCTGACTTCTATGTACAGATGTTCAGGGCTGACAATGAAAACATCCTCTCTTTATCAAGAGATGTGAAATATTTCTATGTCCAGTTGATATTAGAAGCTGCTTAGGGATTTTTGACTAAGGGACCAAGGAAAGAAACTACCTAAAACAGAAAATAGAAGATAGAAAAGGCAATCAAAGATGTGTGATAAACTGCAGTTCTTATAATTTTATGGTGTTATATTAAGCAATGTGTGTTTATGTGGTAGGAAGAGCACAAAAATATCATTCCTCCATAAAGCATTGTTCTGCAATACTTGAGAATTTCATCAGGGCCAGTGAGACCTAAATAAACCCCAAGATGCAACCAGCTCATTTGTGGCTTGTACTTTGATGCTACAGTAGCATGTGCTTTTGATGGTTTTATTTTATTAAAAAAAGGTGAGTGGATTCTTGTTTCTTCTCATCCAAATGCCAAAGATTCATGAATTAAGCTTTGTTCAAGGTGAACAATAATTTCAAAATTGTTTTTCTCCTTAGTGAAAATCTGATCTGTTCCTGTCAAAATGCATTCTTAAGATGTCTCTTCCTGTTTTTTCCCCAGTAGATACTTTAAACTGGAGTAAATTTTGAAAGGTTTTCACACTATAGATGGGCTATTGGGACCTTTAGAAGGTAAGACCTGATTATTGAATATCCTTGAGGAATGTGTCAGCTCCACGTGGAGGAGAAGAAGGAAAAAAAAGCAAAAATCCTCTGATGGAAATAATTTGTAAATAGAGAGATTGGCAAGGATTATCTAAGAAAGAAAACTATTGAGTTTTGGACATTGAAAGTCATAATTTGACACTCTAAGCAAAAAAGGCCTCTGTTTCTTAGCAGAAGAGGGAAGCTGGCTTTCACCACTGCTCCAGTCCCCAGCTACAGAGGTGTGAAATGTTTACTTAGAAAGTGCAATTTTTCACAAATCACAATGTAAAAACATTCATACCTATGGGAAAACCCGATTTCCATACATGTGTGAATGTATCTAAACATAATGAATTCTATCCACTGGGTCTGTTGCAGGAAGAAACATTTCCTGGACTGACCTCTTTCCCTGTATCTCACTGGGGACTTTGTCTCCATGGGTGAATTCTGATGAGATTCCCTGTTGCTTCTACTCCCATCAGGACCTCCTGATCTTGTGTGCCATGCCACCACAGTGTGGCCCTTCTCCTTCCCAGTTCCATCTACCTTGGAGCCATGATGACTTTCTCCAACCCTAATTCAGAAAACTGCTAAGTGCAGGCAAAAAGATTATAAAAGGTAAAAACTGGTTCAAATTTTGGTAAAACTGAAGTCCTAGTTATCTGTTTGCTTGACACCTTTGGAGAGTAACAACAAGCCAACCGGCCTTGGATTACCACTTCAGAGTCACATTTCACCTGATAATTGAGTTAAACAACTAGTTATTCCTATAGCCAGAATGCATGAACGGGATGATAAGGAAAGACTGATTTATGATCACTTGGGATCTGCAAGGTGTAGCATTCTATTTAACAAATAGTATTCCTCTAGATTAGAAAACATCATAAACACATTGGAAAGCCTTCAGCCCAGACCCATCCACCACGTGTATTTTTTTAACATTTTAATTTAGCTATCTGTTTTGGATTACATAAATAAAAAAAATGAATTCAGTATTTTCTTTCTAAAATAAATCAATTCTGCTACATTGGAATTACCGATTAGATTGAGCATTAGGGAATGTATAAAACTGCATCTTTAACAGACACAACAACATTTCTCAATGAGAATCAAGCCGTTTGCAGTGACCTTCATGTTGATCAGTGGGGGGTCAGTACTGGCATTAAATCATTTTGATTCACAGATGAGATCAACATATTCATATTTGTTTGCCAAATGTGTATTTTAATTTAAGCTTCCTCTGATTGATGCATGTAATTTATGCTGCTTAGAACTAAGGCATCATATTTTTCTTTTTTCCTAACTAACCGGGGGAGACTTTCTTGGAAACAGATAAAGGAAAGAGTCCAGTAATTTGTAGCAATGTGACTACAGCCACACATGTTCTAGAATTAATGTTCTTCATTAGGGTGAGGAGTATCAGCTGTATATATACATCAGGATTTTAATTAACTTGGTCCCCACAACAGGACACATGAGTCAAACTGTTTTTCCTTTATTTTGTATTAGATTAAAAAAAGCCCCAAACCAACATGATGTAAAGTTAAAACAGAAAAATAAAAAAACAAGCCCCATGCACATGCAACAATAAGAAACAAAATCTAAGAGTTTTAGTCAAGGTCAAGAATATTTCTATAAGTCAGAGTTAATCCTCAGTAGTAACTTGGCACTGACGGCTCACAGAGCAGTGCTCTGACTGAGAGATTACTGGTTCTACCTACCCTGTGTAACCCAGTCTCACACAAAGGTAGTGATTAATTCATGGGATTATTCAAATCCTTTTAATGTATTTTTGGGATGAACACAATTTCATTTACAAGTGACTTGTAATTAGCTACACAGACTGCAATTGCCCTGTACTCTGACAGATGGGTTGCCTTTTGAGCGAGCCCTGAACATACTGTCCAGGGGAAAATGCATCTTACACTGCAAGTGACTGGTTCACATTTCCCCTGACCTCTGTGTAACCAGACTGACGACTGAAGTTACAGCTGTGTTGGACAGGGACACCTTTCACTAACCAGGTTGGTCAAGGCCCATCCAACCTGGCCTTGAACACTTCCAGAGATGGGGCATCCACAACTTCTCTGGGCAATCTGTTTCAGTGCCTCACCACTCTCACAGAAAATAATTTTTTCCTAACATCTAATCTAAACCTATGCTTGTTCAGTTCAAAGCCATTACTCTTTGTTCAGTTCTAGGCATGTTTGCACAGGTGGGTATTCAAGAGGCAGAGGAACAGATAAACTCACCTACAGTCCCATACAGACCTCCTCAGAGCGCACACATTGCTGGTTAGAGAAGATAAAGTCAGGGAGAAGCTCTTTGCTCACTGAATGCAAGGATTTGCTTTTGAGGCTCACTGGTCTCAGGTCAGCTCCAGAGAAGGCACTTTCTTCCTTGAAAAGATGATTTTTATCCTTTCGATAGAAATTGCTATTGTGCTAGAGGATTCTTGTGTGTCAGGTGCTAACATTGAATTAGCTTAATTTACGCAATTTGCGTAAATTGTTGGTCAGGAGCCAAGGCAAGGTAAGTTGAATTGTTGCACCTTTTATGATTTGTAAAAAAGCCCACGTTTGAACACAAACGTCAGCACCAGTGTGGCTGTGATCCTCACCTCTAATGAGGATTGCATCCCAACAGCGAGACAGTTATTTAATTAAAGAAATCCAAAAGACATGGACAAAGTGCTCAGGCAGCTAAACCTTTTGAAGTTAACTTTGGCATAATTTTTGCCTTCTGACACAAATTCAAACTGGAGTCTGGCTTTTGATTACATAACGTTCTACCCCACCTATTTTAGATAGCCAAGATGTAATTCTGAACGACTCATATCCCAAATTCTTTATAGAATCCACATAAGAGCTATACTGCTGATAAGAGTAAAATTAAGACAGATTCCCATAGGTCTGAAGCAGTGGGAAATAGATACACTGCAAAAATGTGAGGGATCCTAATGTGCTGACAAAATATCCTAGGGAGCTTGGCAGAGAGTCTTAAACTGTCCTGTTAACCAGAGTAATAGAAAAGATGACTTTTATCAGTCTGGAGACTCTGGAGCTAGCTGATACTTTAAATCTGTGAATTTCTGATAAGATAAAACACATATTTAAAGGACAACAAATCACATACAACTTTGTTTCAGTATATTATAGTGATTTAGAATATCAGTTCCGATTATTACTTTTTTAAATAATTAGGCATTTTGCTACTATAGCACACATTTTCAGTTGATAATAAAAGAGAAGCTATTTATTTTGGCTTTAACACAAAGTTGTTTGAAGCTTCTCTGAGAACAGGACACTTCGTTTTATTCTAGAGGAATAATGTTATTGTTTTGCTGGTAAGAAGAAATCAAACTGGGTGGTTATGCCTGCTATATAATAAATCAAGATGCTACAGTAAACCTACAGTACATCTAGAAATGTATGCCTGGAAGCAGATCTGGCAGTCAAAATCCAGGTCCCACAGCCCCTTTGTTTATGAAAATCACAGGTCATCAAAAAACCTGCCTATTATCAAAGCCATTTATCAGCTGATTATTTCCATACCATTATTTCTCACACCATTCTATCCACCAACAATTTGGAGATATTGACAAATATTTCTAGAAAATAAAAGCTCACGCTGTCTCTGCAGGTTGATCGGATGAGCTCCCTCTTGTACATCGGGAAGCTGACTACTTTCCAACAACTTGATTTCACAAATGGAGAAACAGCATCTGTTTTCCTGCAGCTCCACATATGGCTCTCAGTGTTGCTGCGCGGAGCTGAAGCAGGTAGTCCCCAGGAGCACAGCCCTCCGGAGCCCCGCAGCCCCCCGGGAGCGGCCACCGCCGCCCGGCTGCCAGGGACACTGCCTCCCCAGGCACCTGCAAGCCCGGGCTTCATCAGCATATGCAAAACATCCCTCCCAACCTCAACCCGCGGGGGAAAACGCTCGAACGTGTATTTAGGACTCCTGGGCTTGTCTGTTTGGTGTGGTGATTTCAGTGTATCTACTCCAAGGCATGAATGCTCAAGGACTTTAGAAAATGTCTAGCTGTCATCAATGGAGCATGAGGGGACCTGAAATAATTTGCAGACAGAGGGGTGTGTGCATGTGGAGAAAGGAAACAGAGCAGTTATGTTAGAATTAAGATAAAATGCGTGTACTTTTTCTGCACGGCACATGAGTATTTTTGGCTCTGTAATATATCCAGCAGATCTTGATGGCCCATTCAGGAGTTCGAACCTGAAGTCAAATAAAAATATCAAGGTGCTTTTTTCTTTTCCTTTTTTTTTTTTTCTTTGCCTCTTCACAGCCTTTTTGTGCTTGTGAAGGTCAAGGGACTGGCCGCGTCAGAAATTGAATTTCTGAATACATCTACAGTCCAGGTATATTTCAGACAGATGCTCTCATTCTCAGACTGCCCTGCCAATGACCTTAACCCTGATTTGGAAGGACAACAGAATCTACTATAAAGAGGAGAGGTGATTTAGTCTCCAGCCATGCTGACAGAGTCTTGGACCTCTCTGAACACAGTTTGTCATTTGTGCTGAAGCATCAAATCATTTGGTAATGTGAACTATCTCCCACCAGCGATTAAACTGAGACTAATTACTACTCTTTCCCTCTAAAATCTGGCTCTGAATAATCCCAGTGATAAAATTTTTCTCTCTGTATTTTCCATCTCCATAACAAAATGTAATGCATAACTATCTATTTAACTATCTATCTATACTATTGTTTCCAACTATTGAAGGCCAGAGACAAGAAAAGATAAGACAATTTTCTGTGGCCATTGCTGGAGGCTGCCTTATATCAGGTTAGAACTTAACAAAAATCTGACTTGTTCAAAACTGTCATTCTTTTCTTCAAAGCATTTATCTGCATCTCCAAACCCACCAAATTATCCCCAAAATCTGAAAAGCAATTTGGGTCAAATCTAACATTGTTAAATAACTGTAAACCCTCTGGTGAGGTGCCATCTCAGCTCATGGCATAAGAAAATCATGGTCCAGGAAAAATGCTGACACATGGCAGCAGCAAGGCATCCTTAAATGAAAACAGCACAAACTTGGAAGCCAGATGCACTCCACCTTTGGGGCAAGAGGAAGTAAATAAAACCCATGGTTATAGTCCCCCAGGGAAAAGGACTGCCAGCAGCACCTCAGGAATGACCTTAGACAGACAGGGCCAGCAGGTGGGTCTGGAGAAGGTGAAGGCTATCAAGCAAGAGATTAAGAAAGAGTGACTATAAAGAGAAAGTAGAAAGGAAAGGGAAGACAGAAGAAAAAAAAAGGAAAACAGAGGAATTAAAGCCAGACAGATACGGGGGGAAGATAGTGTCAAATATGCTCTTTGGAAAATCAGACAATTTCTCTGATCTCTTACCTCAGCTGAAGGAAAACAAAGCTCAATATGATTATGTTTGATGCGGGAAAAAGAAACATCCCAGGCTACAGCATTATTCCACTCTCCTGTGTCAGGAAAGAGCTGCTAGTGTTTAACCACTCAAGGCAGACATCAGACTGTGAGGGACACGGAGAAAGAGAAATGCCAGCTATGCTGCTGTTTTGCACGATGGTGAAACTCTTAATTTTCAGTAAGGTGGGGAGCTGAGAAAAAGTAGATCTTACCATGATTCCATTGGAAAAAGACAGCTGTATTGCTTTGCTTGAGTTCTTGTGGTTTTAATCTTGCTCTAACTTAGTTAAATTTGTGTTGTGAAGCAAATGGTCTCTGCATTCTCTGCAGAAATGGAGCAGGTGAAGAGTTCACTGTTCCCTGAACTCAGAGGGAAAGACAAGTTCAGGTTTTAGGCGGTCACACTCTCTCGTATTTAGGAGGTGGCAGAGTTTTCCTATCAGTATGTAGATATCTAGGTACCTCATTTGGACAAATACCAGGACCTACAGTGAAACTGGAAGGCCAGGAGGGAAGCAGAGTCCTGGCGTGTTCTGTGCCTGCCACAGACAGGCACTGTGGCAAGCAAGCCACGGGTGTCTGCTTCGCATGGCTGCTGAATCTCTTCTAATGAACTGAAATACTGACACATGGAAAATTGTTGGAGCCATTTAATAGTTACCTTCAGCACTTGGAGAGTCAATGCACTGTACAGTAAGTATAGGAGTCCAGTGCTTTCCAGAAAATTTGCAGAATAGCACTGCAGAAATGATCATCGTAGTGCTGCCCTCTAAGTGCCAAAGTTTCTGTTTATTTAAAAATCTCTGTTGTGAACATATAATTGAAGATATGTTTTTATTTGTGGTAGAGATGGCAAGGGAGACCATTATTTCTATCAGGCTAGTTTATTCTCTTTGAAAAGAAAAGATCCAGGTCCATCAAATATAACAGTTTCTAGGAAAAACACTGACATGCAAACAATGTAAAAACAGGCACTGCAACAATTTTAAAAATCGGATTCCTCTTTCAACACTGAGGTCTATGTTTTTAGGTTGATTCAGGCTTAAATGTAGCACTCCATTTCAGTTAGTGAAATGCTGTGGATGTATTCGAAAAGAACAAAATTTCTCCCTTAGAGAGCAGTAAATTTTCAAAGTGTTTACAGTTTGTTCTTTGCAGATGGATGAAAAAAGGAGGGAATCCACCTCAGAAATTATTAGAATACTGTCATAGTATCATTCATCTTGGCAAAAGTTGACTGAGCAGATGATGAAGATCCACTTAACTTGGACTCAATCAAAGGTTTTGCTATTTTCATTTCACAGGCCAGATGTAGCTCATCACCAGTTGGAGCTGATTTCAGAAGAGGTGTTAGAGTTTGCTGGTCCAAGAGACAATCTGATCCAGGCATCAAAGGGAGCCACGAGAGAAGTGTGTTCTCTCCCCCCTGCTTGCAATTGTCTGGGGTGCCGCCTGCTCAGCCCCACGCCACCATCCCGGGGCAGGGCTCCTGCGGGCCCTGCTCAGCCTTCCCTCCCCACCCCAATGTACCGTCCTGCTGGCAGGCAGTAAAGAGTGCAGACTTGGTGCCTGCACAGAAACGAGAAGGAATTGCTAATAAGCACAATCCTGCACTGGGTAAATCAGGAGCCAGCTTCCTGCTGTGTGTTCACTTGACTCACCCACACCCATACACTGAGCAAGGAGGTAGCTATCTTCTCTCACTTCTCCTTTGTGGCTTTTCAACTTTTTTCCCTCTTTTGTGGGGAACACATTCTACCTTATTTGTGCAGCATCTGTTGCCTGGTCTTTCTGACCTGTGCCAGGAGCTTTGCAAGTCTAAAATGACTGAAATGCTTTACTACGATGCCCACAGCATTCAAGATGGAAAAGGTTGATCAATACCCCAGCAGGATGCCAAAAGTGTGTGTCCTACCTTTTCTTATGTCCTAGATGAAAGAGTGTGCCTGAAACATTATTTATGCTTACTCTCTCCTATTTCTATCACTGATTCTAATCAGAGTTCGGTACATTTCTTGAAAACAAAAGCCCTTGCAAGCAGTGATAAATAGAAAATGTCAATTACTGTGCTATTCATGAAGTAGAGTTTGTTTGAGTTTTTTTTTTTAAGATTGTGATTCAGCATCATACAGGGTCCACCTGATATGCTGTGAACTTCAGAACTTAACGAGAATTTCTCTGGGGTTTACATTTTTCCTGATGCTTCACACAGGGTGACTTTTATCTCTCCCATGGATTTTCTGTGAATGGGTCATGGGAGTCTCAGACCTGTTTATAAAACATTTGTAAAATGTTTATAAAAAGCAAAAAAAGCCTATCTGATAACGTTTCTACTATTTTCAGTTTCTGACTTGATAATCTTAAAAAGGCTCTACCCAGCAAAGCAGGAAAAAATCATTAGGATGTTGCAATCAACACAGTTGAAACAGCTGTTTGGGTTTTCCAGCATATTTCCAGCACAGATTTATGCTGGAGTCAGAAACTGCAGTCCAGCTGCAGACTTTACAAAGTCAAAACTTTGTCTGGTTATGAAAACAGACTTTATAATGCTTTTTTACAATGTTCTATTTCAATAAAGACTAAAATCCACCTAGTCTGCATGTCTGAATGGTTGAACCAATTGAAATTCCCACTGCAACAATATATTATAGAATATTAGAATAGCAAATTTATGTATCAATGTTAGAAAAGATGGGCTGTCAGTTTTGTGCTTCTCCTTTCACATGTCTTCATTTTCTTCCTTATCATCATGCCAATGACAGCAACCAAAAGAAATTCAAAAAACGAAGAAAAAACCCCCAAAGCCACCATTGCCCCAGGAATAACGATTTGGAACATTTTCATAAATGTTCTTTTCAAGACATGCCCTACTCAATGAAATAGATGCCTGAAATCATGCATACTTCAATGTATTTCCTTTTCACATTCCTTCTGGACATGTATTTATATGCCAACTCGTCTTCATAAATTTCAGACTGGCCTTATAATAGCACAAATTAATGATGCCACTAGAAAAGAACTCAGCTGCTTTCAAAGGAGCAATAATCATGTCAGAGGTGCAGTTGGCATGAAGATGATTGAGTTGCACCTCTTCTCTGAGATATTTTCAGGGATGAATCATCCCTTACATAACATATAGCAATGGACAAATTTTCCATGTTACTTTGATACCTCATGCCATCACATTTAGTTGTGTAACAGTCAGTCACTACTGCATAAATTTGCCTCCTCAATGATTTGTTGTAAGACCATGGTAGATATGTTTCCAGTAAGCTGATCTGAGATTTCAGGAGACACGTGTCTGACACTGCACTGGATTGCAGGAACTGCAGGACTGTGATACACCTTTCTGGAGACAAACTCTCCTTCTGACTTTTTGATGTGAGCTAATTGGAACTCCTCTCTTGAACATTAACTCCTCCATTGTGAACAATTAAATGGGAAAATTAAAGACAATAAAAAGTCTCTTTATTCTAAATAAAAGGTCCTTATTACACACTTTGCCTAACAGACTTTTTCATATCCTCATATATCAAAATTTTGCTTTACTGCTTGCGACATTTTCCAGGTTATGCCTTGCATCTTTTTTTAAGAGAAGTTTTGATTAATTATTCATCAAATACTGCAAGCTAAATACACTCACCAAAAGCCAAATGCTCTCTCTGTACCACAGTGCAGCTACAGCATTGCTGATGTGACACAGACTATTATCAGACTTTCAAGTTGGTCTGCGAAAGCATTCTTTGGCTTACTGAATGTTTTGATAAGCCAGAGTTCATTTTACACTATGAATATTTTTACTGAACTTTTTCATTGTGGACTCTAGTGAAGAATGAAAATACACAGAAGAAGTTTAAATCAATCATTTTATATTAATTAGCTATTATTCAGATGGATTCCATGCCTGGAAAGCCCACAAATACTGGCCTTCCTCAGAGAAATGTTTTTAATAGGAAACTGTAGATCTGGCACGGTGCATCAGGCTGCTGTTTCACACAGTGCTTCACAGAGTATGGAATACTTATCAAACACCCTCTCTTCAGGGCTGACAGCATCTCACATCAGCTTAGCCTGTGACACCCCAACATGCCAGGGAGTTGGAAAGTGTGTTTCTATCCACACTGACTTTTACCTTACTGAGGCCAATTCATTCTGTTTAAGTTTGGATGTGTAATTGAAGTGACTAAGTTAGCAACCTAGGTGCCCTACAACTTAGGTTTGATTGAGTTTTGTGCTGGTGCATTAAGATTCACGCCCTTGAACTATGTCTGTCTTCCCTTCCACTGAGCCTAGCTTACCTCAGTGAGGTGCCAAAAGCTACATGGGATAAATTAAATTAAAATTTGATGACATTCTGAAAAAAAATTAAGACCCTGTAACTATTAAAGGAGAATGCCTGTTAACAATTGAAATACCAGATCAAATCTCCTGTGGTGAGGAGAAAATTGATTAGACTTTTACTAACACTGATATTTCAACATCTTCAACAGATACCAAGTTCTGTTTACCAGAGGTATGGGGATGCACAGAACATCTAACATATTCCACCCTGTGGAGACCTCTGTGAGAGATCACAGATATTACCTAGTCCTGGTAGACATTTACTCAGGGATGATTTTAAACTAAGCCTTCACTGAATGAATTCTGCACAGAATCCAAGAGAGGGCTTCTCTAACCCACAGCAATGATGAAGAAGGGAAAATCTACAAAACATTAACACAAGATCTTAGCAAACCTAAGTTGTTCAATGTATATGGGACCATGTGTCAAAAAAATTGTATATCTCTCTGGATAAGCAGAGAGCATCAAAGGTGAATGCTGGTTACAAAAGACATCTGACAATAATTCATGTTACATAAAATAAAATGCAAGCAAGTAAACTGCTTCTTCACTTTTAAGTTGTTTCCAAAGTAATAGACAATTTCCTCAGCTGGCCATATTCCTTTGGTAGTGTGCCCACAAAAACAGTTTGAGAACAATTACTGCAAATGGTTGGACAATATTTTTCTAAAAACCATTACTTGAAGAAAAAATCACATTCAACAAATGAGCAGAATGACTTTACATTCTCTGTTTAAATAACTTGGTATTCATTTTCCTGCTTTTCCTTCTTTCTGAATGTCCTTTTAGGGCAATCTGGTCCCAGCTGATGGAAAGATCACATATTTCCCCACTTCTGTGAATAAAACTAAACTTACTTTTTTAAGGAATAAATTAGAGCAGGGTTCTGTTCTGTATTTTCACTGCAATGCTTTTGCCTCTGTAGTGAGGTAGTGAAACTCAGAACTTTCTATTTTTATGTCTTAGTGGATATTACTGCATGCAGAAAACTTCCTAACTTCTAAATATTATGGATTTGCTGGCTTTTAGTGCATTTCTTGACAGGGCAATCAATCTTTCATCCAGTTTTCTTTTTAGAAAGAAATGAAACTTTTTAAAGAAAAATAAAAAAAAGGCAACATGATTTAAGGTCTGGATTCACACACAATTTTCTTTGGGGTGAGAATGAGGAAAGACACAAAGCCTGAGTGACAGCTACATTATGAGATGTGTGAAATGGGCTCCTCTTGCTAGACTCTCTCAACCCAAATGTTAACCTCCCATTGCACAGAGATTTAAACTGGTATGTAAACAAAGCATGGGCTATTTGTTTCATGTATCCTCTCTTCTTGGACAATATATTTCTTTGCTTTGGAATTTACTTTTGATCTTTATAGTCTGTCAGTTTAACCAATATATTGCGAGAAATTTGTAATAGCCTCTTTGCATAGATTTACCAAAATTTCAGGTGCTTTATTTCCTTTGTTAACAAATATTCTCACTCTAAATCCAAATACACAGCACCGTACCAGATGCTAAGAAGAAGATGAACTCTGTCCTGGACAAAATCAGAACAATCAATAAAAAGAACAAAATATAATGCTTCTTGGCAATCCAGCCTCTTCACATGGCCTGCAAGACACTGGGTATTTCTATCCCCAGTTTGTGGAAGTCTGCATAAACTGGTAAGCTGGCATCCAGGATCTGATAAAAAGGGCCCAGTGTTTATAATATTAATTGGGTTTTGAACACTCAAAGCTTATTTTGGGGCCTTAAGCTAGAAGGTAGTCCTTTGGCAATCTACCAGCTACCCTTAATTAAGCAAAAGTGTATATAAAATTGTTATTCAAGAATTGCAAAGAATTGCTTCTTTTTCTCTTTCCAAAGAAAATTTGCATTGAATCTATAATGTGAGCCTTATTCAAGTGAGCTGGTTTTATTTCCATGGAGAAATAAAAGTTTCTATGAATATTTGTCACATAGTTGGTATTTTCCCCACTGTGGTGGACCGACCTTGGTTGAAGATCAGGTGTCCACCAAGCTGCTCTATCGTTCTGCTCCTCAGCGGGATGAAAGTAGGGAGAAAATAATATTGAAGGTTTGTGGGTCAAGATAAGGACAGGGAGATTACTGAGCAATAACCATCATGGGCAAAACAGACTTGACTTGGGAAAAATTAATTTAATTTATTACCATTCAAATCAGAGTTGATTAATGAAAAACAAAAACTAAATCTTCAAACACCTTCCTTCCACCCTTCTCTTCTCACAGGGCTTAACTTCACTCCTGATTTCTCTATCTCCTCCCCCTCAGCAACACAGGGGGATGGGGGATGGCAGCTGCAGTTAGTTTATCACACTCTGTCTCTGCTCCTTCCTCCTCACTCTGTGCTCCTGCTCCAGCATGGCATAGCTCTCATGGGAGACAGTCCTCCCTGAACTTCTTCAACATCAGTCCTTCCCACAGGCCCTTCACAAACTGCTCCAGTGTGGGTCCTCATGGGGTCACAAGCCCTGCCAGCAAACCTGCCCCAGCATGGGATTCTCTCTCTGCAGGGCCACAGGTGCTGTACCTGCTGTACAGAGCCCCAGCCTGTACCCTGCTGCAGTGCAGGCTTCCCACGGGGTCACAGCCAACTCTGGGTACATCTGCTTGCTCCATTGTGGGCTCCCCTGTGACCTGCAGGTGGATCTCTACTCCCCCAAGTGTTGTGTGGGCACACCCTGCCTCACCATGGGCTGCCCCACGGGCTGCAGGGGAATCTCAGCTCCGGCACCTGGAACACCTCCTGCCTCTCCTCCTTCACTAACCTGGGGGTCTGCAGAGATGTTACTCTCACATTATCTTACTCCTTACTCTGCAGCTGCTCCTACTCCCTGGTTTTCTTTTTCCCTTTGTTAAACAAGTTATCCCAGAGGTGTACCACCATCACTGATTGGGCCAGCCTTGGCCAGCTGCAGGTCCATCTTGGCGCTCCACTGGACATGAGGGAAGCTTCTAGCAGCTTCTCACAGAAGCCACCCCTGTAGCCCCCCTGCTACCAAAACTTTGTCATGCCAACCCAATACATCCCCAAAATGTTATATAAGGCTTACAGGAGTCAAAAAGCACTCAGTTGTTTGGATTTTTTTTTAATTGAAGGCTACAACTCAGATAGTACGGCATCGATTTTTTTGAATTAGATTTTTGTTAGAGATGTGACTCTAACAGCTGGGTAGTTAGCTGCTTTTAATCATATTATTCTCACAACTTGTGTCAGCATTGCCTGGAGCCACAGAAAGCTGCTGAGTATCCTAGAGTCTCTAGTAAACAAAAATCAGTGTAAAATGTGAACAAAGCTACACCAATGCAGATTTAGACAAAAGGAAATGGCCAAAGGTAAACTCCTACTTACCCCCCAGTCTGCAAATTAGAGACGGAAATCAATGCAACATTGCAGTGGGCACCACAGATGGACAGAAGTGGATATGATTTGCAGAAGCAAAGGTAAATGGAGGTGGGGGAAATGTGGTAGCAGGGAAGATGAGGAAGCCAGATCCCAGCTGCTGTGTAACCATGGGCAACTACATGGACTCACGGGGAATTTCAAAGGTGCCAGCACAACAGTCTTTGGGGTCTGCCAAAGAGCCAGATGCTGGTGCAGAGTGAATATTTTAGACTGTTTGCCATACTGTTTTCAGAATTCTACCTGATCATCTTCCCATCTCCTTTGGAAAACCCAGTGGTATGTTAATTATCAACTTCATAGAAGAAAAAATATCCACAGTAAGCTTAATGACTTTACAGAACTTTTGCTTAAATGCAAAACAAAAAAAAAAGGACGCTGTTAGAGCGTGTTAAAATTCATGGGCAATGTATAATATTCATGGCTTCTTTGATTAAAAATGAAATTCCTTCTTTTTGTAACACCCAGGGATTTTCACTAAAGCAAAATGAAGATCTTTACTGCAGCTACTAAAAGCAGCAGCTGGCACTGAAACTGGTGGAGCTATACAGCCTGTGACGTGTTCTTTCCCTACTTCTCACCTCTAGTGAGGCAACACATATCTTCCCTCTCTTCCTTCCTTCTGAAAACCCTCTGACCACTGGAGAAATATGAGAGTCCTGTAATAATTTGTGGTTAAGTTGTTCTGATGAGAAGGATAAACTGAAGGTATAGATTTGCAATTGGTAGATGCCTGTCTGTTGATTAGATATAACTGTGTTTTTATTTCCATCTCTCCTCCAGAGGATATAAAAGCAGTCACCTGTCAACCCAATGCAGCAATGAAATTCAGCAGCCTATTGTCCCAATCACTGCTTTCAATCACTCTAAACGGTCTCCAGAGACAATCATTATTATAGGACATGTTCCTAAGAGTAGATAAATGGAGCTCAACCTGCCAGCCTGCATAGGGAAAGATGGACAGTCTTGGCCAAAAATATGAAAGGGCCTGGAGCTTTATTGACATTTACATCAAAAATAGTTAGCAATGAAAGCAGCTGTTGTGGAGAGCTTTCACCACAACGTGTTTGGAATATGCTGTGAATTGAAATACAGACCTCCTGACAAGCAATTTACCTTCTGTCATTCTCCATGTGCTTGCAGCATTACTGGGTACTTGCTGTGATAGCCCACTTAAAGCTGCACATGTGTACAGTTTGGATGAAAGATTAACTGCAATTTGAGGCAGGAAGTAACGAATTGTGGAGTGTCATTCATAATGGCCGACATTGTCATCTGCAGGGTGACACCACAGCAAGAAGGTGCCTCTGTTGTGATGAGTTTATAGATTCAGATGTCATTCATCCTAATGAAGATCTGCCTACAGTTCTAATAAGCAGAGTGTGAGACAGCTCAGGATTATAAGCATTAATCTGCCTTGTTTGTTGACATTAACGTGATGACTAAAATGCCATTATGCAAGAAATTCTTTCGAAAGCTATTAAAAAGGGGCAATCTTAAAAGGAGTATTACAGCCCAGAACAAAATATGTGCCAGCAGTTAATTTGCATGTTTACTCTTTTTATTTTCTACGCCGTATTGATTTTTTTTTTCTCCTCTAAATAACTTAGGTTGCACAAAAGTTTTTGTTATTTCATGAGCATGGTACCACTTACTGTAGCTCAAATACAACCCACATGCCGGTTTCCCCTAATGCAAAACGTAAACCCATTGACCCCTGGTGCTGATGGCAGATTATGTTAAATACAAATAACAATGCAATAAATATTTAGCTGATATCTTGTGAAAATAACAAACCCAAATCATGCCAAGCACATTTAAAAGGAAGACTTACGATAATATTTAATTTAAATAATTGACCTAATATATGAGTAGATTGGATTTTCTTTTCAGGCACAGAAATAAGCCCTTTCAAACTGATGTGGTGCTCCTGACTATGGGGGTCAATGGAGAACTGCCAAGGCTGATTTTTCCAAAGACATCAAGACCCTTACAAGTCATTATCAACTGGAATTGAAATAAATCTGTGTGTAAATCTCTGTTTAAAGAAGGCTAGAAGAAGGATATTAAGGATTTTGATCTTTATCCCTGCTGAAGTGGATGACATACATAAAAATGGATGTATGCCTGTCTTCTCAACTAAGCTTAAATGAAAACTGTATTCCCTAGCAAAATCCAGATGGCAATCTAGATATGGCATAAGATATTTTCTTTCTAGCTGCACCTGAGAGACCCAGGGGACAGGTTCTAAAGGACAATGATGCGGATGGGGGACCCCTTTGCACTTAGGGGTGAATGCTGATGCTTCAGCATTTTTTTTCTTTACACCTAGTTCTTAAAATCAACTTGAAAATTCTTAATTTTTAATTTATGTAAGACACATTTCAACAGAACTTATATATTTTTGCTGGAATTTGTGGAACAAATTACACTCAGCAATAGGAGATTTGGATTGGGGATAGGTTAGTAAAAGATCTTCTAAAAAGGTTAATCGAAACCTACTGGCAACTGCTACCTTTGTAATATGTCAGTGGAGGGTGAGGAGAAAGATTTATCTTGACATATGCTTGCCCATATATCAATGGATACAGGTGAAACAATTTAAAAGAAAGGAGAATCTGGGAGACATCCTGTGGGCCAAGGAAACTATGGACTGCATCTTCTCAGTCTTTTGTATCTTTCTGAAAGGGACAATATTAAATAATCATATCTACTAGGGTTTAACAAGAGAAGGGTGGAAAGTAAATCCATGTTATGTGTGGGACCACTGGAGGCTGCTTCTAATGAGAGCTGGGATGTGGAAGCTTTATTGCAATTCTGTGAGTTAGTGACTTAAAACTACATGCAACAGCATGGATTTTCACTTTCCCTTTGCACAAGGGTTCTTTTTTTCTAATGAGTCAGGACAGCCTTAGAAAAGTCCTTTTGTTACACTAATCTAAGCACATCTAAACTTGAAACTACAATTGCATAAGGGTGCATTTATTCCATAGGAGATCCAGCTTCCTTCCACAGGCAAAAGAAGTTTCTGTTTAAGGTGAAGGATTAACTGCTCATTTGTGGTTTATATTTTTTGGCCTGCAGGTCAAGTCTAGAATGGCATCTAAAAATGACCTTTAGGTAGGAAAGACACTGGACTCCAAATGCAGTAAGTGGGATGAGTCAGAAGCCTTGGACTGGGGCTTAAAAGGGACACAGCTCAAAACAAGGAGCTGAGAGAAGTTGTGGTGCAACATTTTAAGCCCAGACTACTAAGGGAACCCCACAGATGGAAATGATCCTAAGCATCAGGTTGCAGAGGTCTCTAATGAAAGCAGGAATCTGGTCTCCTTTCAAACAGTCTCACTGAACACAGGTTTATTAAATGACAGGATCTGGAGAAAGTGGTACTTCCCTTCTCCCCTGTATCTGGGTCAGAGTAGAAGCTGGCAAGTGTGAGGCTCAGATCCATCACACTTCCCTTGTTTGACGGATCCCTAAATTCCCCCTCTGTTCGATCTTAATATTTCCAAATAATGGATGAGACTGCTGGGAGATATTCCTCGAGCTTTTACTGTAACATCAGCCTCAATACAGGGTGAGACAACTGAAAGATGGCAACAGCTCATGTCTTGCCAACAGCAGCCAGAATTCTCTGTGTTACAAGGCCTTTTAAAAGTTTTCTAACCAATAGCAAATTGTTAAGAGCTTACAGGCATCTGCATAAACCAATCATTAAAACTACACGTATACCTTCTATCTAACAACAGGTGCTTGTTTCATATTTCTTATTACTCAGAATCTTTTTATACTCTTCTATAAACAAAGCACAGAGCTTCATTATTAAACTTTTCTATTATCTTGCTTAACATCTTTTTCTACTTGCTAAGGCCTAACTCTACAGAGCACAAAAACACAGTCTTATTGTTCTGTGTCCTTATTCTTGTATCCTTTGAACTTTAGGCCTACATCTGCACTGCCATGAGAGTTTTCTGCTTTTTCTATTTCCCACACCCCTCTTGGTTGGTCAGGATTTTTGGTGTGGACTCTGGTCTTGCTGTGCATGCTTGGGCTTTTTCTTAGCAGGTGAGAACATTATTTAAAGTGAAAGGGCTGTGCTGAATAGGCTGAGCTGCCAGGCACAAAGCTCCCTTGTGCCAGGGACTAGCAGGAGGGCAATGGGGAGAGCCTAGACAGGGGCTGGCCCCTTTCTGCCCCTCATAGTGTAGGTGGGCTACATGTTGAAGAGTCTGAAACCCAGGGCTGCACTCACACAGAAGCATCCAGTGCTGCTCCTTGTCTTCTCCATCCCTATGCAGTGTGAGCCCCCTGGCAGCACTGCCAGGCAGTCCCCACTGGCTGTTTCAGCAGGGTGGGACTTCTGGTTCAGCCAGCATAATTCCCTGACATATTTCTGACTAGAGATATGCTCAGTCCCGAGGGGAACATACCTCGGAGAGCAGCTGCTTGCTGCTCGTCCTACCCCCTGCACCAGCTGCACATCTCCAGAGCACCAGATGCACACAGGAGCTCTCAATGGTGTCTATGCAGTGATCTGAACATTTTCAGTACTGAACCATTTTCCTGTCCTATTTGAACAGGACTACTATTCATTCCTTATGCCTGTGTTGGGCTGATGAGGACAGCACACAACTACGATTTCAAACCCCCCTGAAATAATGCCCCTTTTGCAAAACACTGTGCTCCTCCATTGTGGTTATTTGGCTGTTCAGTGTCCTACATGTAAGAGTGAAATACCAGTTGTAAGGGCACTTCTAGACCTTTTGAAAACTATTTCACAGAATTTTTAGGGTTGGAATGGGCCTCTGGAGATCACCTCATCCAAACCCCCACTCAAGCAGGGTCACCCAGAGCAGGTGACACAGGAATGCCTCCAAGTGGGATTTTAATGTCTTCAGAGAGACACAACCATATCTCCCCAACCTCCCTGGGTAGCTTGTTCCAGTGCTCTGCCCCCCTCAGTTGTGGCAGAAGTTCTTCCCACTGAAATGGAGCTTCTCATTGTTTAGTTTATTGCCTTTGCTCCTTGTCCTGGCACTGGGCACCACTGAAGAGAGTCTGGTACCATCCTCTTCACAACTGTCTTAGAAATATTTATGGACAGTGATGAGATCCTCTCTCAGTTTTCTCTTCTCTAGGTCCTTCTCCCTCAGTCTTTCCTTACAAGAGAGATGCTGCAGACCCCTAATCACCTTTGTGGCCCTCCCCTCCATGTAATCTCAGTCATATGGCCGTGAGAGTTAATCTGGCCCATGGAAACCCTGCTTAGGCTGCCTGTACGCTCATGTGTGGGTGTAGGTCCACAGCAGGGTCCTGTTCCTATGTGCAGGGGAGGTGCTTTGAAGCACATTGTGCATTTTGTCCAGTCTCTGTACGCAGATAGCCTTTGGGGGTGGGGATGTGTGCTGAAAGAGGCTCTGGGATGGCAAGACAGAAAAGATTAAACCCCCTGAATCTCACCCAGACAGAGCCAGCTCACTCTGGGAAAACTGCCTGGGTGTCACAGGCTGGGCAAAGGCTCGCTGAGTCCAGGCTGGCTCTGGGGTCCACCTACATCCCTTCACCAAATAGCAGGCACAGTCCAAATCCAGCAGAGTCACAGGATCTCAATTCAGTTCAGTATTCTATCTATAGATTCAAAAGACACAAATATTTTCAGAACCACATGTTGGATTTTTTGTTTTGTTTTGTTTATCACATATTTGTAATCAAAAAAGCTTTTGAAAGTGAATATGCACTTAACATTTGTTTATTTGTTTCCAGGGAACAGAAACAAACATTCCAACATTCCCAAAACAGCTGAGATTTGGGATGAAATGTTTCTTTTCTGGGAAAAAGCGAGTGACATGTTTTTACTTAATGATAGAATCTAGCTGTCCAGAAATGTCCACAAGTTTTAGGTCTGGGTCTGCAAGAACAGTATTCTCATCGCACTTTTAATTCTGGACTCCAAGAGCAAAAACATAGCTGATTTATGACACACTTTTAGAAATATGACTTAATTATTGGGAGCCAACTACAGATTTTGGTGGCATAAATTTCCCACAGGTCAATCAACTTAGGAGGTGTGAAAAGGTTAATAATATCCAAATTATTGATTACATTTCATATTTAAAATAAGAGAGAGGAATATTTCTAGAAGACAAAGAAAAATGATAGCTGAAAATGTGAGGAGAATTTGAAGGAGAGATTTAAAAAAACCCAACTGAGCAGGAGATTTTTTTAAAAATAAAAGTAGATAAAATACCAAAGTATATGTTTTTTAACAGATCCATAGTACTTTTAACTGAGAGTTTAATCTGTTTTGAATTGATTCAGTGAATAAAAACATTGCCTTTTCTAAGCAAATCCGGATGCATTTTTCACAGCGCTTGGCAGAATTGCCATCAGATCACTTGTGTCTTTAATTAGGCCTTGTGCTGGGAAGAAGCTGACTGTGACTTAAAGGGTCAAGATGGAGCAGCTTATTTTTAAGAGAGTATAATAGTGGGTCATTGAACTGCTGGGTATGTGTTGAGAAGGCAGGAGTATTTGTCTATGAAGTTTCTATTTGGATCTATGAGTACATCAGAAAATTCCACAAACCTGGATGGAAAATCACTAAAATTTAATTATTAAGGTTAATGGTTAAGGTTAAGGGAAGGATATTTAACCAGCTGACCTCCAGGAGTTCCTTCCAACCTCAACCATTCTGTGGGTCTGTGAGTCTTTGAAGAAAATTCACCTGGTGAGCAGACTGACCTGACAGAAATTCTGCAAGGGCTTTCAGTGTCTACTTGAATTTTTTCACATCAGAGAAAAGTACTGGCCTCAATAATGGCAGGGAAGAAAACCAAAACTAAAGGTTTGAAAATTGTTTATTTTCCCACAAGTATTAGGGGGATGAGCCAAATGAATACACTGGAGGATTTTTTTTTCTCTTTTCAGACTGCATTAACTTTCAGCCAGAGCTATGTTGGATTATTTCTAGCTTAGAAGCTGGACCTACTTTTGCCTCCTCTAACACTGTCATTAAACAGTAACACTATCTGGCAGCAACAAACAGCACAAAATAAGTCTAAGATTATCCAACAGCACACACAGCTGAGAACATTCAAAACCAGCTGGCAAATGTTTGGAGTTACTCCAGATTCTCATAGTTGTCTTCCCTAATGCAGGCAAAGGTAACAAATGTGCGAGAGGGGCCAAAGATCTCTGGTTTGCTCCCATGCTGTGCTTTAGCCATCAACTCAGAATATTCTGTGGTTCTGTGAAACTGATTATTGGGTTAGCTTTCCTAACAAGGACACACAGCAATATTCTTTCCTTAAACCCCCTGAATTCTGTTGAATTTCCCCAAATGGCAGAACAAAGTTTAAAAAAACCAATATTTATGAGCATAGCGTGTGACAGAAAGGAAATGTTCTTCCTACGTATCTTATCAAAACCTTGCAAACTGGTTGTGCGTGACTTTTCTTCATTCTACTCAAAGGACCACACAAAACCAGTCCTCCAAACCTGAAATCTTGGCTTATTGCCATGAGAAAAATCCAGACTCAGAAAAACAAGTCTTTGAGCAAAGGACTTTTTCATACAGTTTGTGCAGGAGAAGGAAAGACTTCAGGCAGGCATTGCCTGACACTAAAACCTGTTTCTCTGCCTCGTGGTAAATCTGTGCTTAATACACAAATGTGAATGCCCCCATGCTTCCCTCACTTGAGGCTGCTCATTCCTTGAAGCTGCAGTTCAATTCAGCAAATGGAAGAAAGGCTGGATTCCCCCAAATGCGCTAAGGTTGGGCAGTCCCTGCTCTGTAGTACACATGGCAGCAGCTGGCTGCTCTACATGACACTGGTAAAAGAAAAATTGTGAATGTTGCATTATTATGTATTTCTACTATTTCTAATTGTCTTCAAAGGGGAGGCATATTTTTGAGTTCAAGCACAGCTGATTCTTTCCCATTTCCCTAGCCTTACAAAGTTCCTCCCACAGACTTGGGAGAAGCAGGAATCACATACTCAGTGAAATATCGAGGTTTTCAGGTATTGTGAGCTTTTGCTTTTGGCCAGTATATTTTCTTGGTGAGTAGGTAGATGTGAACACAATTTTCTGGATAAGTTCAGCAGTGAAATGTTGGAAAGTGCAGGTGAAGTCCTGTAGCCCTTGATCTCAGAGCTCTTAAGAGCAGAGTTAAAATGCCCCCAGGTTAGGGAGGTCTTGCTGCTCTGAAATGAGGTGTTCTGTTCAGCCTGGCTAGAGGGCTTTGTGGAGACCACTTGTGTCCCTTTGTCAGGACAATTTGGACAGAAGCTGCTGATTTCTGTGGGGGTAACACCCCACTAGAAGCCATGGGACAAAAAACGGAAGTGCTGCTTCTTTTGGGTATGCACCTGCTCTGGACTCTAAGTGTGATCAAGAGCCTTAGCATCTCCACTGGCAAGGGCTCTGAGAGGAGCTCTGTGTTGCAAGACAGAGAAAAAGATAACCTATTGTTTAATATTCACAGTATGGCAGGACCCAGGAGCCTAAGTCAGCCTCAGGGCTCCCTTGTGCTAACCTTCATTCAAACACTCTTTGTCCTTTATCCTATTTACCTGTTAAAAGGTCTCCTCTCCTGTTTTTAGCTTTGTACAACTTTGTTTGATTTTTTTTTCCCTTTCTTTCTCAGGAGCTTGTCACCTCTTTCTTTGTCTTGTTTCTGAAAATCAGTAGAGAAAACAGAAAAAATATTTTAATGTAATGTGTTTCCTGGATTTTATGTGGTGACTAAGTTACAAAGAACAACCCCTGCTAGTGAAAATTTCCTTTGAGATCTTCCTTTTATTATAATAGGAATGTTGGAATGAGCAGTGATTTTTGTTTCTTTTTAAAGGCATTTTCTGAATAAACAATTTTAGTTGGAAATATTTGCTTGACTCCCTTAGGACATTGAGAGTATTGGTTGCAAAACTTACCATCTGAACTATTTAATAACTTATTATTCTGTTTTGCAAACTTATCTTCATTCTGATGTTGTAACTTGGCTATCTCCGTGGACAGCTGAGGGCTGCTTCATTGCGGGTATAAATCGCCCCAAGTCTGAGTAAGGAACTGGAGGAGACAAAATTGCAAGGTGAGAGGGCTAGTTATAAATTTGGCTGAGACATCTAAGGAAACATCATTTCTAGGCTTTCATTCCAAGGTACTGATGTGCAGACTCAGAAAAACCTGAGTGCAATGGAACCAGCCAGCTCCACTGTGCTCCAATTTGATTATTGCTATAAATTGTCAAGTCTTTAGGAAGAAAACTGTAAGTTAAGCACTCTTGAAGGAACAGCTGACTGTCTGCACTGTCCATTACGCAGTCATGGCTGAGGAGCTGCAGATCCTTGTTTGCATGCAGTGACATGGAGGTGACACTGCAGTGCCTCCTTCCAAACCTGGTCCCCTCCTGCTCTGGGGTCAGAGTTTGCTGCTGTTTTATGAGTTGAGCAAATAGATTGAGCAGCATGTCTGGATGGCAGGGAGCCACCAGGGACCCACTCTTTGCAAGAACTGACCCAGTGAGTGCTGGACGGCTGGGAAAACCCTTGAGATGAATCCACCAAAAGATTGACTTCCCAGCTGCATCATTCTCCTCCCCCTCAATCTCGTCCTGTCCCACTGCCTGTGCCCCCTTCAGTCCAGACCCCTGGTGGTTTGGACCAGGCAGAGCCTGGATTCAGGCACAAATGACTAATGGCAACAACGTGCGTGGGGCAGGATCTGGGTTTCAAAGTTAAGCTCTGAGATAAGGGAAGTTCTGGTCATTTGAGCAAACAAACCTTGGATGAGTAAGGAAAGTTCTGGGGAGAACAAATGAATGAATAAATAAACAGATAAAGTGCCTGTGTGAAGTATTAAATAGAGTCAGCTGCTCCATGAAAACAGGAAGCCTTTAAAATACGAGAAGAAAGAGGCATTTGTTTTCTGTATGCAGAAAAAGAGAGCCTTGACACTTTTATTTCCACTCCCAGTGCACATGAGTGTAGGAGCAGGTCTCTGCTCTAACGAGGCCAGGGAGACAGGGCTCAAGCTTGAAGCTTGAGCAAGTCCCTGTGGATGAAGGGTGGAGCTGTGTGTGGGTTAAGATGAAGGCTGAATCAAGCCTCAGCACTACTGAGATCATTCCATTTTCTCTCTTTGCCACTTGCTTATTATTTTTTCTTAATTAACTTTTCTTGAACGGAAATGCTTTTTAGCAGCAGGACTGGCTATAAATAGCTCACAGTGATCCGTTTGAAGGAGTATGGAAAAGGAGAAATATCTGCATTTATCTGCTTTTGCATGTCACTGACCTGTTTCAAATTCAATGTCTCCCAGTTTCTCATTCATATAGTACAAGGCAGTCCTCACTCAAAGATATTTTAAATATCTTCTTGATATATATTTGATATAGACATATATTATATATATTTCTGGTATGAAATGACATATTTTTCTGGTTTTTTATTCACAAGATGAGCAAATAAAACTTAAATTGTAAAGTGCACTGCATTAAGAGAACCCTAAGAATCTGTTTAACAATATTTGCAAGTGTTTCCTTGTGAAGAAAAGTTTATGAAATGTGTTTAAATATTTATGGAATGTTAAAAATGAGGCATTAATTGGCAAACAACTTAATTAAAATGCTTTCTCGAGTAATTAGGAGCAAATACCTTCCTCTCTATTTTGCATACCATTTGTCTTATTCTCCGTTTGATAAAGCCTGCCTGTCAGTCAAACTTTGCTGCAGGTAATTTTTTTAGCTCTTTGGGGAAAATCTTCAAAAATTACATCTGAATTTAAAATATTTTTATTATCATTTTTGTCTAACAAATTCTCCTTTTTACTTCATCTTCTATATGTCCCAGTAAAGCATCATCCTGGGAATTTAGGGCCTGAAGATGAAATTCTGCATCAAGGCATTACTGAGTTTCCAAAAATGCTCTCCTGAGAACAAACTGAATCAATCTAGAATCAACAAACAGTGCAGTTAATTAATGAGTACACCATAAGGGAGCTTTTTTAAACAATGTTGACTGCTGCTGCCTCAGGACCAATAGCACCAGAAGTTATTGCTGGTTTCAAAGAAGTGATTCTTAGGGTTCCCCCAAGGCACCTTTTGCTTACATTAGCTATTTACTACAACTTTTCCTCTTATTTGCACCCTAGGGAAAGTATACTTATTTGCTAAATTACTTTTTAAGTGATGCTTCTTTATGCCAGTAGCCTGAGGTATATGAGGGAAGATGCTGCAGCATAAATAATAGCAGAGACTGAGCTGCTTTAAAGCAAAGTGCAAAGAAAACCTCTGAGCTGGACACCATCCAAACAGTGCTTCCAAGCCAAGCTCAACCTGGAGGGTGAGGGGAGCCCCAGGGGCCAGCTGCACACCCAGCCAGCTGTGTGTCACCAGGGGTCACAAACCCACTGAAGTCCCCACAGGGAATATCCCTGCAGAACGCTTTGGAGAGTCAGGATGGAATAACGGAGAAACTCCCCCAGATTTCCAGACACTACAAACCAGAGAAGCTGAATCAGTCTAGGAGAGTGATGCCAGTTTGCACCAGGTGAAATTGTGGCTACCAGATTGTCTCCAACAATAACCCAAATGAATGGAATATTCCAACTACAGCCTTCCATATAAAAAAATCCAAACAACAAAATATTAAAAATGGGACTGCATTTTTTTGAGGGTCACACTGCTACATTATGGTGAAGCAATGACAACTTTTCTTGTGTGACTTTTGGAATTTCCCTTTCAGGCCACTCTGTAGGAGGAGAAAAAAAATATCTAAAGTAGGAGGCTGTGTTTACCAAACACCCTTCAGAACATAAGCTGGGTAGATCATCATGTTCTTGCAAAATTATGTTTTCTTATCACAGCTATGTGATAAGAGTTTAAAATTGTTATTAAGTAGGGTCAAACTATCACGGGCCTGGGATAAAGTTGTATTTGTGTGTAACCCATTTCAGACGTTGGATGAATTGCTGAAACTCCAGCCATGGCTGGAGCTCTTATAAATGTAACAGCATCTGTCATTCACACAATTTAAAGTGTTCCATAAAATCGTTGTGTGGAAGTAGTAATCTAAATCTGAATGGAGGAATTATATATTAATAATTCCAAGAGACTGTACAAGCACTGGTTATAGCAATAATCAGTTGGTATTACTGATAGGATCTTGCTGGAAGGTATTTCCAGCCTTTTCATGCTTTTAGTAACATTTACTGAGCAATTACCACTAACATAAATGTTTCAGTGCGGATTCGCTGACGTAATGTAATCTCTAAGGGTTAGGGATGATTGAAGTTCAGGTTTGTTCCTGCTACAGAATTTTGGCCAGGTTTTTGTAGGACCAAGGAAAGTGTGACCATGAGCAGGATGGGGTGAAGTTGGAGAAACCTTCATGTTTCTGGAGGGCATGCTTTGCAAAGAGTCCAGGCAGATTGGAAAAGAAAGGATCCTGCAAAATGCAGCTTTTGTTCCCAGAGAGGAAACTGAAATCTGTGCCAGGAGGGCAAGTGCAATCTAAACCCAGGAAGTTAAACTCAGTCATTTAATTCTCTTATGTTTATGTCTGGTTTTGTTAATTTCCTGTAAATTTGAAGGGACTTTTCAGCACAGGCACCATGACAGGGTTTGACCCGAGCAACGACCATCTGCTGGAAGGGAAAGACCTCTTGCCACAGAGGCTCAAGCACATGGCACATGAGCCTTGTGCAGCTGGCAGCTGAGCATGGGGATGCTGTTTCTTTGGAGCTCCTCCTGGCATTGCCACTATTTATTTATTACTTGGATTCCACTTTCCCTGAGTGAGCTCGGCTGTGTGCTGCACTCCAGAGTGGTTTCACCCAGGGACCGTGACCAGAGCTGGGGTGTGAGGTGGCCCCAGACTCTAATCTCAGTGGTGCTCCAGCAGATTTGGCTGCAGGGAAATGTTGACAAAAGTTGCCATCTCCTTGATGCTATTTTGGAGTTAATTTTGCTTACTTCAGACAGCGGTCACTTTGGTCTTGACATCAAGGAGAAATTTTTAATTTTATTTTTTATATTAATAATTTATATCTGGTTAAAAACATAAACCATATGCATAGATTGCTTAAATATGAAGGAAAAATTGATTAAAATGGCTAGTGAGGTGGGAGGTTGATGTACTTCTATTAAAAACAAGCAGGAAAACCACATCAGATTTGTACTATAACTAGTGAAGGTTCTGATTTCAGCAGGCTCTCAGAGCACCTTTATGAAGCAACTCGTACATGCTGTTTTATATTTCTCAGTAATAAATCTTTCTCCTCAGCCCAAAACTCAAATAGAAATGTTTATTGCACATAAAGGACATGACTTCAGATTAGGAGTGCTCATACCAAGCCTTTTCATAGACATTTTTCATACCAAATAGAAACAAAAGCAATTCACATTTGGCATTGATGCATTGAATACTACTTCACTAAAAAAACCCACTGGGTCATCTCTATTCCTATTTCTTGGTATTTAGTTAAAATTCACCTTATAGGTATGTATCAGATAGCAAAAATTGGAGATGTCTAAAAAGGTTGGAGGATTTCTGGTTATCTTATGTAATATTGTAATAATAGGAGCCACTAAAATCCTTGGATGGCTTTTTTTTCCTTTTCTTTCCAAAAATCATTACCAGTATCTGCTTTTTCTTCATGTCCTTGTATCCTTTCTGTTTGTTTTCTGTGTATCAGGTAAAGTACAGTACTGCCTTACTATCATGATGACCAAAATCCAGGACTGAGCTAACAAATTATGGTTTTTATTTCTACAGATTAAGTATTGTAACAATAACAAAAAAGTCTGTTCATTTCATGGATATAATTTTATAGAAGTCTAGGCATTGGAACGCTGACAATATGAATAAAGATGGTGTGGTGAAAAAAAGGTTCTATAATGACCTGTATGTACACTATACATTTAGTTTTTTTCTGTAGAACAGCCAACCACCAGTGCAAGGCGCTGGGCTTGATCCTTCTGTGTGGATGGAAAGCAGTAAACTATATTCAGTTCCATTATCAAATTACTCAAAATTCCTAGTATGTGAAGAAAACTGTTAACAACATTCTTTCTGGCATCACCTGCTCTCCTTTCTAGTCTATTTATAAAAGCATTCCCACCCCAGCATCTCCAGCCTTCTGTAGCAAATATGATATACTCATGTTCCCAAATCCTTGCTTCCTACTGGAGGTGAGGAGACCTCTTTTATAGTTACTACAATAAGTTGACTTCTTGTTGTGGATGGGAGTGGGAGCTTCAGACAAAGTTTATTAGAGAAGCACAACCATTGAACCATGAGGTGCAGAGTGGACCCCTTTGTTTTCTAAATTCTTCTGAGAGAGGAGCCTGGAGGCAGCTAGATCTAATCTTAGCCCCAAATTTTGCCAATGGTTTAAGTAACCACATCCTGCAGGATTACAGACAGAAAATCATATGTATTTATATAAAACACAAATGATTAGACCAAATATCTTAATCAGGATTATTTGCTACACAGTATAAAACCTAGAACTACTAGCAATGCATAGTATAGGCTAGCATATCGCACTGTATCACAGCAATTATACTAAAGCTAGCAATAAGAAACAAGCTTTAAGTAGAAATTGATGTAACTCACCATGCCAATGCTGATGGGCAGATCTCCTTTTCTTAACCTCAAGGAGTATACTTGTGGGGTGTTCCCTACCCAAGGATGGAATCTCCATGAACTCCAAGAGGAAATATAACATTGTCTGAGTGGCTTGACCACATTCCAGGGCAGAGCATCCTGCTACATTTGTTCCCAGTGCTACAAACTGTGTTTCTGTGCTTCTGTCCAGCTGTGTCCTTTGGTTCATGGTAATTGTAAAGCCTTGGAAGAGTATTGACTTATTGTGCATCTTGGCCAGCTGATTCAAGTTGCTTTGTAGTGGATTTCAAAATTACCCCTCAATTTACAGGGTTATTGTCCTTCCTGATTATCTTACTGACAAACTGTCTAACAATGACCAGTCGATCTTGCCTGCACCATCCACTCCAGAAAGGTCTGTTCTTCTTTGTCCCCACTAACTCTATCTGGTACGCAAGATCCATCTAAGAGTTCTTGAGAAGTTTAGAATCAGACAGTGTTATTAACCTGCCTACACACAGGCAGTTTCTTGATATGCTTCAGCATAAATACTTGGTAGGGCCAATTGTTGGCTCTCTCTGTGTAGCTCTACCTCCAAAACATTTAGAAAAGTTCTCCATATCTCCATGGTGAAGATCTCAGCCAGAAAACAGAAAAACCTAGACTTTTGAATCTGCAGGCAAGGGAATGCAGAAGTTACATATGATGCTGGATCCAGTTGCAGATTCTATACAGACTGATAGTGATTCACAACTTTTGGAATGCCTGAGGATTTGGGTCTTGACTGAATGCAAACTTTGGGTACTCTATAACTTTACAAGTGCTGATGTAATATGAAGTGATTCAACTAGTTCAAAATCTCCAAAAATGTTTTGAAGGGTTGTCTTTGTACAGCAGGTTTTATCACAGATCAAGCACCATCTATGCATGCAGCTTGCTAAATCATCTAGCCTCCCCCGGCTGCCACACACCTTCATAAAATATATGGACAAAATGAAATCTGTATTGTGACTAATTTGACAGGTAGTTGTGAATCCACACATCTCCTGGATCAAGCTTGTATTTAGAGTTGATTCTATCATAAAGATGGCTGT
The DNA here is from genome assembly GCA_008694505.1 of Cyanoderma ruficeps. Taxonomy (NCBI): domain Eukaryota; kingdom Metazoa; phylum Chordata; class Aves; order Passeriformes; family Timaliidae; genus Cyanoderma; species Cyanoderma ruficeps. Next base: position 4,600,241 of record VZDJ01007755.1, read on the forward strand.
TGTGAAGGAATGTGCAGTCTCTGACCTGTTCATGGTAAAGTTTAGAAAAGATATTTTCGCATTCGCTGATGTCAGTTTGTCTGAATTAGTAGAATATGATGTCTATTTTAAGCTGTTATGTGAACTAGCATATTTTAATTACCAGTGGAAGTGAATATGAGTATTGACACACAGCTCATCTCTAACTATGAAATTCCTGAAAAAAGTAAGCTACCAAGCATCAAGATATTTCTGGAATATGTATCATGATTCCCTGTATTGTGGGAGGGAGATTTACAGTGCTGGATCTGTAGAGGATATTGTGCCAACAGTGTGGCAATGCTAATTTCTACGTATTCCTCTGTTGTATTCAAAGAGTTTGGGTGATGCTCTTGCTGTGTAAGCATTTCTTTTTCTTTTTTTTTTTTCCCTTGTACAACACCAGAATGCTTAAGCATTATAGCTGTGAGAGTTTGAAATGCTGTTTGCAAGTCAAACTGTTTCAAAGTAGCCCTGAGGGGAAGGAAAACAAATATTCCCTTAACCTTCATTCTAATTATATCAGTCATTAAAATACAGGGAACAAAGAAGAGTGTTTATTAAAATTCCCTTCTGTTGATAGCTCCTCTTCATAGTGTGGTTCATACCAGCAGATGTTTAGAGGAAGCATCTTTGTGGAAGAGAGGAATAGTATGCTTATGAATTGCGATCACTTAACCAAACATTTTAAAATATTCTGATACTCCCCATGATCTTTTATAGTATATGCTGAGGAGCTATTTTAAGAATGCATTTTCATTACAGTTATCTCTGTGGTTGTCCAGATTTGCACAGTGCATTTAATGTAAAATCCTGATGAAATAACAGTGTTTGATACTTGTTGATTAAGATCCAGAACTGGCATTGTACGCTCTGCAGATAAGCAGAAGGAATAGAAATGGCTGTTTTCAACTGAAGATCTAATTTCCCTTCACTATGAGAACTCTTGATTCTGTAATCATAAATTAATTAGGTTAATTCTGAGATTATTAATACAACTGGCATCTACTTCAAACAAGGAAGCCATCTGCTTTTATAGGGGCATTGGAGAGGTACAGACTTCTGCTCTACATAATTTACTTTCTTCATAGGACTTTTCTTCTTCCCTGCAGTGCAAGTTTCAGGGTGGGCTTCAGAGCACATGCCCCTACACTGAGTTTATGACAAGGTGACTATTCTACTGTGTTCAAAATAATCATACCCTGCCTTGGAAAGATCGGTGTCAGGTTGTCTGGTGATCAATAGAAATGAGCAGAAGAACAGGAATACTTGGTTTTTTAGCTAAAATTTGAACCCGAGTGGATATTTTTCTGCAATTTATGTGGCTTTTTTTATTACAGAAATTTGATATGGAACCACTTATTGGATTCAGCTTTCTCTTTTTGCTTCCTAAATGATAATAGCTTTTTTATAATTAAGAGTTTTAAAAACCTTTAAACTTCAGCCTTTATTTTAGGGGCAATTTCTGTTTTCTTTCATTTTTGCATTTGTAATCCACAGAAATTAAAATTGACTCTCATATAGCTTTAAAAACTGCTTAAATATTTTTAAGCAGTACGTTTTTCTGCAAAAATGGAAGTTTAGTATGGTATAGTATGCTACTAGTCTGATATGGAGAGTAAGAGCCCACTTTTCTTTCTTGGTGTTCATGCCACAAGGCCTCCAAGTCATTTACAGGATTATTCTGGCACAAGCAAAATGAAGCAGTCAGAGCAGTCAGCATGGGACTAAGGGGCTCCAGCTCTCAGAGAGGTGCTGCACTGCACATCTCTGCTGCACACCACTTGTCTACCTGTATAGGGAAATACATGTTGCTTTTGATGGACATGATGATGATAGCATATGCTATTGATGCAATCCTCCTAAGTTGGGGAATTCTAACACGTAAACCAGGTTACTGAGGCTTGTATGAAATTCAGGTCACACCTGACACAAGAAAGACAAAGGAGACGACTTCTGGGAAGCTTCATATCCCAGCAGTAAAAGAGAGAGCAAGAACAAGCTCCTTAAGTTAAGTTACCAAAGCTCCATGGCATGCAAGTGTCAGCTGGTATCCTGAACTCTGTCATGTTTCATGGCTGTGAAGATGAAGACCATTCACAGTGAAAACAGCACAACAAGAGCAGCAAGCACAGGGCTGATGGTATGAAAACAAACTGTTCAGGGAGCAGGTGGGAAGCAATGGGGGCCAAGCACCTTAACCCCACTTCAAGCATGTCTAATGCTCCAGTAGCAGAAGGCAGCTGTAACTGGAGTGGATCCTGAGGCAGCTCAGAGCTGCTGCAGTGACATGTAGGTCCCTTATCGCTGGGGTATAGGCTGTGACTGTGCCAGAGTATTTCTGTTACAATTGAAAAATCTTCTTTATTCAATAAAATGTTTAAGTTATTTCCTCAGTTGTGCCTATGCTACAGGTAAGGATTGAGCTGCTGAGCTACCTGCTACAGAGGTATATTGAGAGAGAAATGACTGGAAACTAGTTTCAGTAGCTAAACCTGCTGAGTTCTTCAGTAAATTTAACTTAGCTCATTTGGGAGAAGAGTGTTGACTGCTTCCTCTTTTTTTTCTTCATCTATACCTGTCTTCTTTTGGTAAAAGAAAGACAATAACCGAGTCTATATTTCTATTTTAAAGATAAAACTAGCAAATTAGGTAATACTAGTTGTGTATGCCCAGAGGACTTGCTTCTGATGATTCTTTCATTGCCGTACAAGACAGAATTCTCAATCCTCCATGAGTAATGCCACCAGGCAAACCTGCTGATTTGCAGCAGTTCTGATGGACTTGGTGTCTGCCTCTCCAATCTATCCCATGGTTTTTTCTAAGGAAAAAATAAAAGGAAAAGCAGTGGAAACAATTTGGTTCTGGCAGATTTCTGTTTTATTGAACTGCACATTTAGTATACAATGCATGGAACCACCGTCCCACCATAATTCATATAAAGTGTTCCAAGTTTCCAAAAGTCAAAGTCTGAGTGCGTGGAAAAAGGAAAAACCCTAGAGAAGCATCCAAAACTAAGGAAAAAAATGTCATGAAGACAAAATGCCTGAGCTTATCAACAAACACAGGTTGCCTTCAGGAGCAGGTTTCTACAACCTGTTGAATTGTAAGTAAAGAATATTTGTTTTTAAAAAGATATGTCTTAGATTATCCAAGCATTGACAAAGTCCACTCAGTTCTAGATGGAGCAGAAGAAACATATTCACTCTGCACATTGCAATACAGGTTTACAGAGTGATTTGACTTTTCCAGTTGAGGGGCCTAATTCCTTAAAGGTAGATTTCCACAGGTACTTCCTTAGTGATGAGAAAAACCCCCAAAACCCAAAAAGGATATTTAGAAACTGTAAAGAAGTTGTAACAATTTTTGTCCCCTGAGGCTGTCATGCAAATAAGTTTTTCAGTGGGCTGCTATTTTATATTAAACTTAATATGGAAGAGTCAAAACCCACTGGTTTAGATTCAGTTCTGTGATACTGTAAATGCATTTAAATGAAGAGTATTGTTTCCTATTTACATTCGTACCAGAAAAACCAACAGAGGCATTTGCTCCTTGCTAGATTTTATGGAAGCAAAGTGCAGGAAGTCATGAATAGTCTGCTTTTATTTCTGAAATGCACATTCTCTTTTATTTGGCTTTGAGGCTTACATAAAAATCCCCCCCTCCCACTGTTAAAAATTATCATCAACCCCCAAATAATCCAGTATTGCACGTATTCTGGAAAATGAATATGGGCTAATTAAAAATATAGAGGTAAAAGCACCAGTTGCATTCAGTAATTGCCAGCAGGCAATGTTATTGCATGCAGAAAATTGACTAGTATATCCAATATAAATTATTGATGCACTCATATTGACTTATTTTGACTCTGATGGATAGAAAATGTGACACTATTGTAATATGCATATTGTATTAATAACATAACTAATCAAAGATAATTTTTAACAAACTCTGACATAAGGCGCTAAATTATTGATGGAGAACAGTTTAGAGATGGTTAGTGCATTAGTTGAATGTGCTCATTTCACTGACCATTTGGTCTGGTCCCATCTGCCACAAGTTAGCTTCCTCAGCTCTCTAGTACCCATTCAGGTGCATTTGGAGCAGCTGGGATATTAGTTCTCTGTGGAGAAATAAGATCTCACCATGACTCGCCAATGCTCCCTGCAGTTCCATGCTCCCCAGCAGCCTCTTCAACAATAGGACAAGGCCCTTCTCAGTTCCAGGTCTAATAATTTAATCCCATAAAACAACGTAACTTAGTCCCTCAGAGAGTCCAACCTTATCAATAAAAAATGCGGGCATACAATTTACATTGTAAAGTGACATTCCTCAATATTGCTTTTTTTTCATTCTGTCAAAAGCTGCTTAATAAAGAAAAGACTTATTCAAGGAACTAATGTGGCCATTTGAGGTAATTGGCTTAGGATTGTGGCATGAAAATTTGGAAAAAGTGGAGGCAGTGGTGGGAGGGATGTGAGAATTAGGGGAGTTACTCTATTAAAGGAGATAGTTTCTTTAACTCTTTAGTTTGTGGAATAGTAACAACAATAAGAACAACAAACAAAACAAGCCACCCCCAGAATGTGGCTTGAAATTCAGAGATTTCAAAGCAATAAATGCTCACTTTTGATCCATTTACAGTTAAATGTGGTAGTATCAAATAGGCCATATACTATTAGCAACATTTAGCAATCTGTTGGACAGAGAATTGGGACAATTCATATTGTGACTCAAAGCACTAAAACAAGTGGTTCCCCATGACTTTTAAGTTTTGTGGTACAAATCAGCCATTGTGTATCATGCAGTATTTGCAGACTGTGACCATTTCCACAGATGTTTTAAATTAGAAGTTGTTCTTTGTTGTTAACCCTGAAATATCATCTCATGAGGAATGTCAAGAAGGAGCAAATGGTTGGAAACTTAAAGAAAACATTACCTGATGGTAAGAATCTTTTGAAAGAAAATACTTTTCACACCAGTCTTCACCAGAGGTGGTGGGAAATGACAATCATTAGCACACAGCTTCATAAACCTTCCAGAGGTCCCTTCCACCCTGCTGATTTTCTGCCGTATAATGGCTTTGAGAATGTCTACGTTTTCAGAAACCACTTTTTAGTCCAGGAAAGTTCTCTTTGTGCTAGAAGATTTGTCATGCTCCCACTTGGTCTTCTAGGCTAAATCAGCTGTCCCACCTAAGCAGCACTCTGTAATGCTCACCATGCCTCTCTGCCTTAGCTAATACCCTGAGTGCTAAATGGGCTTCAGCAACCGCTAGCAGCAACCAAGGCATGAGTCAGAGAATGAAGTCAGCCTCTGAATGCACAAAAAGATATGTCAAAGCACTATTTGATTAATGTCAAAAAATGTCCTTGTTTCTGATTTTCCATAATCAGAGAGCATACAGTCTTACTTGTTTTACCTTTAAGTAGGCTGCAATTTACTGTCCCCACTGGAACAAAATGAGGTAGGTCTGAAAAAGCAGGGGAATTTCAGGAAGTACTCATATAGCAAACCACAGTTTACCATAATAACACGGACCAGGCAGACAGTGATGAAAAATATCTGGATTTTTCATGTGGTTCCTAAAAATCAAGGCAACATATCTGTCTCTATCCTCAGCTCACTTGCCTTTTCTGTCTCTGAAGAAAAGCAGGGAAGTTTTCTCCAGAGCTAGGTTTTTGGTCCTAGTCATAGGTGGTGTTATTAAGGTCAACTGAAAAATATCACTTCCCTACTCTGGTATGATTTCACTCATGTGACTAACATATAACAAAGGAAGCTGTGATGAAGTTTCCAGCTTTCCAGCTCTAGTGGCACACACTGAGGATTTCTGTGGCTCTCTAGCTCAGTCATTTGCTGGGGGAATGCTTGAGAACTTCCAAGAACCCAAGCTAGTCTATTTCCCTTTAACCCATGAAAACACCACATTTGCTTCCCCGTCCTTTCTGGACGTGACTAACCCTCAGGAATAACCCTTAAAAAAGCACTTCTGAAGAACTGTTTTCTCCAAAGGATTTCAGGCATATAAAAAGAGAAGAGCTTTCTTTTTTTCTTTTTTTTTTCTGTCTTTTTAAATGATACAAGAAGATTGTGTGCCATGAGACAGCAGTACCATCAAATTTTCTCTCAATAGTGTTCTCACAGGTTGAGCAGGGCTGTGATACCAGTGTGTGATTTTTAGGAAACATGGCACCAAGTACAGAAGGGACAAAAACGTGTTTTCCTACTGCGGCTGGCAAAAGGAGCACTTATTTTGGTATTCTAATTGCTAGAGAGCATATGATCTCCAACTGTTTCTTCCAGAAGAATTAAAAATTGTCAAGCGGCATTCTGCCGTCTTCCTGCATTTCATGGAAACAGCTGGCTAAACTTCTGCACTCCCTCATCCTCCTGCTGGAGCCTGGTTTTTAGTCACCGTCTTGCTTTTTTGCCCATCGATTTAAACATTGTTTACACCTTATTAATCTAAGCAAAGTATGACATTCTGCAAGGTTTTGAAATGAAGCACAAAAATTGGGCAGTAGATTTATCAAAACCCACTTTAACAAAGACTGAAGTCTAACAATTCTGGTGTAAGTCAAGGAGTTCATCTATATTGAATCGCTATACAATTTAATCCCTGTAAAATTTCACAAATTCACAACATGAACAGTCTAATTGAGGGGAAAAAAGCCATAAAAAGTTCCTTTTTTTTTCTTGTTCTGATCTGTGTATTTTATAATAAAATTGGTTGTTCTCATGTCAGACAACATTGTGCCTCTGTCTGTCTGCATGCTGCATCCTCACTGAGAAATGCAATTAGCTTTGCACTGAGGACAGAAAGCAGAAGTTTAGGTTGTACCATGCAACATCTCAGTGACTGCAGTGTTAAAGGCCATAAAACATCACGAAAAAAATGGTGAAGTGTAGGCAATGTCTCACCTATGTAGAGCAAATGATGCAGAGTTAAAGATATCCCAGGGAAGGATTTATTTACCCGCAAAGACTGTCCAAATTAAGTCACCAGAACCTAATTAGAGACAATGGCTGAAGTGCTCTGCCCTGCCAGTATGGGGAATGTGGGCAGTCAAAATTTCACTGGTGGTCTCAACTGCCCTTCCCACTCACACAGTGGTGGCAAAATCATCTTGCCACTCAGCATCCCATTGCCTAAGGATGGTGCATTAAAAAGGTATGACTAAAAATCTGATGTGGTTTTATATGGAGATTTCTAAGCCTCTCTAACATGATTTCTGGAGGGACTTGAGTTTCATTGGCTATAGTTATATTATAATGAGCATATGGACACAAGCCCAGATTGTGGCATGGGCATTCCATGAGCTTCAGTGCTTGTGGAGAGAAAGCCTGATTCCACCTTCCCTGGTAGAGAGGAGCCATGTCCCTCCTGCCTGCAGTATGAAGTGCCTTTGTGCATTTTCCCCAGTCACCAGCCTGTACACACAATGCCTTCCAGGGACAGCACCTTGCTGAATTTGGGCAATGAAGCTGTCATGGGGTTGTTAAAAGAGCCAATACCATGGTAGTAAGGACTGAAGAGGGGCAGCAGGCGGTCCAGGGAAGCTGCAGGGAGGTGGGAAGGGTGATGTGCTCTTGGTGGTAGTCTGGCCCATGCCCTGCTAAGCAATGCAGCCACTGCCTCTGACTCCAGTGGATGTGACAGCTCACACTAAGGTTACTTGCTCCAGACATGCAAGTTGGACTGTTAATAGCAGGGGAACATACCCTGTTTCCTCTTTTTAAATTGATAATCATGGTGTTTTCTCCTGTCTAAGTAGCATACAATTATTTCATCTTCTACTTCAAAAGCTTTCGAAAATATGAAAGTGCTACCTGGTTTTTTTTGGTCAGTAGAGGGGCAAACTTAAAAGGAAGTCAAGATTTTCTTTGTGTACTATTTGCCCTTTTTACTCATCTAAATAGGTGATGCATAGCTATTGAGGATTTGTCTGAAGAATGGTTTCTTTGGCACTGAAATATACTGAAACAAGACATATATATATACATAAGAAATACATTGAAATATGTCATGAAATATGTTGAAACACGAATATATAGTGCAGTCTCAAATGACTGATTTGTTTTAATGAAATTAAACTCCTCACAAGACTGCCCCAGAATTATATAATGATTTGAAGGGCTAATGCTTGCACTGGGATGTTTACATTAGCAAACAAATCTGGGAAATAAATGTATCCATTTGTCTGCCTTGCAGGGATATTCCTGAGGAGGCAGCTGCACACTGTTTGGTTTCATTGTGTTGTTTCGGTTTCGACCAGCTTGGCTTTCTTTTCAGCCATGCTGTGGGACAGGAAGGCTCCATTTCAGTGGTAAAAATGTTTCCTTTCAGCCAAAAAAATAAACATGTCAACTCCACCAGAGAATGTGTAAGACTACACAATGCAGCTCTGTTTACGGTAGGATGGACTACAACAGTTGAGAGTTGGTCTTCTTTACTTCCCTTCTGAGTTCTGCCCTGAAAGCACCCTGTAAAACCAAGGTGGGTTTTGGTGTGGTAGCCTTGCTGAAGCCACTAAAAACCCATTTGCCAAGTTTAGGCTTCCCAAAAATATTAAACATGAGATCATCACGTGGATATAAGTTCTTCAGTGACAGTTGAAATTAAGTGCTCAAATAAATCTAGCACTAATCTAAATATAAGTGAGAAAATCAACACTCAAATAAAAACATTGGGAAGTCTTAAGCAGATGATGAGATAAATTCAGCAGATAAATTGTGTATCGAATTTAAGGACCAAGCTTCAGGCTTTAGTAGAGAACAAGAAGAAAAGTATCAGAAATAACTTATATTAGGTAGAAATGTAAATTCATTTTAAATTGAGATTATGTATTTGAAATTCAACAAATTTGATTGTTAGCCTCAAGAATCCCTCCTTTAGGAATAGTTTCACTGACCAGTGATAAGCAACAAATGAAGGAAACCAGAGCTATAGGCAATTGAGAATGTTGTATCTGATTTCCTTTTGATACCAGCTAAGATGACTGAAACAACTTGATTCCCAGAAAGGAGGCTAATAATAAATCCTACTTTCAAGTAATTGTTTGACCAACTCCACATGAGGGCAAACCTTGGAAATGAGATTCCACAGCTGCAAAGATATGTATGCAACTGCTGTACATCTCATCTTTTGACTCTGCCGAGTGATACACCTTTCTCTCCTTTATCAGTCTTCAAAAATGGGTGAAATTAAGTAGGAAAAAAGACAAACAAATTCTTATTTTGCACTTAGAATTTGGAGACTACTCTCATTCTTTACTTCCATTACTTCACATGAAGATGCACCTATGTAAAAACTGTTACATTTTTAAAGGATATCTAGGCTAGCAGGTGCTTCATCTAATTTTTATTTCAAATTTTAAGGTGCTTTGAAGAGAGAGAGAGAGAGATCTTAAACCCCTTCTAAAACCACTGTCTCAGCTCCCAAGATGGTGAAAAGTAAGAGGAATTTCTATACAGTTAGCTTAGATATAGTTAGAATCTAACTTGTGGTGGCTTAAATGAGATAAATCCCATCCCCTGCAAAGCTGTGCTGCCAATTGCAGCTAAATAAATACTCGGTCTAAAACCTCCACTGTGAAGATAAACTGGTGTTTGGAATATATAGGTATGTTTACCGTTTCTTCTTCTCACAAATACAATCATTGTGCCTGCCAACAGGTACAATGGGAGATATGGAGATGTGTGTGTATATATATATTTCCCTCTTTGTGTCTAGCTACCATTACTGCTAGCAGGAGATGTACATGGTTATTGAGAGCAGAATATACCCGAGTTTCTAGTACCTGAATTATTTTTACTTTGCTTGGAAAAATGATTAGTTGTAATGAGAATTCAGGATTCAATGAAGGTGAGGTAGCTTAATGGTAAGAATTTAGTGCAGTTTTACAGTCTGATTAACTTAAAATATCTCAACTTATAGCTTTTTCAAGCAGACATAATAGACCTTATTGAATAAATTTGCTGAATCAGGCGTTACTTGCAGAGAAATATTACCATTCTTCTTCTTCTAAAAAAAAGATTTCTGTGTGTTACTATTGGGTTTATTCCTTTTCTTCCTGTGAAAGGAATTTCTGATACAGCCCTGAAATTATTTAATTAATGTTTTTATTTCACAGAAATCAAAACAGCCTATAGGACTAACTCCCCTCTGTTCAGGCTTTCATATATATATATGTGTGTGTGTATATATATATATGTGTGTGTATATATATATATATATATATATATATAAATAGTAGTAATACAGAGACATTTTTAGCTTTCTTTAACATGATTTGGCAAAAAAATAACATAATTAACAAACCATAGCTCTGTAGGAATCAGGGAACCAGGAAAGCCATAATCCTGAGAGCTGAGGAATGGAACTGCTAAACCTGCTTTGTCACTAACTCATCACATTGTTTCAAGCAGCCTGTCACTTCTCTGCTTCGGGGTTTCTATCTTTTAAAATCCAGGCAACAATACCCATATTGCAGGACAAGCCTTGAGTGTGGCCAGTTACCTGCTTGAACAAACTTCTGAAAAAGCTTAGCTGGTGTTGATGTTCCAGTGCATTGTCCATGCCTTTCCCCGTGTGAAGGGCACAGTCTTTGTTTTGTGTGCAGAAATGAGGTGAAGATTGTGAGAATGGCCTTGGGATGTCTGTGCAAGGGCACATGCTGGGCCCACTTTGCTTCTTTGGGAGTGGTGTACCAAGCAAAGTAAGGCACAGGCAGAGTTGGGAACACTCCACTTTGAGATTGCAATACTTCAAAGCTTTTTCTAGGTGCAGTTTTATGCTCAAAATGGGATTAAGCAGTCTCAAGTAAAAAAAAAGTCTTAGGGAGACCACTCAAGGTTTTGTTGTTTGGGTGTGTTTTTTTCATTTTACACATATTGTGCATATGTATACCCACACACATTTGAAACACCTACTAGAGAAATCACCCTTTCTCATTTCCATATTTAAATGTCAAGACACACTCAGTACTTGCCATGTTACCATTGTAGGAGGCTATGAGGAATCAAAAAAGTGTCTTCCACATGTGTTCCTTGTGGTGTCCTGTGCTCAGCTGCATATGTAGCTATCTGGGTGAACTCAAGCTGCCTAAACAGTAATTTTCCAGTCTAAGCCAGCTGAACCTGAACACAGAACTTTTTCTCACCTGCAAAACATTGTTTAGGAAGGTGTAGTGTACTGTCCTTTGGAAACATTTATATTTTTTTTACCCCTGAGTGTACAGGGGTCTAAATGACCATTTTAGTTTAAAATGAAGGAATAAGTTACAGTAGCACTGAGAAAATGAAACCAGTTTTTAGGTTGCTCAAAAATATACAGTGTAAACTGTAAATATACAGAGTAGTTCTAAATATATAATTCATTTTCAGCCCCATGAAAAACAAGGCTGCTTATGTTATGGAATAGCTATGGTTAATTTTGAATGCGTGTATTTTGATAGAAAACACAGATATTGCAGGTGATGGCATGAAACACAGAGATTTCTGATGGAGGGTACATCATGTGAGAAACCCACAATCATTGAGCATACTGGTATCCTATGCAGAAATACTAGGCCAAACAAATGACTAACATGTTAGGAATGACAAAAATCTGTCATCTCACTCTATCTGTCATCTCACCACTTTTTTTAGTGCTGCTATTCAGTATCAAACAGAAAGCCTATGGAATACAGAAGATAAAAACAAAACAAAAAAATTTGAAAGAATAAAATTAATCAGAAAACATCACGACAGGGTAAAATTGCACTGAAGTTTCTACCTATTTATCAAGCTGTGATAGAGCTACTTTAAATAACCTCAAAACCCACTTAACTGAAAAAAAAAATTGAAACATTATAACCCTTTCCTTTCTCTGCATTAACTGTACAAAATATTGAATTCTGTAGTCCACACTCCAGGTTTTGTCTGGGTAAGTAGGAAAGATCACATCTTGACATCACTTGCCAAACAGCACTTTTTACTGATCAATATAGAAAGTTGGTTGTGCCATTTAAGTTTGTTAGTTCTCAGACTATGTATCAGAAAGAAAAACCCATCTGGGACTGAAATGATAAAACCACTAAAATCTAACACAGAATGGAGAAGTTAAAAAAAGCAAAGAAATTATTGTGGTAAGTGCTTTAACTGCAGGAGGGGCCAAATGGCAACGTGACTGAAATAGTTTAGAGATCATTCCATGACTCTTCGTGTTTGAACAAGATTAAGGCTATTTTGGATTGTGATCCAGAATGCCATATCTTATTCATATCTAGAGAAGTCACCAGAGCTGTTCTGCCCTCACTGGTGATGTTGCTGTTACCCCCACCTTTTAATTTCCTTCACTTGATTATATGAGTTTTCCTTTGTCTCGGTGCCACGTACATTTAGAATTTTATTGTTGCAAACAGTTGTCATCAGAAATGATGATTTGTGGAGCATTTGGGTGATATTCATGGTACTGCTACAATATTGTGGTCCATTCTGGAGTCTGCCATAGCCTGTGAAGCTTCATGCACGTTCTGAGAAAGTCACTTTCCTATTTTCCCTGTGCCATACACACATATACATGTGTATATGTTTTTGAAAACTAGAGCTTTCAGTGATTGGCTCAGCTAACACCATCCTTAACAAGCTTGTTTTAGTCTATTACTTCAAATTAATTTTTTAAGACTAGAGCATTAGAGACGATGTCTGCTGGGGCTACTGTTGGAAAGACAAGTCTGAGGACTAGTTTATGAAATAAAAACAGCACATAAGGGAAGAAAACTGCCTAAAGGAAACATACTGCTGTTCGAAGCAGGCAAGAGGTGGGAGGCAACCTTGTTAAAAAAAAGCAGAAACAAACAAGACAAAAAAACCAAACCAAAACAAAAAAACAGGGAAAATGTCCAGATCCTCTTGAACATCTCAAACTGAAACTGAGGTTTTGCCAATTTTAACCTGTCCTACACATTTTTCTTATGGTTGGCATCTGAGAACTGCTGGTAAGAAACCCCCAAAATCTGCAAATGTTTTAGGGCTTGCATCCAGCCTACTGGCAGATATACACTGGGGAGGTGAGGCACAGAGGGCGCTGCTGTCGTCTCTTTTGTACTTGCACCCTTTCATTTGATACAACTCATACGGCACATGGCAGGGAAATATGATTTTGACTACAGCTTGGTGCACACATTGAACTTCGTGAGCCAAATTCCAAGTTCATGGAACATTCCCCGAAGTGGAGAAGTTCTATTTGTAAAATAGAAAAGAGTAAGAAAGCAGATAGACAATCAGGAGACTGTCATAGACACTCTGAGACTCTATGTGCTGGTTCCTCTTCCTCTTCCTCTTCCTCCTCTTCCTCCTCTTCCTCTTCCTCTTCCTCTTCCTCTTCCTTTCTTATTTTTGGACTTCAAAAGCTCACCTTTTAGGTAGTATCTGCAAAGTTAATTAATTATTATTTCTTAAAGAAAACAAAGATTTTTCTGTGGCTCTAAGTTCTGGAACTTAATGGAAACACTTCAATATCATGTGGTTGTTGGGGTTTTTTACTCTGTTGGGCGCATTGCTGGTAGTTAGCCAGGATTTGTTTACATCTGAAATCTCCAACTTTCAAACTTACACTTTCATCCTCACACTAAATTTGTTTTTCGTCTTTAATAAGTTTCCCACTAATTTACCTAATATGCACCATGCATGTCATTCTTACCAGATCAAAACCACTAATTAAGACTAAACAATCATTAATATGCCTCTCCTGGGTAACTCTATTCTGGAGCAAATTACAGGCAGTTTGAACTTATACTGTCAAAAATTAGATATGAAATCAGATGCCATCAAAATGACCGAAACCTGGTAAAATTCCTATTTTACTCTGACAAAGAAACACTCCTAGAAAAACAAAACCTGTGAAGCTACAGCCATCCTGCAGTGTGCAATCCTTCGTGGGAGAATCAGACAATCAGAGGAATCTCATATCGGCTCAGTACGTTTGTGCATACATGGAGAGTTACCTTAAATGTGTACTACTCTCACTCCCAAAGGTAAAATGGGAATAAGTCAAACATTCTGCTGTTAATTGAATGATCTTTACATTTACATACTCTTTCTCTAAATGTACTGTGTTCAAAGCAGGACAGAAATATTATTTTCCGAAACACATTTAAGAAAAAATGGCTGAAAATTGCCACTATATCAATTTTTTAATTATGCTTAACAAGGTAATTGCTAGTAAACATCCTCTTTCCTGACACCCCCCAAAAAGAAGTACATTTGAGGATACAAAATGTCATTGAAACGCAGAGAACAAAAATATTTCAAACTCCTCTGTTGCTAGCATAGTATGGCTATAGCAAAACACATACTAGTGAGTTGGAATCATATCATCCTGAGCATCTGCACTACTCCTCCTTGGAGAGTGCATACTAATCATCTCTCTTCATGGTCAGTAACCACATAAGGACAACACCAGACGATGCCAGTGGTTTTGGTCCTGTAGCATTTATATGCTTTCCTGCAAAGATAGTCATGCCAGATAATATTCGTCAACCTTGTCTTTGGTCTTCTCTCTTGATTGAGGCAGATGTTTATTTTCCATCTGCACTATATGTCAGTGCAACTGCAGCCTTCATCTGGCAAAGGGTGCCTGTAATATTATGAGGCCATCGCATAAGCTGCTGGAAAGATTACTCTTGTGAATAAAATCAGTTTATGGCTAAAAACATTTATTCTTCATTTTGATAAGCCCTTAACAAATGAAAATTTGCTTCCTTACACTTTTGCCAAGCATAGGACCATGTTTATTTCTAGCTATATGGGTCACGAAGGATTCCCAGCTGTTAGATAGAGTCAGTTGTGCATTGCTGCACTCAACAACATCTGTTTCACAAAAACAGTATCCAGCTTTTAGCGCTCAAATGGAGGTTATACCATATGCCAGCAGACCACTTAGTTTTTACCTTGGGAACCAACTTTACACTAGTCAAGGTAACAGAGGAAGTACTGAGTATTTAAATGCTACCAGGCTTCAGTCACATCTTCATGTGCTCTTGTCATTTCCAACTATATATAGTAAAATTAGTTCCAAGCATATACTGCAAGCTGTTCCTCTGTTTAATTATTAACTGGAAGAAAGTTTGTTTGCAAAACAGTTGAAATGTTTTTTGTGATAGACTCTGATGTTGAAAGTGGTGCCATAAGATGCTTCTGCAAATACAGAACCTTGTTAAAATGTCAAATAATATCAGCTATCAACAAAAGCAGATCAGGCTGAATACCCTTTAACTACTGAGCAGGATGTTAAAAAGCGATACTATCATGGAACTCTGCAGAGCCTCGCAAGCCATTCAAAATGTCTGGCGGTGTTATACTACCACGATGTTTTCGATTATGATTTATGTTGTGCTACCAACTGTCTGCTTTCCTCTCATTTGGTTTTAATCACTTAATGACTCTCTAGAAATAAAGTTTTAGAAATATGTGTTTTTGACAGCAACAGATAAATTAGGTTAAAGGAAATGTTACTGATGGGTGAATCACTGTCTCAGGAGAATACCAAATAATTTTATGCCTTTAATGGTAACAGGAGGAGAGTTGCTCCTGGTAAAAATTGCATAACATTGTATTGCATTCAGTGATGCAATAAAGCAGGTTTGTTTGCCAATGATTCATTTCTATTATAAACATTTTGTAGCAAAATACCTTCCTTAATGCCCAGTAAGACGTTTTCAATAGCACACGGATTAAATTTGGTATGTACTCCACACTAACTACAATGCTGCCATTACAACTGATTCTACCAAATCATGTCACTGAAAATGTGAATTATGCCAGTGAAATGAATCAGAATCTATTCTGTTAACACAGACAATATTTCCTTGTTTGTAATTCAGTTGACTGCAGTGGAATTATTCTTCACTGAAATAATGCAAAGAGCCAGTCGTGGTGCTACAGACCAATTTGCTCCAAGTCCCAACCTTAGTTTGTAAAACTTAAGAAGAAGTAGAGTCAAGATGCAATAAGAAATGGCTGATATCTATCTCTCTGCCATGACAGAAACAAGTAAGTGACAGATTCATATCACCAAATAGGTTTTGTTCTGACAGCTTTCAGGAGAGTAGTAATAAATTCACTTGGTCCATTGTAACTCTTCTGTGAGCATCACATGTACACAGTACAAGTTGTATCTGGCTTAGGCTTCTCTCTTTACGTACTTTCTGAGTTAAAGAAAGCAAAGAGGTCTTTCTCTTTACTTACTTTGCTATGGACATGCCTCAAGGCCCTCTAGTTCTTTTCTACCATTCATGCTTTTATTTTGCATGAAAATGATGTGGTGTTCACATGCAGATATGGATTTTACACCCTGATATGCAGCAAGGTATAGAAAGAAAAGCAACCCCTCCCAATAACAGATGCTCTTAAGTTCCATACTACAGACCATGCCAGACCCTGACAAATCCATGCTTTTGGGAAATGGGTCAATAAATCTACAAAAAAAAAAAGAACCAAAATTTTAAGTATGCTACGTCATAAATCGTACTAAGAATAATTTGGGAGTTTGTTCCCAAAAGGGACACCAACAAAAAAAGAATTCCAGAGCAGATCACGACCTTGGAGGCTGCAGATTTATGAATAGGATGATGTGACCTCATGGTTTAATTTTCATATCTTTTTGCAAAAAGCACACATTGACACTTCAGAGAAATGGGGCTGGAAGAAAAATAAGATTGCCTAGTTTTTAAATTCATAGTGATAGATGGAAAATTTTCCCAGATAGCTAGGTCCAAAGTGGTTTAGCAAAATTAAAATCAGAGAAGTGGCATCCATTTATACTGCATCAGGACTTGGCCTCTAACCTACATCTTCTTTGTTGTTTCTTTTTTTTTTTTTTTTTTNTTTTTTTTGCTCACTGTGGTCAGATATGGAAGACAGCTACTCCTGAAAAAACATTTATTTAAATCATGGGTATAAAATTGAGTTTTCAAACCTGTTTTCTGTTTCCAAACCTTTAAGAAATCATCCAACTAAGAATAATTTACTCAAAGGACAGTCTGAAACACTTCATGCATTATAAAACCCCAACATATCCTTGAAATGATCTGTTCTATTCATTTATGATGCAGGAAATCCTCTTTTCTTATATTTTGAATATTCTTTTTCCTATCTTCATCAACATTTAGTTCTTTGGGACATTGATGCCCTTCTGGAAGTGTGTACCATGCCTGTGTTTGGCTAATTCTGAACTGCAAATAGTACCAGTTCAGTTTGTTCTTCCCCCAAGGGCTAAAATTACCGAGGCTTTGGATTTCCCTTTTTCATCACCAGTAATTGTCTAAATAGTCGCACTCTCCGCAAATTAAAACAAGGAGTTTATTTTAAAATAAATTACCTTTGCAGAAATGAATTATACACTTCCATACTTTGGAGATTTCATCCTAGAATACACCCTATCTTCCAAAGAAGATGGGAAGCGCTAGTGCTCCTGGTTTTAAGCATTCAGAAATTTATAAGTTGCTGGAACATTTTCCCTTCTATTTATTATTATTTGGCAACCAGCTCAGTTTTGAAGTGTTGGCCCTTGCTCTTGGAAGCAAGAGGATTCCTAAGGATGAAGAGTATGGGAGCATCTAGGGTGCTATGAATATTGCTTTTTCAAATGAAACAAAAGCAAAAATTGTTCACTCATCAATCTATGACCTTACCACAGATTTCTTTGCAATATTTCTGACCAATCATTTCTTGTATGAAATTTCTTGTATTTATGCAGAACTTAAAACAGTAACTCTGTACAGACAGTATAGAGAGGTGCTCTTGCCTCTGTTGATTAGACAGGAAAGCTGACTCATTCCAAACACTGAAACTTTGCTCTTCCCTCCTCGTGAACCATTGCCAGGAACAACCCTCTGTTCCCCTTTTCAGACCCTTCATTTCCACAACACATCTGTACAGCCTTGCTCCACATAAGAAGAATTTCATGGGTACTTTGAAAGCCCATCTTTGGCCTGGAGTGTCTGCACTGCTCCTGCTGCAAAGCCGTGGTGTCTTCACAGCTAGCAGCTATAAAGAGACACTTTTGATTTATCATCAGTGGACACAAAATGTTCATGTTCAATCTGTGAGTCTCATCAAATCCTTAGCCCTAGACTGCCATTTTTCAGAGTCCAGCCTATTTCCCACAGCCTCAGCACGTTGGCAGGAGGAAAGCAGGTCTGTATCCTTTCCAGGCAGAGGGGTAAGACAAATCCTTGCTCAACAGTGGTTCCACTGTCCCATTCTATGCTCTTTATACATTTCATCTACAAAATCAATGATGAGTGGCACCATCTGCTTCTGACTACCCATTAACTCTTGGCCATCCACTCTTTTTACTATGGTTTTGCACTTCTGCTTCATGAATCTTCCACTCTCCCCCATTTAAAACTCTACATTGGTTTTATTTAAGCTCTCCCTAAGCCTACAAGTTTGGTAAGTTATTCTGAACAAAACATATTAAAAAAAAAAAAAAAACTTGGTTTTCCAGGTGGGTTTTCCCAAGCTCTCACAGCTCCCATTCAAGTAAAGTTTTTACAGTTACATCTGTGCAAACAGTGAAAACAAATACAGTGTAATGGCAGGGAACTGAAGGAAGTTAAGTGCACCTCTCCACCTGCCAAGGCCCAGATGTGGGAAATAACACAGCGCAAAGACCCCAAATACTGGGACACAGCAAAATTATTGCTACAGAAGGCTTTGGTACTATATTAGTTTCATTTCTTGAAGCATAATCTCTTCTACAACCATTGTTTTCCCATTGCTGCTGCAAGCAGTTTTAGCACCAAGCATGAGGTAAGATTTATAACATCCCTAAAACCAGAAATGAGCACAATGTTTGTCTGCAAAGAAGAATGTCCATCATTAAGAGAGACCATAAGGAGACATATTTGCATCTATTACCAGACATAGGTAGGCCATAACTTACTGCAGGACTTACTGCCTTACAGAGTTTGAATGTTTATTAAGAGAGCTAAAGAAAAGTCTGTTTTCTGAAATTTCTCAGATTTTCTGATCTCCCTCCAGTCCCCAAATGAGGCCAGTAACAGTAATTCTTAACATGTTCTCTTAATAAAAATCTCTTCTTTATTCTCACTAAGTGATCCCACGTGGCACACAAAGGCAGTGCTGTTTCTTAAAGATGTTTCTCAAATGAAGAAATCCCCAGTCAGTTCTAGATACTTGTATCTACCAGACGATCACCAACTGATATTAACTAGAGATGGTGAAAGCGTGGAAAGTTTCTGGGATGTACTGGACTCTGTACATCTCCTCATACAGGGTCAGGCCACAGTTTATTCTATCCAGTATGTGTTCTTTAATAATACATGACAGTGCTAGAGCATGGGCATCTCAAAATTCCAATCAAACACACTCCCATTTTGTGCAGTCTTACGTACTTTATGGGCTGGACATACCAGACACATCTTTCCACTTAAACACCCCTATTTTTACACCCATGTGCAGAGTCTTTGATATCCTTGAAATGAGCTCTACAATTTAATTACCGCATGAAAAAATAATGTATTGTTGGTTTGCTGCCTATATCTATTATATTATATTACAATATAATAGAGAGAGGCAACAAGTAGCTGTTCCAAATTCTTCACCTCTGTTTGTGACTTTACAGACTTGCCCTCAAACTTTCCCAGACTGAGCGGAGTTGAGTCTGTTTAATCTCTATTCATGAAGGAAGCCTTTCCCTGCTCTTCTGATCACCATTTTCCTACCCTTCTTCTGCTGTATCCTTCCTGATACAGAAGGAAACAGCAGCATGCAGAACTCATGGGACACACAGGGATTCACAATGGCATAATGATCTTTCTGGCTTGTTTTTGATTCCTTTCCCAATATTTTCTAATAATCTATCTGGGACTTTTTTATTGCCTCTGACTAATAAGCTTAAATCTTCATACCCACAATGAGTGCGGATCCCTTTGCTGAGCAGTAATAGGTAAATTAAAGCATCTCACTATGTATGCATAGTTGATGATTGTTTTCCCCTATGTGCATTATTTGATGCTTATGAATATTGGATTTCCTATATGATTCTTAGTCATTCAGTACCATGAGATACTTTTGTAACTCCTTGTAGACATTTACTACCATGAATGATTTTGAATCATCCACAACTTTGTCACACCTCTTTCCAGATTATTTGTAATTTCAACAGAAGAGGCTCCAGTCTCTTCTCCAGCCTTGAGAAGAGGCTCCTTGCAAGACTGTCATGGCATTCTCTCCTGATTGGGATTCTTGATACTTCTTTCTACAACTTGTTTCTTGTACAGAAAAGTTGCTGTACAAGATCCAAATTGTGTGTCCTCTTCTAGAGCAGCCATCAGCACAGAGAATTCACACAGAATTTTTCCTATAGCATTTTGATTATTGACAGCTCTATTCATATTTGAGTAATTTTTCAGCCCTCAAAAGTTGTTTCACGCAATTTCTTCTCTGTTATGACAAACATCCTTGTTATTGCTTTTGTACTTTTATCAAACAGTTTTCAATATTTTCTTTTGCTATCTTTATTAGTGTTACATTCAAAGTGCTAGAATTTATCCTGTAACTTTTTCTCCCTTTTCTGAACCCTCAGCCAGAAGAATTATTCTTGCAACTTGAAAAAGGCCTTCTATCCCTGACTGCTTTTCCTATTATGTGTGTCTTCCCTCATTCTTTTCCAGCCATTCAGGACAACTTATGTCTTGGTGCACATAACTTTGTTTCTAAGTTAAAAACTGTAATTATATAAAGAATAATTCAGAAAGGCAGGGAATTGATAGAGTAATAGGAAAGTAATTGACTTATAAAATTACAAAATTACAGCTGTAAGTAATGCAAGAAAGAATGTAGATGGTACTGTAATACACACATTCCTTTTAGAGGCTACCAACCTCTGGATGAATGGAAAAGAGCAAATGAAAATATAAATATGCCTTGTATTTACCTTGTAACAACACAGGCAGTTCACATTTGCCAAATTAGGATTGCTAATAAGGTCATGTACCCTTGGATTTCTGTAGGAAAAATTCTGTTTAATTTTTCCTAAATATTTAGTATTCTTTAAGTATTATCAAGGGGAAATAACTTGTTGGGCAAGGAAGAATGAAATCCTGTGTTCAATAGAAATAATCTAAAATCCTAGATTCATTGTTTTCTTAATTTACAGTAGCTGGAAGAATTGGACACAACACATGTTTAGATTTCAAGTATAAGGCTTTGTTTCTGTGATGTTACTTTTTTAAAAGAGATATTTATCAAGTTGCAATGTAAGTTTCAATCATCTCTGTCAGTGGAGGGTAGTGAAAATTGAGGAAATATGAAGAGAAAATGTGTAGGAAAAATATTGCAAATACCTTCACATGCACACTGATGTGTCTGAGTTACACGACTCTTCAGTTTGCCCCAACAGTTGACTCACTGTGATGTTTTTTCTGTGTTTGTTCCTAATCACTTTTGTGAACCTTTTGCTCTTTTCATGTGGCTAAAGTTTCATATATGATAGAACAGCGTCGTAATTTATCAGCAAGAAATTAATATTCACATAGGACCATATTCCACAAATAACAAACTGATACAAGAAAGGCTATTTAATAGTATACCATTAAATGTGCATTAAAATACGGCCTTATGTTAGTGGGTACTGTGCAACCTGGCAAATGTTCTCCATTTGTATTTAGGTCAGAGGTTACCCATCTTTGTTTGAAAAAGCACAATGTTTTAGAGAAATGTGTACTTAAAATCTTGTCATTTTCTCAATTACTTTCCTCAATGGCAATTTCTCAGCTGTTCTGATGAGAGATATTACTGCTGCCTGCAAACCCTGACTTGTGAAAGTCTTTAAATCTCTGTAGGTAGTGAGCAGAAATAATTCTGTCACTTGTTTTCTTGGCAATTTTGGAGGGTGTTGGCCCTCCCACTGCCAAAAGATTCAAGACGAATGATATTGCATTTGTCTTCACCTTCTCTGGAAAGTTTGAGACTGAGTTTTCCTTTCTGTCCTCATATTGCTGTTGTCATCTAAATGAACCTCTAAAAACCCTATTTAGTTGCTGAAAACTTTCTGTTTGGGTTTTATTGCTTAGTGTTCTCTTAAATCCAGTTTCTCTGAACATTACCATACAAAAATGTGGTCCTTGTTTTGACTTTCTTTGCATAGGTGTACGGACTGTACAACCTCAAAAAATTTGGATGCCTGCAATAACTCATGTCTATATCTGGGACTGTTTTTCTTGGCTTCTTCAGTGGTCAAGAGAAAAGAAGAATGTATCTGACCAGTCTTTGACATCTTCTTTATGATGGGATGGATCACAACTTGCAAGAGGATGTCTCTCTGTCACTAACAAAGGGATCAAAGACACAAAGTTGATTTGAGGACTGGAGCACCTCCCTTACAAACACAGGCTGAGGAAGTTGGGGCTGTGCAGCTTGGAGAAGAGAAGATTGCATGAAGACCTCAGTGTAACCTTTCAGTATCAGGAGGAGCCTACTGGGAAACCAAAGAGGGACTCTCCAGCAGAAGCTGGAGCAAAAGGACAAAGAGCAATGGGTACAAATTGAAAGAGGGCAAATTTAGGTTCGATATTAGGAAGAAATTTCTCACTGTGAGGATGGTTAGGCAATGGAACAGGTTGCCCTGGGAGGTTCTGGGTGCCCCAATCCTGCCAGTGTTCAAATCCAGGTTGGATAAGGCCTTGAGCAACCTGGTCTAGTGTGAGATGTCCCTACACACAGTAGTGGGGGGACTAGATGATCCTTAAAGTCCATTCCAATCCCTTGACATTCTATGTTTATATGATTCTATGATTAACAAAAGCAATTGAAGGAGAATATACAGTATTTGAAAATCTGTTCTCTTACCTCCAGCTCACCGATTTGAATGCAGACTGAGAGTGCTCACAGTCTAACAGCTGTTCGGTGACCTATGTGACATGCTTTGAGTCTTCAGATTTAGGTTTTGCAAAGTCCTAAAAATAACCTTCTCTTTGCCATCCACTTGCTACATTGCCACTGCCTGCATGCTTAGGGTGTCTGCTCAGGCATGTTAAACATGGTTTTTTGTACCTCCTTGAAAACAAGCTCTTCAGGTAATTATTATGTCAAATGCAAGAATAAGGGGAAGAATACAGATTTATCTGGTCATGACAGAAAATTCTATTGTCTAGAGTTATTACCAACCAGTAAAGTACCAGGCAGGATAGTGGGAGACAGGAACTTCCTAAATACAGAATTGCACTTCAGCTCTCCACTGTCCTGATAACATTTTTCAATGTCAACTAAGACCCTTGTCCTAATTTTGAAAATAATTCATGGTTTAACCCCAAGTTACATCAAATTTATATCTATGAATCCTGCTGACAGCTAAGCTCTTTGGAGACTACACTGACCAGAAAGCTAAGAGTGAAGCTGGGGATGCAGTGTTCTCTGTTAGGGGCATCTGGCTAAAGAACAATGTCTCAGAGGAAAACAGCATTAGGAAATGTTTCAAAAAGCCATGGGAAAGCCTTTCAGCCTCAGAAACTAAAATATACAGTTTATCTTTGTTATATTCTTATTACACATCTTCACTTTCTGCATGTCCAACTGTGATCTGAGAAAGCCATACCCCAACAGAGTTTTGGCCTTAGAGGCGTTGCAGATTGTCTGAACACCTTTTTGCATTTTGCTACTGCAAATGCTTTCATATAATGCCAGGACTTCTGTGAGTGGTATAAAACATACAGAAGAGAGAGTGTTTTCCTTCTCAGGACTACAGCCATTGAGAGGTCAGGTGGCACAATTGTACCAGGACCTGCAGGTTGAAATAGACATGAGTGAAAGTGAAGGCAAGTGCCAGAGAAGTTAGATTTTTTTTTTCCTCATGGCAAGGCACATGCTAGCCTCTTGTGCTTCAGGTTATTTGGGGAGGAAAGTCCTCTTGTTGCCTCTTGAAGAGGTTTACATTATCCTCTGTTCAATTTCCAGGGGATGTTACTATGTGCCTGGCAGGACTAGAAGACAGTGAAAGGATTAAAAATGCAACTTTCGTTGAAACATTCATGCAAAATCTGTATCTGCCTAGTTGAATGCCTAAATTACTTAGACTTTCTGAGGATTATATAACTATACATTTTACATATACAACACTCTTTCAATATTTCCTGAAAAGGCTGGCTATCCGGAGCCCAGCACACAGAAACATTAATATATTAATAGTATCTCTTTGTGTAAGTGAGAAACAAAGCTGCAGAGTGTTATTCAATCAAGTGAGAAATACAAGTCAGAAAACACTTGGCAGCACCATTTTAAAATGCCTTGATTTTAAGCGTTCGTAATGCAATGGCAATGCTACTAAATCCCTGGTACATATTCATACCACTCTCATACAGAAAATATGGGGACCCCCATGGGGGTTCAAGGGCTGTTTTCTGTAGGCAGTGAGACTTCACAGGTACTCACACTGGTTTTGTTGTCTTGAGTCTTGCAACTGATTATTAAAGGAAAGAAAAAGGTCTCTTAAACCCCCCATTATCTGTGTTCTGCCATTCACCACATGTTCCCAGCCCTTTCATTAGTGCAGAGACACACAAGCAGTGAATGTGAAGTTTCTAACAGCTGCAGGGGTAGATTTCACAGAGCAAAAGTAGGAAGGAGGACTCCAGAAACCTATGTAATAAAAATGTTTCCAACCATAACCTTAAAATAATAACTATGCTGTTCATCAGGCATTACAGCCAATAGCTCATGCTCTGTCCCATTGCATCATACACTTGCATCCCACTGGTAATGACTTGTTCTTTGAATTGCAATTAACCTATTTAAGACCAATTAAGAAACAGATCTTGAATAGGCCTGCAGTATTACAGCTCAGTACTCACAGAAGATGACAATGATGTTTTAATTAAATATGGGAGCAAAAGGTCTCAAACTGAAGCTTACAGCTAACTAAGCAGCAGTCATTTGGTTACTGAACAGGCAAGGAGCTTTATGGTCTCCTTCCACATGGTTCAGCCTCCATAGCTCTCAAGTTTGCTTAAGGCTAAATAGCTTTCCTAATCTATTATTGCACAGAAGAAGTCCCTCCCGCCCCCATTTTCCAGATCACAGTTTGGTATGTTTTAACAGACTATGATAATCCCTTGGTTTTTGCAGGGCAAGAGTATTGCTGATAAAGTGATTTCATTTAGGCAAATTAACTCTGTTAGTTACATGAAAGATTGAACACTGTTATCTTATGCTGGTATGTGCAAAGTCTCATAAGTGCAAAATACACATTAAGGGCCAATTTTGCATGAAAAACTCCTGATAGTATAAGAGCTGGTTAATATTTCTAAATTATTAAGTCTGACAGCATAATCATGCTTTTTTGTTGTTTAGGCTGTTGATACCAGATGTTTAATGCACAATAAAATGTAATAGTGTAATAGGAGGCATTTTAAGGAAGTGCAATTTTGGAAAACGAAGAAACTACTTGGGGTAATTTAAAGCATAAAAACAGATGTTGGAATTTGGAGCCGTTTTAGTTTTACATAAAGTGGAAGCCTTCCTTTAGAAACCTGTAGGTATTCCCGATCATTTGTTTTCTCTCCTGGCATGGCTGTGGCCAGGTTAGGCCAGGAAGTCAGGCCCAAGTGTTGAGGTGTTGGTTCTCACTCCTACACAGTGTTCAACACTGTGCCGTGGCTGTGGTCACCGAGAACATGGTGGAGGGATTGCTCCCAGTGTGACAGGGCTGATTGTTCTGCACCTGCTGGTTGTTTAGTACACAAAGACCACAGGACTGAATTAAAAGCTTGACTTCAATGGTCTTCCTGGTGTAGTATTGGATTCTTAGAAAGTCTTGCAGGTGTTTTCAGGGACACCAACCAAGATGGTTAGAAAAGCTGGCTGAATTTAGACCGTATGATGCTTTTGTTAACTATTATAAACAGAGTTTATTAAAAACACTGTACAATTGGATAGAACACTTATTTAAAATATATACTTCATTATATATATCTATATATATATTCAATGAGTTGCACTTTAAATACTAACTTAATATGAAAACAACTGGCAGTCATGAGTGCTGATCAGTATTTTGGGACTGTTTAGTCTAATAACATAACCATGCTTCCCTTCTCCTTGCTGCCTCTTTTGGCACCAGATGTTTTAAGCACAGTAAAATAGAACCTTAATATTCTCCGTAATTAATGGGTGAAAGCACAGAAATGCATACAGGCACGTTGTGTTTCTATTAAGATGTTGTCACATAATTTATGAGACAAAACAGATGTTCCTTTAAACAATTTTCACTTGGTGTGCCTGGAATTCCCCTTCAGAAATGAGAAGCTGTGGGAATTTTCCATGACATAAAGGAGTGAGTTTCATACTCAAAAAATAATTGTTATCATACACAGCCAGAAACTTTGTCCCAGAAAGAGCCATTCCAGTTTGATTATATATCTGCTTGCACATTTCAAGACGTCCAGATCAACTGAGGGAGTTTACTTACAGGACATTAGGTCTGTTCTTATCTCTTACTATTTAATATCTTGTTTTGTTCTCTTTTCTCCTTTATATTTTTGTTTGCTGGTTTGTTTTGTTTTTGAAAGTCACTGGTTCTTTTTGCCTCCAGTAAGCTCTGTCAGATCCGCTTTGACAACCATCTGAACACAACTGGTATTGCAACTGTCTTCAGTGGCTCTGATTTTCAGAGAACAGCTGCTGAGAGCTTTCTAATGACTGGGGTTTTTAGGGCTTCACCACACAACCACCCAAAAGAAAGCAACCAGACAGGCCTTCATTCAAATAGGGTTTGGGTCATTCACTTAATGGAACAGTGCATTACATCTTCAAAGACCTTGCAGGTATTTTTTTTAGCAGAATATCTTTCACAAGTGAAGAAATTATTTTCAACCCATGCAAAAATGTGGAGAAAATGAAAGAAGGCAGTAAGAAGCTACACAAATAGAAGCTAGGTTCAAATCAGAACTCAGGGTTCAGACATTCCATGAGATTCTTGCAGCTTTTTTATTTGTCTCACATGAGCTGGAGGGGAATATTCATCTGTGAATACATGCTTGGTCCATGACAAAGGAAAGGTTTATTACCCCACCTCATTCAATGGTAAAAGAAGAGACTTAGATTGCGCACAACAATTTTCCTCTTGTCTATGGTTTTCAAATCCCATGGTTAGGCCTCTCAATCACAATTTATAAAATACATAAGTAACTAATCAATGTATTTGCTGTAATTTGCTAAATTAGGATAAATCTTCCATTGACCTGTCTTTTCATCACTGGTGTCCCCAAGCTTCAAACAATGTGACCAAAGGCTGCTGCCATGTGGTTTAGATCATTAAGCAGGGCAATAGGAAGGTACTGGGTGTTACTTGGTCATCACTGTTCCACAGCAAAGCAAAGATTCAGGGACAGATACTGGATCTAAGATTGCTGCACCATCTCATTTCAAATCAAAACAAGGTCCCCTAATCTCTCATTGCACAATCTGGTAATATGTTTTGTAAGCAGATGTGTAGTAGACAGATGTTTTGTTTAACAACCAACTGAGAAAACCAGACTCTGGCATGTAGTAAATAAACAGATGAAATGTTGGCTTTTGAATTGCTTCTTTCAGAAATACCCGCCTGAAAGTATTGGTGGAGTCATGTGTCTTCTCCTTTCTCTTTTGGAAAACAGGCAAACTTCTCTGTTGCCAGCACATGTAAATAAAAAGCAGAGGCCATACATTCTCCAGTCTGTGCACCACTAGTTTAGCTTATACAAACATGATTTTAAAAAGAAAAGAATCAAAACTGTGGAGTAAATATGAATTTGTAAACATTAATTGCAGGGGGAAGTACAAAGAATAGTACCCTCATTTGAACCAGTAACACCCACCTCTCCAAATCCTACGGACTCACCACAGGATTGCAACAGTTTTTCCTGCTTCCAATCACTTAGCAGAGTCTAGTCAGGTTTTATGAGAATTTCAGTTCATACATTTGGGAAATTCTCTTTTTGACTTGCTCTAGGGGGAAAAAAATTAATGAAAAAATCATTTCTATATGGTTTTGTGGATTTAACATTTGCTTCCCTCATTTTTAGTAATCCTGGATAGGTAGAATGTCGGAAACATCCTTCCACTATGCCTCCATATGGCCACAATTAAAAATGAACAGCTGTCAAAAGTAACTTACTATTTAATGAGGAATCAGAAAACCAGGACAAAAAAATATATATAGTCTTTGTTCTTTTTTTTTTGCATTACAGACTTATTTCTCCTGGCAGACTGGTCAACTGAGTATTGTTTGCATTAAATTGCATGATTCCCAAAGTGTCAATGAATTACACAAGATTACCAAAACAGTGAAAGCAAATATTTTTTGAAATTTGTACATGTTCATATGTATATATTTATTTGCACAACATAGTATCTATTTGGTATGATAAAGATTCCCAGTTCAAAGTTCAGGATTGCTGGAAATAACTCACACAGGGTTACTGTAATAAGGAAAATTCTTGAAAAGCATGGAATTTTTTCAAGTACTTTTCTCTCTTTTTTAAAGAAAAAATAATTAAAAGGAAAAAACATGCCAACAATCTTACATCTAACAAAAAGCTTCATGCAAATCAATGGGTTATGATAGAAATTCCCCTCAGGAGCAAAGGACACTAAAAATACTTAGCCTGAAACTGAAGCCATGATGATTCCTTTGCTTGGAGAAGCATGACAGTCTAACATAAGTGTTCTCTGCAGCTTCCCTAACCCCAGCTGTACTTTTCAAGGATACAGATGACTCTGATGATAAACCAGGCTGGCTCTACAGAGCACTTTGTTCATTCCCCAAAAGATCTGCTGCTCGAGGACTTGGTGTCAAGATAACTTACCTTGCTTTGCTTGCTATGCCCTGGGAGACTGAAAGAACTCCTGCTCCCAAGAGCTTTCATAAGAGATGTGTTTTTTTAAAGTCTGTTTAAAGTCAGGTGGTTTTGTCTGTTTCCCTGCAAGAGGACTGTTCCTGACAGTATTTATTTATTTCCAGAAGGTTTAGGTCAACATGCCTACTGTATTGATCATACAGGCATATTCTGATCTCAGTTAGGCTGGAGTAAAGCAGATTAAATCATTCCAGATTTAAAATAGCACAAAGATGCTTAGAATACAGCATATAGTTTGAGCTGTGAGCTAACCTTCTCATATTTGCTTGGAGAGCTATATGAGGGGGAATGTGAGGATTCTTCAGTGTTATTGTTATAATTTGTGCATTGCACATGGATTCTGTTTCACTGTTGTTGTGTTGTTCATATAGACATAGTCACAAACCACCATGGAGGAAACCCTTCACAAAAATCAGGAGGCACATTAAACTTCCACAACTCTTTGATTGTAAAAGGTTTAAAAATTAACATGCCTGAAGATCAGGCATGTTAACAAGACTGTAGGCAGTCTTGGTTTAGAAACTGATAGCTAAAATACTAATCAGTTATTAAAAATTCGCTTTCCTTTGACAGAACTAAAATTTAATGAAAGATCTCCCTCCCTCAGAAAGCAAGCAAACAAAGAAACAAGCATGTTGGTACATTAAATATGAAGCTGAGGTGAGAGGATAAATGATTTGTGTCAAACTTACTGTCAGGAGGAGGAAGGCACTTCATCAGAGCGACAGTTCAACCAGGTACAAACAAAGGTTGTCTCGCTCAAGAGCAGATTTTGAACACATTGTTCCAGAACAAATGATGATATGAGACAACAAAACAAGGAATTAAATAAGACACATAGGAGCAAGGGGAGCAGGTAAACAAGTGAAATGGAAATTCAAACAGACTGAGTGACAATTTTGGGGAGAAAGGAAAAGTACTGCTGGCAGTCAGCCAGGGTGGGATTCAGTTCCATACTTAAACACCTTAAACTTAAACTTCTTTTGCAGGCATTTACATCTGTTTTTCAGTGTCCACTTGCTGCTTACTGAAGAGCTACTCTGAGTGGAGTCCAGAACTAATGATGCTAATGCCTGTCCATTCAAGGATAGTTGTCACCATTTGCCATAGGGAGTTTAACTATCCACCTTATCAGTAGACACCCACTTTGTCCATTAAAACACACTTAAATGTCCTGGTCCTGAACACAACAGGCTGTGTTGAAATGGCAGGAGCTGATGTGGCAGAAGCCACAGTGAGATGTGACACTGGAAGCCAGGCACACATCACATTAACTGGAGGAAAAGAGTGGATGGAGAAGGAAGCTTTAACCTTGCGAATGGCTGAAAGCTTGCAGGAACTGTGTCTCCTTCTCTTCCTCCCCACCCCACACTGAATAAATTGGGAGAAAAATCAGATGAGGTAGCCTACATTAAGACACTGAAAGGGGTATCATAATGTCCATTTAGTGTGGTTTCAGTTTATGTATGCAGATACATTCCAGTTCATATATACAGACAAGTCAACCCTTAGAAGTGTTTGTCCTGCTAGGTAAGACGAAAACAAACAAAAACCCCAAATTTAATATAATTAATATAGAACAAATAAAAATAATGTGACTTTTAAATCTTAGTGCTACGCCTGCTTCTTATATCTCATCTTCAGCAGTGCCTGTGAGAATAAGGAACGATACACATGCAGAGGCTGATGGTAAACAGAGAGGAGTCCTCAAGGTTCTTCATTAGTGAAGAATACATCACATTTCCAGATAGCACTTTTGCTGAACATGCTAGGCCATCTGCTCATGAGGCTTTTGGTTTCATTTCAGACACAACTGGCTTCAGCCCATCTCTAGCAGTGAATAAAAAGAAAGTTTCTAAAATTGAATTACTGTCCCAAAACACAAATCACTTTTTGCAAACGTTGTGATAAAGTTTCCAAGCAATGCAAAGCGGGCTACCATATGTGCAAACCTCTGTGGAGTGGTGAGGAGGGAGACATTCTCACTGTGGCTCTCTGTGGCCATGTAAATTTTCATTTTAATATACCACTATTAAAATCTATATTTGTTCTTCCTTTTTTATTAGTCACTACTGGAAAAACGCTTTTGCTCAGTTTAAATATCCAGGCTTAACAATTGCTTTTCTTTTTCAAATCAGCATGGTAATTTCAGTAATCCTAAGAAAGCAGCAGAAAGGACACACACTACCTTATTTATTTTCAGCATATTTTTTAGTATGGCTTCTCACTTGAAACAGGACCACCACCAACTCAGGATCAGGTCAGAGAGCTGCTCAAAATCTCCATGGGTGGGATAAACTGATTTCTCTCTATAACCTCTACCACTGCTGTTTCTCTACCACTCTCCTGTTTCCTAAAAACCAACCTGAGCACCCCAAGCCACAGCTTGAGTTTACTATTTGCTTTCAATAAAACAATGTCATGTTTTGTTTTGTTTTGTATTATTGAAAACAAAGCCTGTAAAACAATTCAAGCATCAGATCACATGATCAACAAAAGTATGGCAGAACCTAAGGGACACAGACAGGTTCTGTCTGCCCATTGGAACTAAAGACTTCTGCATGCAGTACTTATTGATAATCCTGCCCCACAAGCATTTCCATCCTGTGAAGGGTATCAGAGAGGATTGTCAGAGAAAATAAACTATCTGGTTTTGACCTAGTTACTGCTTTTCAAAATGCCATGCATCTAAAAGAGAGGCTGATTGAGGCAGTGGAGATGTTGGGGATCAATACTCTGCTTGCCACAGGAAAGACAGCAGGGCACTGCTGGGTCTGTGCTGCTGAGTATTACCAGTAACCTGTCTTAAAAGTCATTTCCTGAGTGTTTTGGCAGACTAAGCACTCACTGCTTTATAAGTTTACACCAAAAAAATTGACATAGGTGATTTAAACTTCCCATATAGTAATCTGTACATAATTAAAAACCGCATTTGTGGTTCATCAGTGGTCTCCTGATACTAGAAGAGCAGGTGTTTTGTTGACATTTTAAGATCAGGATGATCTTTGAATTTGAAATTCTCTCTTAGTGCTATAGCCTGCTGACTGCCAAACTGCAGCACTGAGGAGCCTTTCAGCAAGGGAGGACAGTGCAGGCTGGGCTTAGGAAAGATACTTGACTTGTTTTGACTGGTTTGAGTAGCCTGGAATCTAGTTCCATGTTTTCTTGAACCTGTATCACCTCTTGGTCAAAACAAGAACTATCTGTGCTAGGCAGCTGTTTATAGAGGTGTAACATTAATAAATTAGTGGACTGGGACAGCACAGTCTAAGCTGAAGAACTGAGGCTCTTGACTCTTTGGATCAATCTGAACAACCCAGTGGTTGAAGGCATTTGTCAGGAGAGATATGGCTCTGTCTGTACAGCACAGTTTGCTGAGGTGTGTGAAAAGTCCAGCATTGCTGCGACCCACGGCATTGCCTTTTCATGAATGTATGGAAGAACTTCAGCCTTGGGTGAAGCAAGCACCCGATACGGCACCTTTCCCAAGCATAATTCTGGACCAGATCCAAAAATTTAAGGTGGAGCTGAGGCACTCAGCCCTCAGGCTGGAGCAGCTCTTTGCCAAGATGTTGGAGCCATAATACAGGTACACTTCGGACTCACACACTTAAAGCTAAGTGTGACGACAAAACCTTTCAAGGTGAAGGCTAAGGGTCATGTGTTTAGCAAGATCAGACATTTCTAACTCCAATCACTATTACACATAAACAGGACCTATAAATGCATATGGGGTGTTCTCAATAGGGTAATAATAATAACAACTATGTCCACAGTTACTGTGGTGGTCCGGTGTTTCTCTCAGGACTCGCGTCCTGTTTCCAGGCTAGCTCTGGCACTGAGCCCACAGTGAAAGTCTGGGATACATTCCCAATCTTGTGGGTTCTCGCCTTCAGCAGAAGTGTGAACAGTAGCGAGGAAGAAGGGAGGACTCTTGTGAGAAATTCAACTGGAGTTTATTAAGCCCATGCGAGATTGTACACACCCAGAGAGAGCCCACAAAAACGACTTTTTCTCTCTGTACAGCGCTTTAAGTATGAGGGTGGAGAAATGGGAAGGGGACAGCTTGGAACCAATCCAGAAGGTGAAGGGAGTGACCCAGAACATAAAAGACAGTCAGTAGAACCAATCTATACATCAAAGCGGGGGGGAGGGAGCCGGAGATTCTGCCAATCACTCGATGTCTTCACTAGAATCTTCCAGACATCAGGGTGAGGCTGCAAAGTGATGGACAGGACTCATAATTGCGATTGACACCCGGCAATCACTCGGGAGAAGCCAAAAAAGGGTTTAACATAGGGGTACATGGAAGAAACCATTGTAACTTATATAAAACAGTATAAAGCAAAGAACAGATGCATACAGAAAACTGGTAAAACCCAAAATGCACCACTACATCTCCCCCTTTTATTTAAAAGGAGGTGAACTGCATTTGAGGGGAGGGGCACTCAGACTCGAGGTACAGGTCCTCATCCCACTCCTGATCGGTGGACCATTCCTCTAAAGGAATGGGCCAATATCCCTTGGAAACAGGAGACAGCCTTGGCACAAACTATTCTGTAACCAACTTCTGCAAGAGTCTAGTAGCTTACACTACCGCTTCTGATAGAAATTGGTTCCTAAAAAAAGAGTGGGCCACTTGTGATAGCCAATACGATGATATCTACTTTTCAGAGTTTTGGGTCATAGCTCTGTCCTGGCAGAGCTGTATTGGAGACAAGAGAGAGACACTCCCATGCATACCAGATGATGAATGAAGTGATTGTTGCCTCACTCCATTTACTGTTGTCTAGAGATGATACACTAGCCAGAAAATGGAAAAGTTAATTGCAGACAGTTTCAACACAACTCCTTATCTTCATATCTACAAGAACTAACACTAGTTGTTAAGCAATGAATGAGTAAGAAGTACCAATGTTATTCACATCTTCTAGGTGTAATTTCAGAGTGTCTTTTCTCCTGTCCATTTCAGGAGACAAACAGCTCACTTGAAACTCAACATGTTGCACTGCCAATAAATCATAACATAAAATGCTTTGATTTAGTGTCAGTTAAATTTCTTTTTAAAATAAAAGTGAATTGACACATTGAATGTTATTTAGTATTTTTTTTCTATAATTTCCTATGTTTTTGCTTACAAAAACAGTGTAGCAAGATGGATACCATAGTATGGAGAAAATATTTGACCAGTATTTGACTTTCTGTAAACTTTTAAGGGCAAAATTTTATGATTCAGAGAAGAAAAAAATACTTAACAATTCCTGCACATATTTTACTGCTTTCAAAATTGTTCAGATAGAAACTTACAAAGGTATCAATTTTAATAGGTGTTAGAATAATATGCCATTTTCCAGCAGATGAATAATATACTATTACACTTTTCTGCTTCATGAAGATTTCCCCTGACTTTGGTAGGAATTCTAAATGCAAAAGATATATAAGCTCAAATCCTTGGTGTTGCTCTCAGTGCAGAAATAGTATCTGTTACAAGAACAAAGTTTCCAGCAGATGCCTCTCACTATGTCATTGAACTTCAGCAGTCTCTCAGTCTGAGTTCAATGAGACCTGTCAGGGTTTTAGAGACAATGATAGTGATATATGGAATGAAGACCAACTTTTTTCTAAAACATATATATAATAAAAAACACAATGCAATGATTTACACGGAATGAATTTTTTATTGGGATATTTAAACAAGTAACCTGATATAAACAGATCCTTTAAGCAAACATTTTTTGTTCTCCTCCAAAGGCCAAGCACTAGGTTAGAAATCTAAATGCAAATAGAAGTAAACTCTAAGTTTGAGAGAAGCTCAAGAAGCACAAATTTTATCAGTTATTCAGTACCACTAATGAGGTGTTTCCTTTACTATCTAAAAGTAAACTGTAGTTTACTTAGGAAAAAAATGCATGGAATTCTAAGAATAATTCCAATATATTTCCAATATAGAAATCTAAATAGGTGTCAGCTAAATTTCAGAACAGAAGTAAACAATGAATTCAACAAAAAATGATCATGGTATCATTATATTTTCAACCAATCTTTGTCATGTAATATAAAATTGATGATTGATAGCAAAGAAAAGGTGACAGGAAAGTCTGTAAGTTATCAGAAAAACCAATGGGAAAGACTTGTTTTTCAATTAAATGGGATTTTTTCCAAAATAAGGAAAGATATATGATAATTTTTATTCTGAACATATACAAGTTTGAAATTTATAAGGG
Organism: Cyanoderma ruficeps; assembly: GCA_008694505.1. NCBI lineage: Eukaryota > Metazoa > Chordata > Aves > Passeriformes > Timaliidae > Cyanoderma > Cyanoderma ruficeps. The sequence goes on from VZDJ01007755.1 coordinate 4,635,387, forward strand.
CCTATTTAAAATATATATACATACATTTAGCACTTGTGAATATAATACAAGGGCATAATGGATGTTGGGATGGCACATGGATCTTTGAAGCTGATGCAATTGGTTACCAACCTTCACAGGTCCTCCTTCTACAAATGCTGGAGCAGTGATGCTTTTATCTGGACTAATGGGAGAGAAAGGAAGTCACAGCCCAAAACACAGCTCACACAGAAATTAAAACCGGGGAAAGTGGGCAGGAAGATACCACTGGGTTCTGGGCGTTCCTGGAAGCAGACGCCAGCTGTGATCCCTCTAAGTGTTCCAGGCCAGGTTAGATGGAGCTCTGAGCAACCTGGTCCAATGAAAGGTGTCCCTGCCCACAGCAAAGGGGTTGGAACTAGATGATCTTTGAGGTCAGTTCCAACCCCTTCTATGATTCTATGACCTGCAAATGAGGAACAGTAAGAACATCAAGCAGAGAGCAAAGGCAGGGAACAGTGGACCTGGCAGAAGAAACAAAATAGTGGCTAGAGGAAGGTTTGGAAATGCAAACAATGGAAATACCCAATTTTAGTCTGAGCTGGAAATCAGGCCTTTGCTCTCTGTAGAGAAAAGGCTTGCATCAAGGAAATGTCATAACCCATTCACCACCAATTTTCCTTTCCATAAAGAAAAAAAAAGGCAAAAGATTACAGATGTTTTACAAGGTAAACAATTATTTTACTTTTTTAAATACTTCTTTTCTGGTTTGGGAATTTTTTGATTTATTCCCTCTTGCTTACATTTATAGTAGCCACTTATTTGATTGGTGTTTGTGAGCTCCCTTTTGGCCTGGTTTTCCACACTGATGTGAGATATGACCAGAAGACTGCTGCTTTGGTTAAAACACTGACATCTGCATCTGCAAAATATATTTGACTCCTCTGGCTTTTGCAGAGTATAATTCAAAGTATGAAACCATCATTTGAATTAAAATGCGGGTAAGTCCGCAAAGCAGCCACGACTGAAGGAAAGTCCAGGGGGTGAGATTGACCTGTACAGGGGGGGTTCCCCTGTTCAGGAACACCTGCAGCAGCCCCCAGCCTTGGCAGGATCTGGAAGGATCTCAGCAGCCAACCAGGTGAGGACAGGTTCCAGGAGCAACCATGGGAGATTTAAATGGTTCCAGGGTACATGAGCAACCTGGAGTGTGGCACATCAGTTTGTACAGCAGTTCACACAGGAAGGGCTCCTCTCCAACCATTTGGGTGGAGCCAATAGAAGCAGCAAATGAACCGAGTACCTGGTAGGGAAGAGCAAAGGTATCCTTTCAGCTCCAGTGTGATTAGCATAGTAGTCTAAGCTTCCTCAGTTGTTGACATGCCACCAAGCTCGACCCCCTGTAGCTGCGAGGGTCACCGGCCCAGCCATGTCAGAGGCCTCCAGCCAGCCAGACCTGCTGAAGGCAGATGTAGCTCTCCAGGTCACAGGCTGCCAGCAGTGCCTGAAGCTTCTTTGCGAGACTGGGACTACAAAGTGCTGTTTTGCAGAAAGTATGTTGTGTTTGAGGAGCTGCGTTGCAGGTGGAGCTACAGGAAGAAGTGAGCAGGTTACACAGTATCCAAGTGAATAAGCAGGAGATAGACTGGTTATTTTCAGCAACACTACAGTCTCAGACTGCCAGGAGTCTTGAACCTCCATCGTGGTGAAGAAGCAGATGAACTCAGAACCCTGTAGGGTAATTAGTCAAAGGACTGTTAGCCAAGGGTCTGTTAAAGATGAAAGCTGGAGGCACATCACAGCACACACCAGCAAGAAGGTTCCTCCTTCTCTGAATTTAGCAAGTAGGACTGGTGCCTTTAACCTTTTTGCAACACAGGTATGGGGCTCTGGGTCTAGAAGGCCAAACAACTGGTGAGGTTGGGGAAGGTCTGTCTGGAATGATGAGGCCTCCTGAAACAACACCATCTGCACCCTGCATCAGAGCCTCCTCTGTTAACAGGAAAATAAGCGGAACGGAGAGTCCGATATGCAGACTTGACCCAACTCACAGGGAAGCCTGCTGTCTCCCAGGGGCTCGAATAAGGGACATTACTGGAAAACAATCCAGCCTAATAAGACCCTCTGACTACTGTCTGATTACTATTGGTTGTTCAAACTGGCAGCAATGGAATAAAAAAGAGAAGTCTGAGGGCAATCAAAAGAGACTTCAGTAGCAAGCTACTCAGTTTCAACTTAGCCTATAATAAACCTGGAAAGTAACTGTGGGCATAGGCTGGCTGTATATCTATTTCCCACTTCCCCTTTTAAAGGATCTGTGCTTGCTCCACTGTTTAGGGAGAAATTAGGAGAAAGTAACTTCTGGGGTCCCATTTCAGACCTGCCTGAACTTAGTCTCTATCCACCCACTGGAACATTTAATTTAGGCGAAAGTATCTATTTAGGATAGAATCCAAAGTACAGACTCTACCACACACTCCACCCAATTCCTCTAATCACAACATCTCCCTTAGGTGTGCCCCATGCACCACTGGGGAGTCACACATTTAGCAACCCCAAGAGTTTTTCCGACTTCAGGCTTTGACAGATTTGCAGCACAAGATCACACTCTGAGTAACATAATGATGGGCCATTAGCCTATGCCCCAGGCCTGCCGTGAGGTGTCTGGCACAAGAACATACATGCCCCAGAACAAGCCGAGCCTTGCTCATTAAATATCAAAGAAATCATTCCGACTTGGTTTGCTTTGATATGGGCAGTTGAAAACTGGTGGATCAGGTGCTGATTCATGGGCAAATCAAAAGTCTTCACCTCAAGAGTGGGAGGGTCAAAAATGTCCCAGATAGGTGGAAGAAAACAACTCCAGGTTTTAATCCGCTGGTGAACTTTGAGACTCAAAAATTTCTGTATTGGCTTCGAATGAAGCCATTCCCGAGGGGAAGAAACAGTTAAAGTAACAATAGAGAATATTGGAAAAGAAAGAAGAAACATACAAGTCATCTTGAAGTACATCTGATTTGATTTTTAAAAGTCAATCATAAAAAGTGCTGAGTAATGCCAAGTACCTTTGACTTAACTGATTGCACATTAACTCTGAGCCACTGACTGCTAAGCCAAGTTTTAGACTCTCCAGATACGTTTCAAATTCACTGTGCTACAATGTTTTGCTTTTTGTTTTTCACAGAGTTAAGCTTAATTCAAATTATTAACTGCAATAAAATATAAACCTATATCTTTTAAATAATATCTTAGTTATGTGACTGATCAGCAAGATCACTAATACCGTGCAATATCAGGGGAACAAGCACTGCAGTAAGTTAACAAAACCCAAAGAACACAAATTTAAAGGCATGGTTTAAAAAAGCTGTAGCATCAATACATTGATTAACTGTGGTCCAGAAATTATAAATAAGAAGAAACACTGGTTGTGCAAGAGTATGGTTAGCACCTTGGGAACCATTGTCAGCTCTAATCTAATATAGCAGGATTTAGAAATTCTGTGACTGAGTCATACTATTCAAGTCACATTTTAAGTCTATGTGAGCTTTTCCTCCTTCAAACCTTATCTGTTAACTGCATTTCTTTGCAGTGTGAATGTTAAAACACAAACATGCATTTGGAACTTGTACATATCTCCATTTTTTTACATAACACATGATTTTAGTTGATAATTACCCTGTGTTTTATTGCCAATTAACTTCTACGTAAGCAGTAACTTAGTGTTCCTCTTGAAACATTTTTTACTGCACTTTGATCTGATCAGCATTGCTCCACCTTGTTTGCCCTTGCCAAGACAGCTCACAAGTTTTTGAGTGTATTACCTATTTTATTTCAGTTTAGGAGGTCTAGTCTCCTGTTTAAACACTTACTTCTACTTTTTAAAATGTATATGCCATAAGTATCTGCCCTGTCTTGCAATGGCTAGCATTCATGACATGAATGCTTACTCATTTTACGGCAATACCCCACTCACTGACTTTCTCTGGTTTGTGATCATCATGTATTATTTGCTGCATTTCCCTGTGTGGGGTTTCAGAAATGTCTGTGGGTGGAATCACAGTTGTATGATCATCCTGGAAAAACTTGTTCTTGATGACAAACTTGTCTGGATTTTACTGTCTCCTTTTTCACGGCATCTATGTCTAACCATTTGGCTCATATAATATTCTTACATCACAGTCCATCAATAACGCACTCTTTAATAGTTCTGGGATTTTTCATCTGCAATCTTCAATCACTCATTCTTCTCACTTGTGTAACCATGTACTCTTTAGACTTTCTCTTGAACTGTTCCTGTTTGCAACAGGATATTCACACTACTGATGACTGATCCTTATAATGGACAGGACTTGAGAGCTGCTTCTTTTATGTTTTCTTTACATACATTCCTTTTTCTCTCCTCCCCTCTCCTATCTTCCAACTTGAGCTATAGCTATGTTCAGTACTCCAGAGAAATGAAAAATGTCCAGATGTTGTTTATATACATACACCTGCCAGCTAACGAGTTAATACATGATATTTGTTTTTATAATAGTACAAACACTCTTTAGTTGTCCCAAATATTTGCTGATAGCAAATACTGCAGCATTTCCAAGGCAAATTAAACTGAATTACAGAATTACAGCAATGAAAAATAAAAACAACATTTTGAAGGTTACAAAGTCAGCTATTAGAAAGTTAAAAAATCCCAGAATTGTAGGCCTTTAATCAAGGTAAATATAATGCAGTTACATGTTTTTTTTTTACTACAACTTTGTCAAATTCTGAATATATAATCTTGTGCAGGGAATATAGAATTCTTCAAAACTTTGTTAGGTTACTCAGTGCATACAACTGAGTACCTTACTATATTTCAAATATAAATCTTTTTAGGGTACACCAGCAGTAATATTTTCATGGATGCTCATCAGTAGGGAAGTTAAATGCTGAGGTGTTTTTATGCTAAGAATGCTTTACATGTTCAAAGGGCAAGTCGTTAACACACCACTGTTTTTGTAGCTAGATACTATAGATATGTATTACTTTTGATAGGCTTAGAACTTTGGGAAGTCAGACCTAAGCTCTCAAATTGACCTGCAGAAAATGAGGGTCTATCAGATAATTAGCCATGGTATGATGGCATAGAAATTATCCACAGAAATGCATGGAATATAACAGTGAAGGATATTCTTTATTTAACTTAGCCAGGGCAGTCACTGCTCTAGGAGTCATCCCTTTGCCTCACCAGGTTTCCATCTACAACCAAGAAGTAGGACTTCTCCAGTCTCTATGACTACATAATTTAGGTCTATCTGTAAAGCTCATTTCTAAATTACTTCCTTGTAGATACATATATATATATTAAAGTTTTCTCATTAAAAATCCAGAGTGAAAATGTGAAAATTCTTCCATGTGGCATCTGTAACACAGCTCCCTTTTTATTCAACTCCTAGAATAGGATGCCTCACTTTTCCATAGCCCACATCTTAGATTGCCAGTCTATTTTCTTGCAAAGGTAAAGGCTCAGCTTCAGAATGAGTGGAATCAATAGCTCATCTGGTGGCATGCTAGGCTATTCCTTCTTCTCCTTAAGTGAATGAGTTTTGTGCCAGATTTGGAAGTAACCAGATCTCGCTGTGAACACGATAGCTATAACAAAAAGGAAAAGATGGGCTTGCAGGACTGATGGCACAGATGGCAGTACAGAGAAACAGGACCATGTCTTTTGAGGCTCTGCAGTTGTACTAAGTAAAATTGCAGCCAGGAAGACTGGCTTCCCAGTAGCATTTTCTGTTGGGCCTTTCTTATCTTGATCGTCTTGCCATCACTTTTATGATTTCCCAGAGTCAATTTTTGACCCAAATTCCTTTCTTTTTTCCCAGTGAGACTCAGCTTGCAAGCTGTAGCAACCATCTTAGAGGTTTTTTACCTAAATACTCTTGGCTTCTCCCCTCCCACACTGCCATTCCCACTCATTTCCTGTTCCACCTCTGCTCTTGGATTCCACATTCGAGTCATATCACAATTCCACATCTTAATCTCTACACTGAGACAGCTGCCAGTCTGTCACATACCTCCTCAAAATCATTTCTATTCTGTCATCTCCTTTCCTTTAGGTCCCAGATTTCATCTTGCCCATTCATCCTTGGTTTCCCCTCATATGTTCCTAATCCTCCTTTCTTCCCCTTCCTGGCTCCCATTCATGATCTCTTTCTCTATTCAGTTCTTGTCCTTGTCCCTGTAGACCTCCCAGCTTCTTTTTTTTTTTTTCTTCTGATGAGTCCATATGTTGGTGTATGTAGCAAGTGTGTGTTTGGCATGGCATTCCACACGATGGTGGGAAATGGGACCAAGACATTTGATGTGCAGGGATGGATGAATGGGACTTCTCTGCCATCTCAGTGTGGGACCTTGTTCAGAACTCAGGCTGATCAGCTGTGATTGACACAGGAGGCCATGGGAGAGAGCCTGCAGTGCTGTGTTACAAAAGCATTAAATGCAGATTGCTGTGTACTTGAAGGAGAGAACACAAAGTGAGAATCAAATTATTAGTCTTGAATCAAGCAAGATTTAAGAGGTCTGTAAGCCTTTTCGTCCTACACTTAAATCACTGCATTTCCCTTTGCCTGTATTCTAGCAGGAAGGGAGACAGAGAGCAGGGAACAAAAAGGCTTTTAGTTTCATTGCCCTGAATTCAGCCTGATCTCTATTAGCTCACAGCTTCACTTCCAGAGAAAACAGCTGCTGAGCTAAGAGCTGGAAGCAGACCCAGTTCCAGTGGCATCTTCACAGAATGAAGCCCCAAAGGTCCAGCAGGTCATTAGAGTGTACAAAACCTCTTTTCTTGTGGGGCTTATAACCTAAATAAATTTGGACAGATTATCTTTGACACAGAGGTTAATTTGCTGACCTCATTTCAAAGTCTAATGCCACTGCCATTTCTCAAAATCGCTAAAAATGTTACCGTGAGTATTTTTCTTTAGCATTGTTCACAAAAATACATAATTTTTTTTTTTTGGTGGAAATAATTCATTCACACTTGAACTGAAGGCAAAAATAGCCTTGCAGTATTGCAGCTGCAATGGTTATAGCGGAGCAAAACTATAAGCTGTTGAAAATAACCTTTGAATGAGTAGTGCCGGGTGAGTGGAAAAGTAAGCCTTGTTCCCGCTGTTGCTTATAACACATATGTCACTGGTGTTTCAATGGTAGAGAATCTGCTCTTGTCTAAGACTGGGAGTTTAAATCTTTGTGCACATGAAAGCTACCCAGTAGAACAGGCATTTGTCCATGTGCTGCATATAGCAAAATCACACTGTGATGTGTAAAATACTGTACAGATTGCAGTATATACTGTTCAAAGTTTATTTTGAGTCTTCTGCATTTTCATAAGACAAAAAAATATGATCTATATCATCTTACAACATTGGCAGTATGAAACATACACACAGTATGCATTTTGAACTGTAGCATATGTACAGAATGTTCACAATTTAAACAGGAGAAATGTAGCTGAGCATCTATCTGTCTATCTATCTATCTATCTATCTATCTATCTATCTATCTATCTATCTATCTCTGCAGGCTTATTAACATAGTATTAGGAACCCCACTGAAATCTTTCCAACTGCAAAGCCCTCCAAGCTTACCTCATGAATTCTCCATCCCCTCCCCCCTCCAAACTCATAAGTACTTGCAAATGCTTTCACCTCTCTCCAGCGTGCAGCTGTTTCTAGAAGTTTTCTGATACATACAAAGGACACTTGAAGAAATTTGTCAAGGAGCCACTACTACTGTCATGGAACAACAGCAATTACACCCCACCAGTAAGGAAAATAACTGGACACAGTTTTATCCAGCTGCAGAGCAAAACGATCCACTTCCAAATATAACAGTATTTGCATTCTTTCTCCTCACTTATGACCATGCTGCAGCAAGAGCTCTGTAAAGATCTTATTACAGCTTCAAACTGAAAATCCCTCCAATTCTTAATAAACTACTTTCCTATCAAGACACCACATCACTATAAGACTAGGCATGCACTTTCTGAAAATTAAATTAATTTCCTCTCTCCTGCTAGAGCTATATTAAAGGGAACTGTTCAGCCTCACCCTCTTTCTCCAGTAAGCTGAGATGCCAATAACTATGGATACATCTATTATAGTTTTAACTGGTATGTTATGTGTAAATATCATTCAGTTGGATTTGCATTGACGTAATTCATACTATATATAAGACATCAAACTTAAATATGTTTTAGCTTCCTTCACTAGTTTGAGATTCCTTCACTAGTTAAGAATTTAATCCACCCTCTTGAACTTTTTAAGACACAGAACAATACTCAGCATTCTTAGGGACTTAGAATGTTTCAGAGTTTGTTCCCTGTATTTTAAAGTGGTCCTGGTGTGTTTCAAAACCCTTTTTGGTGTGGGTTTTTGTTGGTTTTTTTTTCATCTGCAATTGACCTGAGACAGTAACTTCCAGCAAACACGGAAAGTGCAAAAGTGCAAACTAAAAAAGATTGTTGTAAGCCTCTTCACACCCTTTGGCAGGAATACCGTGATCTTGGTGTTTTGATATTGTGATTATGGGTGAGGGCTTACTCCAGCTGCCATAGCTATTTAATTGTATGTGGACAGTTATTTCTCACCAAACTGAACTGAAACACTAAATTTTCACAGCAGAGGTCACTTGTAAAATGAGTAATATTTTTACTGTGTAATGTTTTACAGTGCAATGGTTTTCAGTTCTGAATTAGTCCTTTTCCATGAATTTACAGGACTAGTAGCTAAGAAACCCCTTGGGATTCCCAAGCTGGGGATTTCAAATGCAGTTACCTGCAAGAAGTTCTAAAGAACTTCAATTGAAGCATTAGCTTCCCTTATGGTTTCCCTCCATGCATCATATTGCACAATAAGGGTGTCTGATTTTTTGATCTCAGGAGGGATACACAGCTCATGGTTTTAAGCAACATTGCTCAGATTTGTGTCACTTTTAATGTGGGACACACTAATTAGATTTTTCCTGATTAACACAATGGCATTCTTAAATATTTCACTGCAACGAAAACAAATGTCTGAGGAAGAAGACACAGCTCTGATGACTCCAAACCCTCAGATATGCCTCAGGCTCTCAAAAATCATGAAATCTGTTAAGGAAGGTTTTTTGTTAACTGGCTTTTTTATCTGGGACTCTCATTTGGGACTCTACAATTCTGAAAACAACTTGCAACACGACAAGTCAGAGGACTGGTGTTCTCCAATTTGTAGAAGATGAAAGGAATATATAAATCACCATGCATTATGAAACATACAACGTAGGATATGATACTGCACGGGGCCGAATATGAGCATGAACTTGTCTGTCAGCATTCAACCAAACCACATTTCCAAAACCTGAAGGATCTTACTTCATCTCTCAGTGTGAATTTGCATTGAAGAGTATCTCACATCACAGCAAGACTTGAGTGTACCTTATACCAAATGGCAGTGGAGCGGTAAGGTACTGCTGCTGCCCTGGTATTTTGTTCATCCCTGCCTGACACGAAGTATTGAATCCCTGGACCTCTTTCACTCCACCTCATCCCACTTCCTCGCGCTGGGGATCTCCCCATTGCCTCAGTTTTCTTTTTCTCTCACCTCCTCCTCTGTTGTACTTCTCCATAACACACCAGAGGGCCTGGCACAGCGCGAGGAATGGACCCAGTTTCTTCTCATTAAAGAACCAACCCTCACTATTTGTATTTCATTTATCATACCTCAGATTAAGTTTTATGAAGCTAGGGGACGTTGCCTTGCTTTTTATGAGGACACATATCGTGTGTCTGTATCAAAACCAAGCGGAGGTCAAAGGGCTGCCAGAGCTGCCACCTGTCCGAGTCTGGCACCGGTTCGCACTGGGGACACGGGCACGGCCACTCCGCCACCCGAGGCCGTGTCTGCGGGCCATCGAGACCCTCCCAGGGTGCCGTGACGACTGAAAGGGATTGAAGAGCGGGGAGCACTGAAATTCCCCCCATCATTCCCGTGTCTCCGTCCTGGCACCTTCCCGCCACACCGGAGCCTTTTCCCGCAAGCCGGAGCTGGGGGTGCCCCTCCGCCGCCGCCGGGAAGCCGCGGGGGCGGGCGGGCGCGACCCTCCCCGCACCAGGCGCTCCCCGGGGAGGAGCCGGCCGGGTCGCACCGGGCCCGCTCGCCAAGTCCGGCTCCGAGCAGCCAAACCCAGCCCCCTGGGCTCGGGGTGGGCGGGGAGGGACGGCCGGCCGGGCGCCTCTCCTGCCGGGAGCGGGAGGACGGGCGAAACTTTCCTCCCCGGCGGCGGCGGCGGCGAGGCACCAGCAGTCGCCGAGGCGAGCGCCGCCAGCATGGGCCCCGACACGCTGCCGCTCGGCACCTACGGCGGGGCGGCCGCCGCCGCCGCCCTGCTGCTCTGGGCCGTGTGCGTGCTCTGCAGGAGGAGAAGGTACCGGGGCGGGGGGCGGCCGCCGCATTCCTGCACGGCCGGGGCAGCGGGGCTGCCGGGCGGGCGCGGCGCCGCCGAGGCGCGCATTGGGCGCGCTGCTCTCCGCCCGCCCCTCCGCGCGGGGCCGCCCTATCAGCGCCCGCCGGGCCGGGGGCGGCGGCCCCGCGGGATGGCGGCCCCCGGGATGGCGGCCCCACAGCGGCCGGGCCACCGCGGAGGCCGCGGGCGGCAGCCGCGCCGCCGGGGGCGAGGGAGAGTCGGGGGGGGGACGCGGCGGGGGGCGGCGGCTCCTCTCCTGACCGCGGCGGGGGCGGCCGCTGGCACGTGGGATTCTGGTCTCGCCTCCCGCGGGTGCGTGGAATCTCATGCTCCGAAAGGAGCTGTGGAGGTAGCACATCCCCGGGCAGTTCGGCGTGTGTGGGCACAGGCGACGCTGAGGTTTGCTGAGAGCCTGAACGTGAGCGCTGCGCCCCATGCAGCAGCAGCGGCACACCCAGCGCGGCCCTGGGCAGCTGCCCCGCGCAGCCCGGGCGAGGTGCGCCTGCCGTACCTGCGGCCGCTGCCCCGCGGGGTTGCGACATCGGCCCTCGCTGCCCTTCTCTTCATGCCGAGTAGCTCCGGTCATGGGCATTCTAGTGACTTCTGTTAGTGTTTCTCATTTTGTTGCCTGAAGTTTCTTTTAAGTGAACATATAAACTCAAAGAATGTACACACGGGTTCTGGGACGTTTCAAGAAGAACTTGCCGGGGGGTTTTTTTGAGGAGAAAAGAAGCACTGTCTGGAACTATGCTTTCTGAATACCTGTTACTTTATATGCGGACGTTTTCCCAGGTGTTTTTCACTTGATGAAGTGAAATACTTGACCACGTGAAACCAGTACTTGATGCTCCTCAGTGTCTCTTTTGCAGTTGATGAATAAATGTGTGTAAAGGCTGAGGGAGAAGGAGTGACGAAGGGGAGGGATCAGTATTCACTAGATTGTTTGCTTATTTTTAATTCATAAAATGAAATGCATAGAAAATAATAGATGTAAGTCTGAATAGTAAACTATTACTTTTCCTAATAATTTTAAGTTATTTTGGAAGATGCAGACAGGCAAATACAAAAATTAAATTGCACTGCTAGTTCTAAAAAAAAAAGGTGAGGCAGTCTGGCAATTTTTAGACCATTATCCCTAACTTTGGGACCATGTATAGAATGAATTGAAAACCAGTGAAAATTCATGTTTTGATCCTAGAAGGCATCTGTAAACAGAGACAGGTTATTCCCAGGGTGTCTGATTTGGAACCATTAACACACATTTGGAACCATGTGATTTGACTTAGAGATCCCAATCCTTTCCTTAAGTGAGACGTCCATCCCATCCATCCCAATGTTTGAGTGGGGTCATCCCATAACACAAACTGCTTGACACAGTAGTCTGCGATGCTGCCTCATGCTTCAGCTCAGTTTATGAAATGGACAGCTGCTGCTCAAGAGGTCACTCACTCCTCATCATCATCACCCGTGTTGCTTATCATACCCTCTGTGAGCTTATTCTGGGAGTTAAACACACAAAAAACTATTTATTTTTTGATAAATTTAGTTTGCTGCCAGTCTAGCTCCCTAAAGAGCATCGGCACTGAAGACGAAAGGGGAGCAGGAAGGCAAATGGGTTTGGGTGTCTTTTTAAGGCTAGAAGATACTATACTGCTTCAACCACATTATAAAATTGTGCCTCTCATTAGTTTAAATTCTAGTACAATTGTAAAAGACAGAATTTTAGAAAATGGAAACAGGCAAAGCTGTTGCTTACAAAGTTTTCAGCCAGATGTGAGTGGCAGGAAAAAAGGATCAAAGAACCCATTTTGAATTATTTTTATACCCCTTGTGGCTGTAGAGTTTTTCAAGTACACTCTAAAGAGCCTACAGCAAAATGGTTTGGATGTTTGCGTCACAGCAAAATGATGTTATACAGAAGACCTCCCAAGAAGGTGTACTGTCTTGTCCCAAAAACCAAACTTCTGTTTGATTAATTAATGACCTGAAAGTCTGTGCTGCTTCTCAAAGAGCTGTACAAAGCATTAGCAAGCAAGCAAGCAACTGCAAATAACAAATGGTAAAACCCATCAACCTCTGTGTGGTATGGCCCTCAGCAGAAGGTGCTGGTGCTGAGGTAATGTCCTGTTCCAGTAAAATGTGCAGTTAATTCTTTTTCTTGTAGCATAGAGAAAGAAAAGAAATTATGCATGGTCCGTAGAGGTGCCTAGCAGCAGCCTGCTCATGTTCAACAACCATTTCTGATTTGTGGGAGGAAAAATCATTCCAAGGATGCAGTGGATTGAAAAATGGGGTTAGAGCTTAGTTCATGCCTCTCAGATTTGGTGCAAGTCTGTGATCTCCCCTTGCTTATCAGACCCTTATCAGTTTATCCATCTCCATGTGTTCTTTCCCTTTGTTCTATTTGAATCCAACCCTGCTGCAAGTGGGCTACCCACTACCCTCTCTCAGGAATCCTCTGTAAACATTTGGGAACCTGTTGACATAGGGAGCGTTGGCAAATTACTCCATAAATAAATGCCAAAGTCAAGGCTATATTCCTGGTCATGGATCATACTAATTTGTACAGAAGAGCAGACAATGTGGAGCTTGCCTATGCCAGAGGAAATGTTGGTACTTCAGGCATGCATGTGCTTTTATATAAGTTGGTGTGTTGCCTTAGTGTTGGTATGCTTGTAGCAGTGTGCAAACCCTGTATAAGGGGATTGTTGTGTTTAAGGTACTGAGCTAAACTTTACCAGAATGATCAAATTTGACATCTTAACCACAGCCCGGCATGGATCTATCAAGATCACTACAATAGGCAAGTGTATGTATATACAAATGAAGAGCTTAAGTAAATAAATAAACACCACTAATTTGCACTTTTGAGTTCCGTATGTTTGTTTTGCTGGGTGATGCCTCTGTCCTGCTTGACTGAGGTGAAACACAACGACCTTTGTGGCTCTTGAGAGTTACACATCTAGGAGCATAATGAGGGTTTGTATATACTGGAGAAGAGATTCCTAAATCCATCACTGATGCTCCTTGAGCAGATATTACAGGATTTTTTTTGGTATAAGGTACTTTCCCTCTGTTTCAGGCTGAGGTGCTCATTACTGGAGCAGAAAAGGTGTTGTTTTGACTTAAAAATTTGTCAGAAAAGGTGTTGTATTGACTTAATCTACTGTTGTCTTTTTCTGTAATGCAGTTTATGTAACAAGATATGAGGGTGAGTTAAGTACCAGTTTTCTCAGAGATACGGTAGAAAGGAAGAGGAATTTCCTTTTGTATAAATGCTTATCATCTGAGTGCTTGTGGCAGTAATAACACAAAGGAAACTAATTGGAGTCTTTGCCAGGTTTTGTATCACAGATGGTGAAGAAACAGAAGTAGAACAAAAGTTTCTGTAATCACAGAAAAAATTATTTTGAGTTAAACTCAATGTCAAATGAGTCTCAGTGCCTTCTGCATGCTAAGAGAGATCTCCCTCTTACTGGTTAGTGAAGAAAAGCCTATCTAGGCTGTTTGCTGGGGAATGTGTTTTCTCCAGAGAGCACTTCCTTTTTGCTGCTGCACAAACATATTTCTGCTATGGTAGAAGCTGAAGATCTCCTAGCCTGGAGACAGTACAGATTATTCTCTTCTACCTTCATAAAATATCTTACCTCAGACCCAGGTTTATGTGGTTTTCTTTTGTTTTTTTTTCAAGCTGTTTTTCCACTATCTGTACACAGTCTCATGGAGCAGGAGGTGAGATGTCAGGTGAAGCTAACTCCCATTTGTCTTCCAGCAGTGATGCTGCTCAAGTCAGAGAGGGGCCCTTGAGATCTCCAGGGGCTGTCTCCTGCTAACTTCCATAGGTGTAGTACTATTAGACTTTTTCTTGCTCAAATTGATGCATATTTTTGGCTGCTAGTGTTCATTGCATATCCATGACTGAAAATGGTCACAGGTTGTAACCAACAGTTTATGGAAAAGGCTGGGGTATTCTCTGACTCCTTCCTCAAAGAGCAGATACTGCAAATTACTAGGAAGAAGAGGCTCAGGTTGACCACAGATTGAAACCACTGCCTTAGGGGAAGAGGGCAATGGAGAGAAGTGGAACAGAGATTGTTGTGTCCCTATTTATCTGTTGAAATTGAATCGTTCTCCTAAGATTTGCATCCCAGAGTTTTTCAGATAAAGAAGATACAGATCAAACCTGAAAAAAGGTTCCTCATCAGAGGTCTGTAACTGCTTGGAAAGTTAAGACACATGTGATGTGACCTGCATCAATGACAGGGTTTGTAAAAATCATTCACTCAGCAATTCTATTGCTTTAAAATGAAAGAAGGTAGATTTACATTACATAATAGGAAAAAATTCTTTATGGTGAGGGTGGTGAGACACTGGAAGAGGTTTCCCAGAGAAGTTGTGGCTGCCCCATCCCTGGAAGTGTTCCAGGCCAGGTTGGATGGGGCTTTAAGTCACCTGGGTCACCTGGTCTAGTGGAAGGGGGCCCTGCTCGTGACAGGGATTTGGAACTGGATGATCCTTAAGGTCCCTTCTAACCCAGACCATTCCATGATTCTGTAGGTCTGTAGGGTTGGTATTTTAATTATTAGGAATGGTCTTCACGGTCAGGATTCCTTGTGAGGAACGCTATGATATGTGGCACATATTGTGGATTTTACTTTGCAGCAGTATAGGAATTTCCGTGCTGCGTTAGATGGGACATGTACCTTCTAATATATTGTTTCTGACCAGTTTCTAATGTATCAGAACATGGTATAAAAAAACCCCTCCAAACTTAAACAGTATAATCGTAGATTGAAGTCGACATAATAAGAATTGCATGATACATTTCTCAGAAAGAATTTTGCTGTGACCTAAGTTATGGATTTAAAGCCTTGTTGAAGCAAACTGCCTTTTATTTTTCCCTTTTCTTCTATATTTTAAAATACCTCTGATCTATACAATTACATTAATCTATGATACTTTTCCCCAAAATTGCTCTCTTGAACCCAGACAGATATTGTTGAAAAGAATATAGATTTCGTCTTTGCCTTCAAGAACATCTTATCCTTCTCTGTGACAAGCTGTGAGCTTGCTAACAGCTCTCTTACCAAGCGAATTGTAGTTCACAAGATGTCATCAGCCTGTCTTTTTTACCACTTCTGCTAATTTAGGCAATATGTTAAGGTAGTTTTCAGTTGGAGGGAACATCAGGAAGGACAGATAGAAGGATACCAGAAAAATCTGGCCTCCCTCTTCTTACCTTGGCCTTTTACAGAGGCCTTTTTCTCCATTCTTTTGATTGGACCTCTAGGGAGTGCATGTGTTTTCATGACCTCCTTTTGTTTATTGTCAGTGTCCTCTCCTACTCCACTCTGAAAAGGACTGAAGACTGAAACTGTTTAAGGCAGAAAAGTAACAGTTCTGTTTCTTAAGTAGCCTTAGGAAACCTTTCTTTCTCACCATCACACTTGGGTTTTCTGTCAACTGTTCATTGCTGTGCCAAGATGTGGAAGCTTATTTCTTTGCCTGCTTCTACTGGTCAGAGCTTACGTGAAGGTAAACAAAATGAAGTCAGCAAAACCATAACCTTCTCAAGGTGTACAAGTCTCCATTCACTGGTGGTTTTTCTTTTGGCTGTAATAGACCTGGAGAGCCATTACATCATGTGTGTTTCAAGAGAGGTTTTTGTTTTTCCTTTTGTTTTCGTGCTGCTTGTGATTTGTAGCCTGTCATGCACGTTTCGAGTTCCACTTCCTACCAGTACTTTGGAGATGACACTAAAGATGAGACCTCTTTTAGAAGATAATGAACCTTCCCAATAATCTCTGGTTTACAGAATTCTTTGCTTAAGGTACACTGCCACCTAGCAACAGTTTCCCTTCCCTCCCAGTTCTCTTGACCTACTTTGTTGGGGGTTGTTCAGCTTTATAGTTTATACCTGGTCTGGTCTTGATCAGGATCCAGAACCCATCAGTAGATGCCATCCTGGTAAATGTATATGTGTGAGAGGTGGAGATATTTTTAGTGGCAATAAGAACTGCTAGCTTCTGGTTTCTGACTAAAATACAATAGTTTATACTTTCGTGGTGTTTTTTTCTCCCTGTGTTTTTGTGGAAAGGGCCTGTAATTTTTTTTCCCTTGCAATTATTTATTTTGATTTCTTCTGTTCTTTATTCTTTGTAGCAAATAAAATTAAAGGGTGAGAATTAAAGAGAATTGCTTTCAGCTCTTTTTATTATTCCGGTGCAACGTGAAGCATGGAGTGTCCATCTAGAACACTGTACACAAATGCACAGAGCTTACAGAAAATTCTGAACAATTAACCCTTCTGCTCCTCTTCCAAGCTGATAGTCCCAAAGATATGAATGAGGACAACCCAAGTGAATACATAGCGCTTCAAAAATTATCTTCATGCTTACCAGTATATTTAGAGGAGGAAAGCAAGCTGGTTGGCAAATCTTTGCTGAAATGTTACAAATAAAGGCCGGTGAAGAAAGGCAAAAAGGGGCAAATCCTAATCCTAGTGTCCCCTGACATGAGCTGTGAACTATTTCTTTAAGCATGATGGTGAAATTTGCCCCCCGATGTGTTTAATACTTGGTGATGTAACTGGAGAGCTGCATCATCAGGCGACTGCAGGACTTCCTGGAGTCTCGACTTGCAAAGCTACCTGGATCTTAGCTCCCCTGGGAAGGAGTGATTTCATTGGGATGCAGGGACCTAGCTAAGTCCCAAGCTTGCAGTCTTGCTTGTGGACTCCTCCTCAGTTCCCCTACTGTAAATTGGAGGTCAGTGTGTTCTCTTGATGTACAGACAACATAGACAAATGCTTCACTGGGCCCTCAGAGAGTTGTCAGAGATGCTGAAAAGAATTCTTCCATGGTATAACTGCTCAACATGTGCTGAGGAACTGTTGCCTGTCCATCCCTTTCTCCTATATGCTGAACTAGAGTTTTAAGTATTGTATTTTTGAAATAGTCGGCTAAGTTTTTGGGTTGTGGCAACTGCTTTAGTGTTCTTCTCAGTTATGAGAATTATGGTCCGATATAACATTTTTTGGGATTTCTTTTTTTTCAGTCAAATGTTTTGATGAAGAGGTTGGGCAGGGCTTGTTTTGATAAACTAATATAACTGTTCTTAGCACTCCATCTAGTCACTTATTTAACTTAGTGCATCATAATGCCAGAGAATGGGGGAAATACAGAAGCTAAAAGAAACAGCATACGTGCAATGTTAATACACTATATGAAGTTAAGGAAAATCTCACTGTTAAGTTGGCAGTCTTTTTCTCTTTTATCCAAGTTTTATAGATCTCCTTGGTAGTGGAGCCAGACTTGGAACACATTTTCCTGACTTCTAGTTATGTGCTTTAACTTGCTGCCTTTTCTTTCCAAGACATTTACCATATATGTATGACATTATAGCTGTCTGGTAAACTAACTTTTTCAACCATGAGGCAGATTTTGAATTCTGATTTCAAACTTCAGTAGTGTTCTTTTTCTTTCCTCATCATTTACTGATCCTTTTACAAGAAGCATGTAGGATTTTAGGCTAATATCCATTTGCATGCCGTCTGGGAGAATTTTGGCTGAGTGAGAGTCCCATAAAACAAAAGTTTCCTCTTTACAAACCACATGGATCTTGGCTGTAGATATTCAGTCCCTTTCTCCACAAACTGTTTTTAATGGTGCCAGATTCTTCTGTTTCTTCTCCTTGTTTGGCACATGTCAGGAAAAAAAAATCTTGGCTCTTGTATAGAACATATCTTGTTTCCTCTTAACTGCTCGTACTTTCTATTCGTAATTCAAATCAGCACAAAAATGCTATGGTTGTGCTTCTCATGATTTAATCTTGTAGTTTCCTAAGCAATATTCCAATTCTCTTAAAAAAATAGTGCTCTCTCATACTGTAGGCCTAGTGGTAGGAGGTTCTAGCCAAATGCAATGGATGCGTTCCTGTTGATTTTGGAGAGTATGCATGGAGTCCTGGCAAAGTGGCCTGCTCAAGCCTGTGGAGGCACGTGCAGAAAGAACAGATGAGCAAAATGAAGCTAAAAGTGTTACAGGAGTACCCTCTCCACCATCCAGCTTCCCCTTTCTGACACTTTCCCTAGGCGAAAACCTGGACTCCACTGCACTTTGTAGGCTCATGTCCATCGTGGGTGGTTGAAGAAGTGTCTCCTTCCTGACCCATGGCAGCCCAGGGGTCTGTCAGAGCGCCTGCGTGTGTTTGTCACTGCTCATTTTCCTTGCTGACAGCCTTATTCTGCACCCTTTGAGCTCTTACTTGCATGAGTCAGTGTGCTTCTGATGGCTGAGGCAGAGTGCACAACTGCTAAGTATGGTTGTCTGATTTGTTGTGACTCCCCCCAAAAATCAGCAAACTGCTTAGTGGCCTTACCCTATTGTCTTGCTTCTCATAAGATTGTTTCCCAGATTTCTTCTGAGTGGTCATTACAAATTTTTATGCAATTTGCTTTGTCTAAAATGATTTGAACAAAATTAGAAATTTTTCAATGATATGTTGACAAAATTATCATAGAAAATTACCACATTTCATTACTTTTTGAAGTGATATAGTATTTAGAAAACAATTACAGTCTCATTTCAGTATGCTGTGAGAATGCAGAAGTTTTGCAATTATTAGTTCTCGCAGTTCTGTGTATTAAAAAAAACCAAAAAACCAAAAAACAAAACCAAAAAACCCCCATATATTCCTCAACATGAGAAAACTATTGCTCTTAAAACACAGTTCACAGAACTGGTGAAGAAGTCAGTTTTTTCAGTCCTTTTATACTTTCTTTCCCTTTATATTCATGCCAGCAAAAGGGTGGGTCTGCCCCTTTGTAACAGTGTAGTCTTTGTGAGGTAACTGTAGTCTCTGAAGGCCTCAGAGACATGGTCTCCAGCTTTCTAATAGGGCCCCAAGGAAAACCAAAAAACGGTTTTAGAAACTCCCATTTAGAAACTCCCATTTAGCACAAGCAGAATGCTTAGGAAAGAAGGACAATTGCTAGTATCTCCTAAAGAGAATTTGAGTGGCTTCCATTGCAGATCCACTCACCTGATGCTACAATAGTGTTTGGTCATTGCATCCTTAGCTGGAAAGTTGCTCTGTGTTTTCTTCTTCAGTGCTAGCATGGTTTTTCAGGTTACAATAGCTGATCTTCAGAGCTTCTGGTGTTAGATAGATCATAGCCATGCTAATTCTCTCCAGCTGGTTTTTCAGCATGAGAAGCTTTGGTAGTCACATTTGGGAAGCGTCTCTGAAAATAGTTCAAAGAGTGGAATGATGACAAGGCATAATTTTTTCCTTCAGTTGTTCAGGAACTGATCTGCAATATTTACTCAGCTCAGACTTATACTTTATTAAAACCGAAAAAAGGCTGTGGAAGATTTGCTTTTGTTTTGGTAGGTACCAGCATTTGTAAGTAGTTTCCAGTGCATTATGTGTTTCCTCCATATCACTCTCAAAAACTTCTATTATTGTGTTGGAGCAGATTTTTTAATGTTTTTTAAAAGATTTTAAGATGACTAGGTTAGATTCAGCATAACCGTTTTGCTTAAATATCAAATTTCCTAGACCTACAGCTGAGGGTGAGGCGTGTTGCCAGAGCCCGCACTGCAACGTTCATCTGTGATTCCTGTTTAAAAAGTAGCAGCTGTGTAGCTGTATGAGAAGTGAAAATGTCTCTCAGTTCAGGAGTCATCCAAGAACCAATTGGAATACATGATGAACCCACTGAATGGATATTTGGGAGGAAAAATGAAAGTACTGTGAGAGCTGGCTTATGTGTGGTGCTCTTTTTAACCTTAAGTACATGCCTGAAAGATTCTGATTGGATGGCAGTAGGACTTAGATGTGTGTATCTGATGATGAAATGATGAAATCTGATGATGAAACTACACAAAAGGTGTTTAGGTTTCTCAGTGACAGTTGCCATCACAGTATCTGGGACTGATGGTGGTTCATTTCTAGGCCCTGGAACAAGGGCAACAAGCCGGAGTCAGAGTCTGGGCTCCTTCTGAGATGAGGGAAACCTGAAGTTTGTGTCCTAGCAGCTTGCACGTAATATCCTTTAAAGCCAGGTTAAATTATCTGTCACCGTTAAGGTGCGACACAGAATTGTTCGCCGCAGGACTGGAGAGGTTCCCCGTGTATGTCAGTGTTCCATGGCTTGGGAAACAGCTGCTTGCGCAGTGTCAGGTTTTGTGGTTGAACAGACAGCTCGATTTCTTGCATTGCTGCTTTAGGATACAAAAATGATAATCAAGCTTCAGAGAAATCTTGCGTATGTGAATGAGTCAGAATTATTTTTTTCTTCTATAAGCTGTTTAGTTTTTTGCATCTTATGTAGTGAAAACACCGCTAGATCCTGCTTGGTGTTACCACCTTATGAGTGAAGGGACTTTTTTCACAACCTTTGGACTTCCTCGCATAGAACCACATCAGCTATAATAAATTTAGAACCTTAAAAAACTCTTGTTATGAAGACTTTAAAATAAAACTGTGCAGGCTGTGTCTGTTCAGTGGTAAGAAGCTAAAATAAGACAATGCTGAGATCGGTTGGGCTCGAAAGTTCAGGTTTCCTGCCATCATGATCTCCTTTCCAGAAGGAAAGCTTTGTGTTTCTCACTCGGAAACCCAAGTCTGATTAGGTACAGTTACTGTGACCCTTCCAGTCTTACTTCCCACATAGTCTAGTCCCTTGCAGTATCTCCTGCATTAGCTATATTAAATTGTATTTAACACAACTGTGCATGGAAGGATGTCCTGCCTTTGGTGGTTTTTTTTTTTTACTTTGAGAGATCTTCTTACCATTCTGTTTTCACTTTTAGGAAAGGGGGTGGGTTCACTCTCATTAGTGAATGTATATATCCTCTTAAACTTTGAAAAGATTTAAGCAAAAGTTATGAAAAATATCCTGAGATGTCATCCGGTACAAACAAACAAGTTCATCTCCTGTTTGAAGTATTAAATACTGCAAATAAATACCTGCTTAAAGGTGAGGGCAGGCTCATCTGACACATCTTTACTTGTGACTCAATGGCAATTTAGTCTGGACTGAAGCAACTTGCTTTTTATGCCTTCTTTTCCACTGCCAAGAATCTTTGGGTGGACCAATTTATGTGCGCTGCCTGCTGCTGCTCTGTAGTCTCTGCATCGCTTGCTTCATTGTTTTGGGAAAAAGATCAGCCAATTCTTTTAATGAAGACTGTGAACCTCGTCAAATGGGACCAGATGAACGAGTGCTTCATTTTTATTTTTTTTTTTTGCTTACACATAAAGAAAATCTTGTTTGTTTTTTTCTGCACACTATTTCAGCATATTTTTTTATTAATAATATCTCTGAGACTATTGTTTAGGAGTCAGACATATGTGTTATCTCATGCCTCCAAACTGTGTTGCAGCAGTTCCAGATGCACTGTTCTCAAATGCACTGGACCCAATAGAAATGTGAGGTATAAAGCTGTTTAAACTGTAGTGATACAGTTAGTTTCATCAAAATGAAAGCTCAGGAAAATTTTTCTTGCAATTGTTTTTAGCACAAGTACTATGCGCTGATTTGGAACATCAGATGGTTTCTGTTATTAGACCTTGTGAAAAAACCCTTCCATATGTGCATATAGTTGCAACTTTGTAGGTAATTGGTGGTGTTGGAAATGTCCTACAGAGGTCCCTTGGTCACTGTATTGGAGAGTGCACGCCTGGCTCAGTTCTCAGTGAATGTCTGCAGTGTTGGAGGTGACTGGAAGATGGAAATCCCTGTGTGTGCTTTTATGGTGGTGGATTCCGAAGTGAAGGCTGCCCTGGGATTCCCACATGTGCAGGGCATTTTCACGCCCACAGCTTTTGTTCAGTGGTCAGGATCCAAGGCTCTGGGTGACAAAATCCCTGCTGTTACCACATGTGACCATTTGTACCTCTGGTATCCTATTTAGTCCCAGGTGCAGTGACCATTTACAGCCTGCATCTTCAGCCCCGCTGTGTCCAATCCTTCTTTTTACCTTTTGTGGCAAATATCAAATCATCTCCTTAAAGGCAGCAGAGTGCTGTAGAGTCTCTCCTGCTCATGGCAGTCAGTAGATTTCTCAAGATTGTGGAAGGGATAGATTAGTTAATTTTCTGCTAAAGTATGAATTTTACTGCAAGTCAGCATGGCATAACACAGAATCATAGAACCATAGGTTGGTTTGGGTTGGATCGGGCCTTAAAGATCATCTATTCCAACTCCCATCATGGACAGGGAAGCCTTTCCCTAGATCAGGTTGCTCAAAGCCCTATCCCAACCTGGCTTTGAACACTTTCAGGGATGGGCAGTCAGTTTCAGTGGACATCTTTCATTTTCCAGGGTTTGGTTGGTCAAAGCAGCTTCAACAAATAAGAGTTTACATGCTAAATTTCTCAGAACTGCTCTATTGAGGGGAAGCAACCAGCACAGTTGGATTGCATCACACAGATAAGCTTCTTAGGCTCTTTTGCAATATTTTCATAATCATCACAACCTGACTGCAGAGTTTGGCTGGTATGTAGCACTAGATTTATGTCATTAAAGGATAAAGTCTGTATTTATCACTCCTCACTTTTTCAGCAGGCTTTATGTTTTGTATCATCCATTTTGTTCTGCTAGATATTAGAGTCCTTTTTCTGGTATGATTTCTCATTTCACTTTTTGTACTGTTCACAAAATTCATTGTGCTCTTTAGTAACTGTCTTCATATTCTCATTGCTATGCTCAGTGAGTTAGCCAGGCTAATGAGACCCTTTTTTTTTTCATTTGAGTGAGTTTTGCTAATTGCTTTTATCACACTGGAGCCTGTAAGGGGATTTTCTGTGGACAAAATGACAACCCAAAAAAACCGCTTTTGTTGGTAAGTCACCTGGCAATTCCTTATGGAACCTCAACATAGCTGTCAGCAAACATGAGTGACTCCTTAATGCCCAGTGCCTCTAATTGCCCTTTATTTCCCCTCTGTTTTCCATGTGTGGGTTTTCTCAATTGATGGGATGCAACTTGAAAACAGGTAGTGATGGACTGCATCTCCAGTCAGCAGTAGAAAGAATAAAAGAATGAAATTAGGATGGTCAACATGCATCAGGAAGGGAAATTTCATCCTGCCTCCTGCCCTGTCCTGTGGTTCTGGCTGATCCCTTGCCATCTTAGTTCATAACTTGTATTGTTACTTCCCTGACAGCTCAGCTCATGCCAGGACCCCGTCACTTCTGTAGGCCTAAGGTTTTAGGACTTCAACACTTTACAAAGGCTCTGTGCTTTCTCAATTATCAATTTTTCTCCTTCTTCTTCCCTAAGTCTTGCTTACTGTACTGAACATCAGCCTAAGCACTCATCTACCTCAGAATTATATAGTTATTTTCAGCATGAGGCTAGCATAAGGTTTTGTGAAATTCCTAAGAAAGTATAATTGGATGAATTTCAAGCCTCAGAAATGAGAAGGCAGCTATTAGCTGAATGTATCTAAAAGGAGACAGCCTCCACGAGTCTTAGGCTGGCCTGTGCTCTAGCTTTTGAAGAAAATTTACATTGAACCTAATAGAGTTTATTAACCAATGATTTTAATTATTGGTGTTTACAAATTTCACTAGGTTTATGTTAAATCAAGATATATTTGGGGTTTTTTTTTTCTTGCTTGAAGTTTTCCCCTTGAGCTCTACTGTAGTCCCTTATTATCTTTGACTTTGTCAAGAGTAGCTTGAAAGCCTCTTGCATTTTCTGCCATACCTGCCTTCTGCAGGACTCTGTGCTTCACCCAGAGAAGGGATTAGAGCCATCACTATTCTCTTCATTTATATAATTCTGTCATTGCCTTGACATCAGCGTAATCTTCTTGACTGGCCGATCAAAGTGATTTTCAACAGTTTTAGACAGAGTAAAAAATTAGTGCATTTAGGTCTTCCTTGATTTTTCTGGCAGTTTTCTCTGTCATTCGGTCTAGCAGTTTTTTCTTTATCTCAAGTCCCTTTTGGTTTTTTTCTGTGCTTGTCTGCTTTCTTATATCTACTACAGCTGGAATTTTCTAACTTTTAGACCTTTAATTCTTCTAATCTTAGGTCAAAGCAGTTAACATGTGATAACAGACCCTTATCAGATTTTGTGCTATTGCAGCATTGAACATGAATTTTTTGCCTTACTTTAGACATTTGAGATTTTCCATAAATTTTGATAAACCCAGGATTTTATTTTAGATATTTTCTCACAGCATAGAGCTTTGATGATAGCTGCATCTTAATCATGTAGCCAAATGAAATCTCTTCTGTAAGTGCTGTATGCAGATTTAGCCTTTTTGTGGTTCGTAGCACATCAGTAACAACTGGAATACTATTGCAGCAAGAAAATCTGTTCAAAATCACAGCAAATCCTGCTGCTGTGGGCTTCTGGAAAGGGAGAAATGCTGTGGTTTGCTGTCCTGTTTCTACCATTAGATGGCTTTCTAGTTTGTTACAGAGGAAAGGTTTGCATTTTTACTTTGCAGGATGAAAATACACCATAGTTAAGGGTCCCTTGGGGTAACTGCAGACTCTGGATTTCTCAGTGACATGTTAAAGACCAGCAACATTTTGCCAACCTGGCTGCATTAGATGGGCTCGTGGTTTGTCCTCCCACCATGGCTGTGCCTGCAGAATCCCTCTGGCAGTGGCAGGGGGTTGCTGTGGTAGCTCCTTCTGGTTGAAGAGCCACCTTTGTGTGTCTGTTTGAGACATGTTTGCTCACATGGAATTTACTGATGATTAGGACAGACCAGGCCATACAGGAAGGAGTGGAAACCTTAATGCTAAAGACATGCAGCCTGACCATGCATGAGTTCTTTGCTTTTGCTGGACTTCACCATCTCACTATATTTACACGTGGTGACTTACCCCCACTGTGTAAAGGATAATGCTTGGCAAATTTAGTTGGGGTTCATAGAAGTCCCCTTGCATTCTGATTTGTTGAATTGTTGAAGTGATGGCTCTTTTTAAGTCTTTGAATGCTTTTGGCTTTAGTGGGACTTGAGTTTCTAGGCAGAGCAGAAGCTCAAGTTTTTTGGCATATCAGCACTTTCATGCTGAGGCAAATGTGAATATCTGGTTTGATGGTATGATACAGAATGTACAACAGTGTTTCCTCTCCGTAGTGCTACTAATTTCTGGGGGGGAAAATGTGGTTCTAATGTTATGCTTTGGACAGAATTTCAAAGCTCATAGAGGATGAGACTGCTTCTTGTTGCTAACCGAGGTTACTTAAAAATAACACTTTGACTTCCATCTACATACCCATGCTAGATGATAACTTTCAAGGCTGGGGCTGGTTCTAGGTTTCCTTTTATATGCATTACCACATATGTTTGAATTTATGGGTTGCATGGAATTGTAATAGCCACATGACCCTGATCATGAGGCAACCTTTTTTCTCATTCCTAAAAATGTGAAACAGTGACGTGTTTCTCAAACTCCTTCCTGGGTCTGTAATGCTATCAGCTGTCTGTGGCTAGACAGGGTTGGCACATGCACTTTCGCTAAACCCACCCCTTATTTTCCTTTCCATTGAGCTGGCACGCTTGTGCCTAACCACACTGGCTAACGAATCCGATCTGGTGTTTCCCAGTGGGATACTAACTTTTAAAAGCAGTCTGAAGCCTGTTTCCCTTTCAAGAAAAATACGGGGAGGTGTAATTCTATTGACTTATACAGAACAAAAGTACTCTGTTCTGAGTTGTTGAGAAAGCTGAAGGTTTTAGAGCCTTTTTGCAATTGTAAACAAGATGCACAGTCAAGGACTTCTGTCTTCCAGCTGTGAACCAAATGGATGTGAATTTCCTCTAATCATGATGATGAAACTAATGACATAGTTGCTGAATGTCACAAAGTGGATTTAGAGCCACAAAGTTTTTCTGATGTTGTAGCATTTTTCTGTTTGTTTGTTTTGGGCGTGTAGAAACTAAGATAGAACTTCTTCAACAAAATCCATCCTGTGTTTGTGAGAGCTTCCCAGGAGAAGTTCTTCATGTAGCGTTCAGCTGTAACAGATTGTTACTAAGAAATTTTTAAGAATTTCCCGTGGTCACTTTAGTAGAATATAGTTCCTTCTAGTATGAACAAAAGTCTGTGGGTAGTAAAAATAATGGGCTTTTCCTATTGTGAAATGTGCCTGTGTTTCTGTGCACTTCTTCTCACAGAAACCAGCTGTGAGGGGAGAAGGAAGGTAGGCTGCTGGGAATCGCAGCGTACTCACAGGGTGAGTCACAGGACCCAGTCAGTGTCTGGGAAGCAATCTTTGTCCTACTCTGCAGACAGAGCCACATGGAGCTTAATTTTTCATTTTTTATTTTCAAAAGAAAGGACATTTGCCTCGTCAGTGATCATATTTGTCCCATTGCAGTCATGAAGAGTGTGAGTCCTCTGCTCTGTTTTTCCTTACCATCAGGAGTATCACTTCTCCGAAAGCTGATATTCAATCCTTAACTAGAAGTTTCTACTTCAAATTTAAAATCATTCCCTTTTTAAGTGTTTTTTTCCTAAAATAATGAGGGCTGAAGTAAATGGGAAGATAACTCCAGGTCTACAATGAGAAAGGTATAGGGTAGGTATTTTTATTGGGGTAGAATAGGTGGTAAAACTTTTGGAAACAAAGGAAGCTCATAAGAAGAGAATGGCAGACTGAAAACCCCTACTATCCCTTGATTACTATCAGACTCAAACACTGCTGCAGTCTTAGCATGCTAATTAACCACAACTGATACATTATGGATACTTGTAAATAAGCAATTTTCCTTTGACTCTGGTTTAACTCACAAAGATACTATGTTAGGTGCTTATTTTTATCTAAGCTTTGCATTCATTTACCTGTACTGTTTGGTGTCAAAAATACTGATAAGTGTTTCATGGGATACATCTTTTATAAAATATCAAAACATAGGTATTGTCAGCCTACAGCTTTATGACAATAACTTTTAAAAGGAAAAGATCTCTTTTTCTTTTTGCATAAAATCGATTTCCATTGCTTGCTATTTTCTTTAGTGTCAATTACCATATGTTATCAATTCAGGCACTTGGAGATCTTTGTGTGAAACTGGAAGCACAGTACAACTTCTCTAAAGTGAGTTTGTTTCATATAAATGTATTGAAATGTGTGTGTTTTCAGAGTTCAATTACGATATTCTGAGCTTGCATTTTTCGTTTTTCCTTTTTTTTTTTTTCTTAAACCACAAAACATGTTAGGGGAACCAAACTGTAACCAATCTTTGGCTTTTTTCAAATTTGTGATTTGACTCCCCAGCATGACTATGGGGCTGCAGCTTTGGCAGTGCTGGAATGGTGCTGTTTGTGTGCTGTATTGATGATCTCTAAATTATGTCATCTGTGGTGGACTGTGCTGATTCGTGGTACCTGAAGGTCATCTTGACTTTGCTACTGCAGTGATGCCACACTGGGACTCAAATCATTTTTACTTCAACACAGAAATAAAAATGCTGAGTGTTCAGCACTAAATTTCATGGCAAAATTCAGTTCATTATTGCACAGTCATATAGTGCTGTCGGAAACTTTAACCTCTTTTTGCAGGCTGATTAGTCAGGAGTTCAGTGGGTAGTTAGTCTGTCCACGCTTGGGATTCCACACTTTGCGTCATCGGACTTTGTGCCCATCGGACAAACACATCTCCCTAGAAAATGTAGCTTTTTCCTCACTCCCCGTGCTAATGCCAGGGGTGCTGTGAGGATCCAGTGTGGTTTTCATGTCCTTTGCACTATTTTTGGGCCAATGGACTTGGCAGACTTGGCTGAAGTTGCCCATTTACAGCAGGGATTTGGTGTATGCTGGGTGCATCTGGCTCATGCAGAGCAAGGAGTGCTTCCATTGCTCAGCAGAGAGCATCCTGCTGTAGAAGGAGGTTTTAAAATTTTTTTTCAAAGTAATTAGAAATTAATCAGGGCGAAACTTGTGTACGAGATAGGATGGCTTGGATTTTCTCATGGATGAAAAGTAATGGCTCTCTCTTAAGCAGGAGTAACAGAAGGTTGATACAGTATAAAGAATACAGTAATTTCATCTTGTCTTATTAAAAGTGATGACTGCAACAATAATTGATACATTTTTTAATCGGGAAAGAATATGGAATAAAGACCTTCAGGCAACTTGTTTGTAATTCCCCTAAATGTACTCTGTCTCACATAAAATTACTGCAAGAAGTTGATAAGTCTTTTTTTGCTCCACAAAATCAAAATGAAAATTTCTTTCCATGTTTTCAACCTGGTTCTTCTGCCAGATTTGTTATGTTGGGAACATGATGTGGTGAAAAAGGCATCTGTAACCTCGGGCTCTCAAGAAAAGGCCCATGTTTTATACATTATTCTCTTCTCTTCGATGGATACCTTCTAGGAAATGTCTTTGTTAGTTGTTCTTTTTTTCCAGTGCAGAAATACTGCTTCAACATGTTCTGTGCTGAAATGTCAGCGTTGTGCTGTTGTGTAGGTGGTAGTATGTATTATACACAGTTTTCAAAACCTGAATAATCAGTGATGTGCATGACTTTGCCAGGGAAAACAAATGGCTGTGTCATTTTGATTTCGGTATATCAAGAAAATGTAACCTATAAAAGTTAATTAGCATTCTTCCAGAAGGGGGTTGTTTAACTAACATCTTTATTTCCATGTTTTCAGTTTTGTCAGAAGTTGGAGGGGAGTGTTTTATTCTGTTGCTAATATATACCCATAGATTTGCAGAGTAGTTCACAGAGCTTTATCTACCGTGCATCTGTCTTCATTTCAGCAAATGGATAGATTTTTCACTCACTTGCACAACCACTTAAATCCACTGAAAATTTTTATTCAGTCTTTCATGTGATTTTTTGCATAGTTTCTATAAATAAAATTTCTTGAGGCTGGTGGTGTTCATGTTATCTATCAAGATGAAGTTTTGCCAGTGATTTTAACAGGAAAAATCCTATAATTTGTCATTGAAATCCTGACCATCTGCATCACTGGTCACTGCAGTGAGTTGATGTATCTCCACCTCTCATGAATTTGGTTCTCTGGTAGGCTCAATTCTTCCCGCTTTCCTGGCTATTGCTGTCTTTGAATGCACAAAAGTTTCTGAAGAGTGGTCTGAAACAAAACTGAGTTTGGGCACCCATGATACTGAATGAAGTAATCTCACTTTATTTTCCTGTATAACTCTGCAGTTCATTAGCCTTCCTCCACTGCTTTATAACCTAACTGAAAGAAGGTGTAGCTATTTGCACACCAGCATTACATAGTTGATATAAGATAAGCTGTTATATAAGATAAGTTATAAAAAATTTGAGAACAGGTTTCTCACACACTGCTTTGATAAACTCTGTGTATACCTAAGGTCTTCCCAACATTAAAAACTCAAAGATAAAATTATATTAGTAGCTTTACAAATATTGTAGAAGTGGAGGTTTTATTCTGGGTGTTACTTCTGGGTGTTAATATTTACAAAAAGTGTTTAAAGAAAAAGCAGTTAATAGATAATTCTAATTTTTATTTCAATGAGACCCTTCTAGAAAACATAATCCTTAGAAGCCAGATTCCAAGCCTGCTGAGGTACACTTGCTGTGTATCAAATTCTGCCTTAAATGCTGAAGTAAAGATAGTCTTATGGATAACTTGGCTTCTTTTCCACTGTTCTGTAATGCACACTTGAGACTTTAATTTTGGAGTCAACTGTGATCTTGTGTTACAAAACTATATGTGAAATGTTTGGTGTCCTTTAATGCAAAGCATGGATGGTGGCTGGGTCCTGTGCAGAGACCTCAGCATCCTCACCGCCTGTGAAACCATCCCTCCTCCTTGCTTAACCGAGCCACAGGGAACTGGAGATCCCTAGGGTTGGCTGAAAAAGTGATCAGGAGCAAATACTGGAAAGGTAGTGGGATTTGTTAGTAAAAGTGAGGGAGAACTGAACAAATGGTGGCAGGAGGAGGGACTGGGGGCAAAGGAATTTGACAATTAACGGTGGATAGAAGACTGAATGGTAAATAACTCATTACTATCTTTCCAAAGACATTTCTGTGTTGCCTGGTTATGATTAGGCCTTTTTGGAGCATAAGGTGTTAGATTTTGTCATCTTTCTAATTATAAATCCAAGAGCCTGGGAGAGCTTCTACTCTGCCCCTTTTCTAGAAATAGGCCTTAGCATTTCACGTGGTGGTCTAATACCATCATGTCTTTGGAGAATATACGTCTTCCAGACTATCCCTGTGCTTTCCTGGAAGCCAGCTCCTTTTGTTCCTCATCCTCTTGTTTAAAATACCATGTTTGTAACAAGGGTTTGTTGTTTCCCTGTCACTGGTGGTTGCTATGTGTTTCTCTAAGATGAAAGCCTGCTCAGTTTTTTCATTTGTCTGAATTTTTTCAAGCTTCTTCATTTACCCGTGTGGTAGTTGATTCCTTTCCCTCTTTAGAGATAGTTGTAAGAGGTTTTTTGGGATAAAGCCCTGTTTATGTAGGATTGAATTCAAGTCCCCCTTGGCTGATAACTAATACCCTTGCCCATATTTCCAAACTAGTGTGCTTTCATAGAAGGTTTAGCTTTCCTTTTATATTTTTCATTGTTTCTAATATGCTTCCTCTAATTTTTAGTCTTACCAACCATTACCATGTTTTGAATTTTTTTCCTGTGAGGGCTCCAGATGCCCATTTGGAATAAACTAACTGGCTGTGGGGCTGAGAGACGTAGTTACAGAGGATTATTAAGTGCAAAAGAGAATGCCCATTAGCAGTAAAGTGTGGATAGTATAATCTTTAAAGTAAGACTGTGTATTTAATGTATTATACCCGTAAAATATCCCTTCTGACCTTAGTTTTCATTAGTAAACATTGTTTTCAGTTCTTTACTGACCTAAGTTGTATAGTTTTCCAGCCTTTGGCACTTTGGCTAATAGAAATCCAAATTCTCTTGAAGAATTCTAAATTTCATTTGCATTTTCTCTTTGTAATTTTGCCCTCCTGAATTACAACTATTAGGCTTTTCTGTAACATTTGGAAAGTGTTCTTTAAAGCTGTTGACTTTGGAACTGTCCGTGTTGGACATAATCCAGGACATGGTTACTGATTACTGCAACACCAGCTTCCAGCCCAGTGATTTATTACATCTCTGTATGTCTGTGCAGTTACTCTATCTTGAACAGGGTGTCTCTACTGATGGTAAGAGGTGAAAACCCTAATGGTGTTTTCTGACTGTCTGCCTGGCAACCAAAAAAAAGCCCTTCACAGCCGAATAATTTTATTTCACCTACTGGGTGTGCATGAGGATGAGTGCATCTCTACAGTGTGAGAACAGCTTTGCTAATGATGCACAGTTTCTTTGTCAACCCTTCGTCCCCAAACTGCTTAGGTGCAGAGCTGGAGCTGTGAAACTACAGTGAAACTGGGCAATACTGTGGCTTTGTTAGGCCATGGAATCTGCAAACTATACACAGCCATGATCCTCCACCCCTCTGTGCTTCTGATGCAGAGTCCAGCATGAAGAACCAGCTTGGGAGCCCAGCTGGATGTTGAGGGCACAGAGCAAGCAGAGACAGCCTTCAGGAGCTCTCAGACATGTCCGCAGCTGCCCTGCTGATTGCCAAAGCCTGTTCTGAGCTGTGCAGTTCCAGTGCCTCCCACTGCCCTCCAGCTTCATTGGTCTTCCATGGCAGGAGTCAGGGAAACTGTAGTTCTTGCAAATGAGACTTTGCTTTTCTATTGATACTGTATAATGTACATAATTTAACCATATATTTCAATCTCCTGGGAGCGTTCAACTCTTAAGAAATAGGTGACATTGGAAAGGAACTCAGAGCACTGTATTTTTGTCTGCTTTGCACTGTAGTATGCTAATACCAGATATAATAGGAACAATTATAAGGAAAACTCAGTAATTTCAGTTAAGATCTTAAATGACGTGGAGATATGGTGAGGAAGAGTGTGAAAGACTGCTTCCAAGGTTTGGAACTGAGAATGGGTGTAAGGATGGGGAGCGTGCCAGTGCCAGGATAGGCAGGCAGGAGGAGAGTGTAGTGCACCTTATGAGATGGAACAATTCTTTG
This sequence comes from Cyanoderma ruficeps, assembly GCA_008694505.1. Classification (NCBI taxonomy): domain Eukaryota; kingdom Metazoa; phylum Chordata; class Aves; order Passeriformes; family Timaliidae; genus Cyanoderma; species Cyanoderma ruficeps. The sequence goes on from VZDJ01007755.1 coordinate 4,667,851, forward strand.
TGGGCATGCACGGGTTTAGTAAAGATTTGAACAGCAGCAAAGTTGAAAAATAGTGTGTCATATGCAGAAGTATCTCTGAAGGTGGGATAGACTTTTGTGCATGGGTTTGGGAGAAGGTGGAGGACCTTGAGGTGGGACGAAGATAAACACTCAAGTCATCAGTTCAGACTTTCTACAGGGTTGGCTTGTGTAAAAGTACACTGGAAAAGCCAAACAGACAAATATTTGTGTGGTGAAGACATGGGATGGACAGGAAGATGTTTCCAAAGGCCTGAGAAGCCTTTATGTTCAGTTTGGTGTCCTCTTCTTAAAATGGTGAATTATGAGGGAAAAATTTGCAGCAAAATATTACTGTGGGGAGGCCATGGACATTGGTTGCTTTTGCATTAGCACAGAATATGTTTAAACTTTCAGAATATGTTTAAACTTTCTGTCTCTCTAGACACATTTTCACATTCTGGGGTGTTTTCATATTGGAGGAGAAGATGAGATGTTGTTGTTTTTGAGCTTGAAGAATTACCAAAAAGATATCAGAGAGGGAAATAAAAGAAAAATTTCAATAATATGATGAGCACCTTTCTGGGCTAAATGTTCAATAGGACGCGGTTAGTGACCTCGCCAAAAAAACCCCAAAGTTCACATTTCCTTTGCCAAATAGAAAAAAATATGATTTCTACCTAAATAAATATTCTTTACAGTATTTTGTGCAATTCATAATGTCATTTTACTTCAAATAATATGAACAATGGAGAGATAATATATATGTGTATTAATGCCAAATGACATGAGCTTCTATTTAAAAAGTTTTCTTGGAAAAACCAGGAGACTTCATCCCCTCCAGTACTGAAAGAACTGGAGCTATTGCTTATAAAAATTGTTTATAAAAATTATAAGTGACTATAAAACCTGTCTATCTGAATTAACTGCATGAAATTAATTCCATGAGAAAGGGTTAATATGTCATTATTACAATAATTACAAGTCTTGGAAAAAGAAGCATTGCTAAGTGAGAAAAAAAGTGTTGCATTCGGTTCAAGCTCTTTTTGAGAGGTTGCATTTATTTTTTTTTTACTATTCTACATTTTGCTTCTGCAGTTCTTCTGTATTTCAGTGTGAGATTGGAAAACATACCTTCCACAATGAACCCCTGCTGTAATAAGAATTACAGAAATGGGCAATAGTGCTTTTATACTTCTATAGAAGTGTAACATTTATTTTTATCTACCTATATATATATATAATATTTAAAACTAGTCCTTTCTCTCTTGTCAGTGTGCTGTGCCATATGGTGCCGAGCAACGTGCCAGATGATAAAAATATTCCTAGAACATATGATATCATCAGTCAATTCAAGAGGGGTGAAACTTCTTGACCAAAGCATTTGTGGCTTTGATACATTTTCCTGGGTGTAAAGTGTATATTTTGAAATGATGAAGTGTGTCCAAGAGGTCTCCTTTGAATTTGCATAAGCAAATTCTAAAATATCATCTTAGAACATTTTTCTTGTTAAAAAACATGGGAACTAAATAAATTTTGTTTTAACAAAGGAATTCGTGGCAAAGCACTTCTTTTCATAGCAAAAAAATTATTCACTACCTTCCTTTTAATATATATTGGTGATTGCTCTGGTATTGGAACCATGCCATGAAGAATGGCATCTCTCCATCTCCCTTCTCCACTTGCAGAGAAGTCAGAACACAGTGCTTGGTCAGAGGATGTTCGTGTTTGGTGCAGACAGATATCTGTACAAAATTAGGAAAAGATCATGTGTCCCCAGGAGAAAAACCCAAGACATGACAATATTAACTATTATGGTTTTCTATCAGAATAACTGAAGTTACTCTGATGTTAATTCTAGGGTTTGCTTACTTTATGTTGAACCTCTTTCTTATTTTTATCTGTTTCCACAAAACACTGAAAAAAGAGAAAATTAGGTGTTTTCCCTTGGCAGTGGGAGTTGTGGTCAAGTGGCCTGTTCGAGGGAAATGGTGGGTCCTTCTTCAGAAAATACTCCTGGAATGCTACAAAGCAAATTATGAAGTATTATGAGCTTTAGGGACCATGCTGCAGGAAAAGTGGCCTTTGTGATGGGCTGGGCGATATATGCTGCAAATTACAAACTTACAGGCCAGAAGTGCCTACACAGCCTGTGTCTTTAGCTGTCACCCAGTCCTCTGTTCATTTTGTCTTTGTCATTGGATGAATATTAAGGAGAAAAGTCTCAGCTTTGAGTTAGGCCTAACAACTATGCCCGTTGATTCACTGGTATCATATCTGTGTCACTGGGCTCTTTCTTCTTTCTTGCCTTCCTTCATCTATTTCCTTACAGTGTTTGCATTATATCTGAGAATATCCTCAGCTGTCAGGTCTGGGGTTCCTGGGTCAGTATTTATTTTTGACTCACCTTAAAACTTAAGTGTGTATTCCCTGTTTTTAGATTTTCAGTCCTTAAGTCATCCTCACTTCCCCTCCTGTCAAATATGTGTTAGGGACTTGACTGACCTTTTTGTGGTCAAAAAATGCCTTACAAGAATTCTTAAATATCCCAGAATAAGGATCTCAGTTGTATAAGGCATGGTTTAAAAGGAGGTGTCTGGTCTGATTGTAAGAATCTAATTTGTAGAATGAATGGATGGGCCTGAACAAAAAGTATCATTCAGAAGTATGGTTAAAAATCTGTTTTGCTCACTGCTGAGGCTCAAACTTCTGCTGTTACAGTTTCACCAATTTTCCAGTCATCCATTAAGTTCACAGAGAGAAAGAATGTGTATTTATACATAAAACCATGAAAAAAATGTGTATGTGATAAAAAGGAAGGTGGGAGGTTTTTTGCACAATTTGAAGAGGGGAAAAAAGGGTTAAAAATTCACAAAATAGGGAACAAAATGTAAATGCTATCATAAAATATTGTCTTCTGTACCAGCAAGTGTGCTGTTGATGTAATGGAAAAAAATGCAGTCTATACTTTTCAGCCTTTTCTTGTTGTGAGTACTCTTACATATTTAATGGTTCTCCATAACAAGGTCTTTAAACCCATTATCCCATCAGCAATTTGCTTTTACAGGTTAATATACTTACAAATTATTTTGGAATAGAATATCCTCATTAAAGGGCAGATTTATTAACAACTCCCTCTCCACAAGTCCTGATTTTTCTCTTTGAAGCCAAACATACCTACTTCAGTGCTTTTACATTGACCAATTAGTTTGGCAAAAGGAGTGCTTTGCCTTCTTGTGCTTGAACTTGTAACCTTTTGAGTGTCTCCAGAGGTACATCACACCACAGACATTTTAATAACTAAGACACTTTATGGTTGTTCAGATTTTGTATAATTAATGCAGGACTAAATGGGGTGCAGATCCAGAACCAGCTAGATTATATAACCTTTTAGGATTTGTGGTTCTCTTCTGGAGAGCTGTATTTACCCTGCTGACATTATTTGCTCAGAGCTGCTGCTTACAGCTGTTCTTTTCCTAGAGTCAGACTTGTTCTGCTCTCATTTGTGAAGCAGAACTCTTGACTTTTCCATGTCTGCATTTGACAAAACTGCAGAATCACAGAATCAGCCAGGTTGGAAGGGACCAGAGAGGGTCATCTGGTCCAACCTCCCTATTAAAGTGGGGTCAGCCCAGAGCACGTGGCACAGGATTGTGTCCAGGTGATTCTTGAGTATCTCCACTGATGGAGACACCACAACCTTTCTGGGAAATCTGTTCCATTGCTCATCTGCGCAGTAAAGTTCTTCATATTCAGGTGGACCTTCTGTGTATCAGTTTCTGCCCATTGCCTCTTGTCCTTTTGCTTGTCACCTGCTCTTTAGATACTTATGTGCATTAAGGAGGTCCCCTCTCAGGCACTGGGCCTGCTCCAGGAGCTCCATGTCTCTCTTGTACTGTGCATCCCAGAACTGCACACAGTACTCCAACTGTGGCTTCACCAGGGCTGAGTAGCAAGCTATTAATTTAAATTTTGAAAATGCAGCCAACCCTGTTGTATTATTTCTTCTCCAAACCAAGATCAGAAGTATAGATTCTGTGTAAGGCTGCGGTTCAGCTGTGGGTACGAACTTGTCCTTTGCCTGCAATGTCTGAATACCATTTCTGAGGTCTTCTTCTAAGTCAATGTGATCAGGGACAAACCATGTTGCAAATGTGATCCACTCCTTTCAGGAAAAACAGAAGTAGCTGTCTGTAATTAAAAGCAAAAGACCTTAAGTGATTTCTTAGTGGGGTTCAGATACCTAAAAATATTCTTTATCACTAAATTTAGGCTGAACTACGCCAGTATGTCAGAGCAAAAGACGTGTATGTGATTAAAGTGCTAAGATGATCTATGCTCCATCTATTTCAAAAAAGAATAAAGTAGACTTTATTATATATCAAAAAACCCTTAGTAATGTTATACAATCATCTTTCACCTCCTTTCTGAGGATCTTGTCATCACAGTAATTTGGGGCCAGACAGCATTATTGTCCATAACCCACCAATGAGGGGAACAAGGCATGGATTGAGACTTTAAAGATCTCAATCTTTATCCTTTAGAGGATAAAACTGTTAAAGGAAGTGAATGGGTTCTGGATTAGCACAGGGCTCGGCTGTGCAGTCACAGTTGGATACCACAGGAGCTATGTCTGATCCATTGCCAATCCATGGCAATCCCACACATTGGATCAGATAACGGGCACTGGCCTCTGCATCCTAAAATTTATTAGTTTGCGGTCTTATTATTGTAATCTGCAGACCACCTCAATTAATTCGCAGGAACCAACACAGTGGGGAGAGAACCACTGTCTAAACAAGCAGGAGCTAACAAGGCTGTGCGGCGCTCCATGCAGCTCTGGGGCAGGAACCTGCCTGTAGACAGTCTTGGTGGGTGCCCCTCTTGTGTGAGCTCAGCTAGGCTGCATCTGGGCTACAGCTGGGTTGTTTGCTATGTAATGCACCTAAAGAAAGCAAATCAAGCACAGTTTGCTATGGTGCTGTTATTTCTTAATGTTTCTGAAACAGTTAATAAACCTTCTCAACCTTAGCTAACCACACAAAATGTGTTCAGTGGGCCTCTACAGTCTCTTAAGTGGTGAAGAGTAACTGGAGACAGAAAAACTCAGAAGTTGTAGGCAGTGGTGAAAGGGATTTGTGGGCCTTTGTAACCTTGAATACTCATTCTCATAAGAGATCACATTTTTGGAAGGTAGAGAAACACGGTTATGAGCACAAAAATAAACAGGTTTGTATGGGTTAGTGCACTTGGTTCACTACACAAGCAAATGCATATTTCAGTATCTAATTGACTCTCCTGAAGTGTAGTTATGTAATGCATCCACCCACTTGCTATAAACCTGAATGAAGATATAAGCTGCATATAGGTTGTTTACATTGCAAATCTCGGCCTCTTTTAGAAAAACCAACTTTTACTCGCTTCATATGAGCAGCTCCGAGGATTTTAAGAATTCATCTTAACAGAAAGCAGATGGTTTCAGAAAGCTGAAATGAAGAAGGAAAAGGAAGAAGTTGAACATCTAAACTAAAATGTATAACATTAAGTGAAAGCTACCGTGATAATTTTTTTTTGGTTTTGAAGACAGGGCATTGCACCAGTTAGTTTTGTGTCCTGTTATGCAAGTAAAAAGGAAGTTCTAAAGATGTTTTTAAAGAGACAACTTTTTTTTTTCTCCCCCCCCCCGCCCCCTGGGAAATGTTCAACAATAAATTGCAGAGGTTAGTATTCCTTCTTTGATTGTCTGTCTCATTGGGAGATGGTGTCTGGTTGCTGTACCTTAGTTTTCCCTAGCACCTACACTTGCAAAACCCCATGTTTCCTGACGGTGCAAGACCCCAGGGGCTCTTGTCTTCGCGACAAGATGAAAGAGGCCTTTACCTCCTAGACAAGGGAATGCAAAATTCTCCAGTGTCAGCCAGAGAGCTGTTTCTTTCTGCTCAGTTCAGCCTCCATCTCCAAAGATATGTCCTGCCTCTGTGAGACTCTGTAGATTAAGGAACTTCAAAAGGACACTTAACAGTCCTACTGCGAAAATCAACAGACTGTTTTAAATTATCAGGACGAGTAATTTTCTCTCTCAGTATCAATATTTCCTTATTAAAAGGAGAGGACAAGATTTAAATATAGCATAAAACTTCCAATACTGTGTAGTATTTCTTGGAGGACTGTGTTTGCTATGTTTATTTGCCTCAGGGGTAACACTTTTTTATGTACATTGTGAGGCTCAATAGTCTGGCAGCAGCAGCGCTCAGAGTGCTTTTCTTGATACTGTGCATCTGTCTCTGTTATGGTATCTATAGCAAAGTTGGTAGGGAAGAAATAGATATTGAAGATGTCTCTGGACTCAGTTTTTCAGTGTTGCTGTAGTTAGGTTTTTTAAAAGGTTGTGATTAATTTTTGTGAAAGGGAAAATACCAACCTTTTTTGCTTGTGGCTATTAAAGAAAGAGTGATGAAAAATTCCCAGAGGAAATTTCGCTGTAAATACTGTGAGGATTAATTGCTGCTTATTGCTTCTACATGCATAAATAATCTTTTTGGGCTTGTGTGGGAAGGATAATATGTGCTTTATCTATACGACCACCATTTGGTCAACAGGACTTTTTTATTATTTGAAGCATATTCTGTCATGAACTGTTGGTCTCATCTTAAGAGCCAGAGGTAATCATTATGAGTATAATCCATGTTGTTAATATTTGACAATGTCACTACTGTCGTGATTTTTATTCTGAAAGTTCATCTTTAAGTAGATGATATAAGTGTTGTGAGTGTATCTTCTCCTTGCCACCTTCATTTCTGCAGACTGACTTCCAGTGGCTGTATGATGCCGCTATTGCCACCTGTGCTGTGTGGACTTCCAGAGCAGAGCCTCAGCTTCCCAGCAGAGAAAGATTTCAAACCAGGCCACTGTAAATTGCAGTGATGAAAGAATATTTAAATGGCCAGATAGGTGGAGAGTTGATTGTGAAAGAAAGCTTTTGTTCTTTAAACTTTACTCATGAGCATGTGATTCCATTTTTAAAATACTCCACTCCAAGGATACTTCTTTTTGTTCAACCTCAGGAATTTGATGTGCGCAATCCACAAGCATTAGGCAGCTGTTCAGCAGCAGCAGAAGCACCATTAGTGTACATCTCCATAAAAATGTAGCTATTGATTATTATTATTGGGGAAATATATGTATCTTTGCATGTTCTCTATATCTCTGTGTGCTATATAGAGAAAGAGTTATTCAGAAAAGGCATATTAAGACCTATAACATCTGTTGCTTTTCCTCTTCACAGGTTAGCTAGGGATATAAATAGGGAAAGAAAACTATTTACTCAATGGAATTTTTTTTTTCAGATTCTCCACTAATCTATTTATATGCTGGTTCAGAGTTTTGTGCCTGTAGCTATTCTACAGTTTCTGAAGACTTGCTTCAAAGGCTGATGAAAACTTGGACTGGAATGTTTCCAAGATGGAAAGTCACTTTCTGGTGACTACAGGAAGTCAACATTATTGAGGAAAGCAAAGCATAGTATGTCTTGCATTAGCACAGGACTGTACCTAGTGAATATAGGTTTTCAATGGCAAGAGCAATGGCTTAATTATGTATTAAGTCTTTGACTCTTAGTGGCACTTAGGAGTTGGTCTGGGTAAGTTTTCACCAAAATCACTGCTGAAACCAGTGTCAAGATTGGACAGCCTGACCCTTAGGTCCTCTTTATGAGATCAGGTGATTAGCTTGTGCTCTGGATGCTTTCCTGTCCTTGAGTGCCCACATGGAGAACTAAACAGGAATAATTGGTCTGTTTAGAGTTCATAGCCTAGTTTGTTGATATTGACTGTACACAGACAAGTTCTGAAAGCTTTTGAAAACAGCAGCAGTTAGCACTGGCTTATGCTGGGGTCAGTACTGATCCCACCTCGCCCAAAGGAAACAGTGGTAACTTCATTGTCTGGAATGCCATTCATCCCCAGAGTCCAAGGGTAAAATCCACTGTGGACTGAACTCCTCCTCCTTCTTGCCCTTTGAAGCAGTTTGTGTCCTTAGATTTGCCAGCAGACGAGCATTTCCTTTGCTCCTTTTATTCCTCCTGGTGGACTATGTTTGCTGGTGGTTAGTGTGAATAATACAGAGATCCTTCCCCAAGATTCATCTGACTGCATTAGCGGAGGGGAGCACTTCTGAAGCATGGCTCATCTCGTTTTAAGTCTAAAACAGATTAGACAAATTGCAGCTCAAAAGGAGATGGCTAATCCAGATGTGTCCTGGTGTGTCTCTGCCAGAACTGGCCACATGTATCTAGCCAGGAATTTGTTTCTCTTGCTACTCTTAAAACTGTTTATTCTGATAGCACATGTGCACAGCATTTCAAACAGAACTAAAATTATCCTGGAAATTCGGTATTCAATGAATTTTGCAAACACTTTTGTGTTTTTCTAAGCTCTCCTGAGGATAAAACTCATTTTGTGTGAATGTCCCAAGTACAATTGCTTCTTGATTTGTAACAGCTGCTGCTGCAAAAAAGGAGTCTTTTACATTAGCAATTCTGGGAAGACACTCAGATTTTAAACTCTGGGTTACTCCATTCTTTCTCCTTGACTTTCTCAAGGGACCAGTGAATTAAAAAAAATAAATATTTGGATACATGTAACATGTGCAAACCAACAGGCTTTGAGCTTTCTGGAGGGATGCAACAAGTACATGGAGATTGGAAATCTAATTTTGAGACATGAGATTATGTGACAGTTTAAATGAGGAAAGAAAGTTAAAATTTCATTTAAAATTTTACTGGTGCAAATATTGTTTAAAAAAAAAAGAGTTTCTTAGATGGTCAGTAGAGGGCAGGCATATTTTATTTCTGAAGAACCTTTGCCCGCTACTATGTGCAAAGAATATTTGTTCTATCTTCAGATTTGAGGAGTGTAAGTCTACTTTGTCATATCATCATGATATAAATCAGCAGTAGTAATTTAAAAAGACATTGTCAACCCCTTTGAGGAGGTAAATGTCCATTTTAAAGCAATTGGAGGATATGAGTTATGACTACAGGCATTTAATTTCTGTGTTTAGATTGTAAAAACCATGGCATAAAAAACCTGAAATATTGCCTCTACCAAGTACTAGATAAGAATCATTTCTTTGCTGAATTCTGTAAAATGCAGTAGTTCTTTCTGATGTGAACTACTCTATCACTAATGGTGTGGAAACACACTCCTGAAAGTCACGATTGTTTAAATCTTCATCTCAGTAACAGAGATTCTTCTTGAAGATCTGACTAGCCAAGCGACTTTAAACCTAAAGGAGCAATGCCTCTTTTAATTTCTACCTGCCTTCCTCTGTAATTGAAACAGTGTTTGTATTTCAGCTGGACAGAATACCTAACAGGTTCTGAGTACAGGGTAAAATCAGTGTCATATCTGATTAGCTCAACAGAAAAAATTAAAGCGGATTTAAAGAAGCATTTATTCTGAATGAGCTCATTTTCCCCCAGGTACGTTTCAGCCCTGAAACAAAATGTAGACTGGGTATTTTCTGGAAACACATTAATATAAACACATCTCTACTATTGTTATGATATACCCCTTCTCAAACCTTGTAATGAGATTTATTCTTAAAGGGAATGAATGATAAAAAAATACATGCTGATTCTGTAAAAGACTAGAATTTTTTTTTGCCTGTGTGTAAGTGTGCATACTGATACATGAACTCTTATTTCTATTTATAATCAAACTTGCTACAGTGAAGCTACACATGTAAGAAGCAGTAACATGAGACAAGGGTCATGTCATCTACCATTTCTTTCTGTGACTTGACAGTTCTTTTTTTTTCTGGCAAGGTTGATGTTCACATAGACACCTTTAATTAGGATCAAAAATAGTTTGAAGATTTGTCCCAAAATATATGATTTGCATTCACTTTGTCCTCTCTGTATCCATCAACAGAAAGCCTTTGTTAGATTTTAGAACTATTCCAGCTAGAAGAGGTGAATACTCGGAAAGATGTTAGCTACCAGTTCCAACTTCATAGGCTTTGGAATTCTGAGTTTGGGTGCCGCGTTGCCTTTGTTATGAGCAAGACGTGTGTGACTGAGATGCTGAGGTCCTTGAATCACACCTGCAGCTGAAAATTAAACCAAGTTTGTGGGATTACTTTTTGTTCTTTTTAAAGAAAAGCTGCGGCCTTACAGGCAAGGAGCTGAATTTTTATGCTACTCATGCCTTCCAGATGGTCTCTGGGATTAGTTTCAATTTTTCGTTCTAGAAATTAATGGAGGTCCATATTTTTGTGCAATCCAGCTAGATACTGAGATGATGAATCTCTGTAAGAAATGAAAGCTGATTGAAGAGATGCAAATGTTAGAACCCTCAAATGATTTCAATCAAAATTGGACTTGCTATCATGTGGGTACATGTTACTAAATTAACTTCAATTTTATCTACTTGTGTTTTCGTTGAAGTCATCTAGGCAGATGGAAGAACTGTCCATATGTGGCCTATACCATATACAAAATGTACAGGATATACTTTATTCTAATCTTCTGCTTACCTCCTAAATGATCTAGTGCTATGTTTCCTATGAAATACTAAGTATAAAATCTGAATCTTCTGCTTCATGCCTTTAGGTGACTGGATTTTACATCACTCACTCTGGACAGCAAATCTAGTATTTCATTGTGTATTGTACTGTAACAGTGATGACACTGCAGCAAAATATTTGAAACCATATGGGTCTTAATTTAAAAGATTTTTTTTTCTGTCAATAATGAAATAACCTTCATCAAGCCAGCATATAAGTTTCAAAATTTTAATGCATAGGCTTTCAAAGATGATCTTTTCCGTTTTGTTTTTTTTTGTCTTTCACTTGAGATAGTGAAACTACTGTAGTGTAAATTTCAAGATTACTTGCACTGACAATGTCAACTTGAAACCCAGTAATTTCATAAAAAAATAGAGCTAGTAGTTTCAGGAAATGTTTCTATTTCTATGTTACCTTGCCAGTTTCTGTAGTTCTACTGTTATAGTTTCCTCTTTAATGACTTTTATATCCTGTGTTGGACTGCAAGGCTGTCATCAAAGCAGTGAAAAATCCATTTATGCAGTTTAACACTGGGACAGACTTTAAACAAAATGATACTTTTATACACAAATTCCTAAGTGAATTTTTTACATTAGTTCTTTGTTCACAAAGTAAACAGAGATTAGACAATCTAATTATTTTAATTAGTGTTGTCTATAAATGCAAACCTATATGTTATTACATTAGTGCTGAGCATGTTAAAAGCCCAAAATACTTTCTCCTGCAAGAAACTGCATCATGAAAACAAGACAAGCAGATGGCCATAGAGGAAACAGAGAAGAACAGGAATGGACTTCTCTACAGAAGATCAAAGATTTTCATCAAGGAGTACAACGTCTTTCATCAAGGAACAAGGTCTTACTGAAAGTTTTCAGTACCACCTTAAAGAAACTGGAAGTGCTGTTTTAGCTTACTGGGGTTTCTTTTAAGACTGAAGGCCCTGGTACGTGTAGGCTGCCGTGTAGCGTACGTTCGCTGTCTACCATATCCTCCTCAGAAACGGTGTGTGGGCCACCTGGGCTCTCCAGCAGTTGCAAAATCCCTCATCCAAATAAGGCTGAGGAATAGCCGTGACCAGAGTCAAGTGTGAGCTGTCCTTCAGGGCTATGCAAGCTTCTGATGAAGCCGTGTCCACTGCTGTGTGTTCTCGTGCTTGGTCTTCTCCGTCTGCGCCTGCTTGTCTTCAGCGGTGCTAACACGGTGTGGTGGTTTTGCCAGGAAGTGATTTTTCCATGGAAAAATGTAGTAAAACCCAACCAGTCACTAGGGTTGAATATTGATATCTAGTTAAACCAGTACAAAAGGAGTAAATAATTCTAAGAGACACTCAAACCACTACACATAATTTGGGAAAGAGAAACTGGTAATGTGAAACCACTACACATGGCTATTTCCATGGCCCTGCAGGCCGTACTCCTCTTTGGTGCCCTGTGACCTCTGCCATGCTGAGGGTGAGATGTGCTGTAGCAGACAGGAATGGAAACAGCAGTGAGGGAAGCTGAATTGAGATAACCCAAACATGGCTGCAAAATGATGTGCAACATTTAGTTTAAAATACCTGTAGAAAAACCTGTATGGTTTGAAAGACTTATGGAAGGGAACAGTTCCTATACAGTAAGACAGGAAAAAAAAGAAGGTGTGACAGGGGATGAGAGATAAGTCTTTGGGGGAGGATGGATGTGTTGGAAATGGAGAGGAGTAAATAGGAAAAAAAAGTAAGAGAAAGGCTGAAAAGAAGTGATAGAAAGGTGGAAGAAAATAATTTCTTGTTTATCTCTTGCATAAAAATATGTGCATGAGAAAGAGCTCATTTGAATATTAGGAAAATATAAAGAATTGGGAACGATGACCAGAGAAACATTAAACAGGAAGTAAAACAGGGAGTGAAAGGGCTTTCTTGTTTGGGTTTTGTTTTGTGATTTTTTTTTTTCTTTTTCTTTTTTTTTTTTTTTTTTTNCCCAGATTGCAGCTCCCCCCCACCCTCTTCCCCCCCTTTTTTTTTTATTTTTCTGGCTAAATATCTCCTGATTTCACAACATATTCTCATTCTCTAAACTGAGGTGGGATTTATGACTTTCTCATAATATTTATTACTCTTATTGCAGTACCACTCAAAATCTCAAACAAGGTCAAGACCTTTCTGGGAAGGAGGCTATGAAAACAAAGAAAGATGATAAATATTGTGTTCTGGAGGCTTGTTCAAAGGCTGTTTGAAGCCTGGTTCAAAGACTTTTACAAGCAATGTGAAGACTTCCTTTAATGTGACTGAGTGGGTAACATTTTAAATGTGCTAGAAAACTAACTATTTGTCTATATATTGCAATAATGTGTCACTAGGAGATGTAAAGCCAGCCCTGAAGGTCTGAGCACCAGAAGTCGGAGGTAATTCATCCCAAGATGCAAGACCAAGTCCTGGCCTATTGGAGGAAGTGGGAATAGGATTTCATCCCTGCAGCTTCTAAGGCAGGAATTAGATTACATTATTCTTCTAGATCTAAATGATTCTTGCACTGTAGTGCAATGTAGTGTAATTAGAGTGTTTAACTGCAAGAGGGTCCTACTGTAGAAGTTGGCCAGGTTTGATCTTAAGCTATAAGCCATGCTTAATGTAAACAGAAGCAGCATGGCAGGCCTGAAGAAAGTCAGGCTTGTCATTAATTCCCTGGATACTCCTTTTTCCAGTTGCCAAGTCCAGTTTAGCCCTGGTTTGATCCCCCAGAGAAATGTTAGGACAATTCATAAGCACCTAGACAATAATCAGGTGATAAAAAACAGCCAGCATGAATTTGTCAAGAACAAATTGTGTCAAACCAATCTCATTTCCTTCTTTGACAGAGTAACTGGCCTAGTGGATAACAGAGAACTAGGAGATGTGATGTATCTTGACTTAAGTGAGGCTTTTGACACTGTCCAACATGACATTCTTATAAGCAAGCTTGAAAAATATGGCCTAGATGAAATCGCTGTAAGTGGCTGCAAAGCAGTTGAAAAGTGTTCTCAAAGAGAAGTTATTGGTGGTGCCCTTCCCAGCTGGGGGCCCCTCACCTGGCTTTGCTGAAAGGGCTCTTCCACAGAAAGTTCTGCGCTCTGGTCCATCTAATGCATCATTCAGAATGCTAATGAGAAAATACACTTTCTGTTTTTTCATAGAGTTGGGCAGGGGCGGGAGGGGAGGTTTGCAGCACTTCGGAGTAATGAATTGGTTCAGAAGCATCGATATAAAAATTGACCAGGTGAATTTTTGGTAATGAAGAACAAAGTACAGCCCACAATACAGTAAATGCATAAAGACAAAAGGTAGAAGTGTTTGGAAGGCAGAAAAGTCTCTGGGGTTTTAGGAGATCACGACTGAAATACAACTCACAAAGGACATACTATTGCAAATAAAGCACCTCTTTTTTCGGGATTCTTTAACAGGAGTGTCATGTGTAAGACATGGGAAGTAATTATTTTGCACCATATGGTGCTGGTGAGGCCTCAGCTGGAGTACTGAATCCAGTTTTGGGGACTGCATATAAAGAAAGATGTAGATAAATTGGAGAGTTTCCAAAAGAAATCATGAGGAAATCAAGAATTTTAGAAGTATGATTTAAAAGGAAAAGTTCAAGGAGTTAATTTTGTGCAGAATATTTATGCTCCTTGCCCCTTTTTATGCAGGAGAGGGGTTAAGCAATCTCCTGAGGTGTCTGAGAGTTCTGTTTTTGCTGTCCTAACTGTAATATCATCAATCCGAATAACATGCTCACCTCAGTTACACTTAGCTGACGTCATAGCAGAGGTATGGGAGAAGTTCTGGAAGAGGGAGCAGACACTGGAAGTGGCTTGAGAGAGTCTCTTTGTGCAAGTTCAGCAGTAAGGAAGAGTTTATTGGGAAAATACAAGCCCATGTTCAAAACTGACGTCATTAGTAGTGTAGAGAAAAGCTATTTTATATATGATGACTTTATTTGTGTATGGCCACATGGACTAAAATATCTTCATTTTTACAAGTTTTTTTACATTTTTACATCTCTCACCACTCAGGGATTTCCTTCGGTAAAGTTTTCATCGCTGGAGGCTTCTGATTGGATTCAGAATATCATTTCCCTGAACTGAAAGCAATAGATTAAGCACAATGTTTTTAGAACAAAAAAAAACCTTTTTAAGAAGAAAATGAGTCCACATTCACAGTATATGGTCAAATTTGTCTTTCCTTCTATTATGACTATTTTTCAATTCTAAAATAGATCTACTGAGTTGTATCCTTTACACATTGAGGTATTGGCAAAGATGATTGCTGACCCTTTCTTTCTGTGTTTTTTTTTGCTTTTCTTTAGAACTGTGTGACACATACTTGCATACAGCTGCCAGAAAGTTTCCAGCATTTGCAAGATTGAGTCCCACAAGCTCCACTGAAAAGCAGAGTTAGAGTGAGCATGACTGTGCAGCAGCTCAGCTCCTTGGAATAATGCAGTGCCAAATACGGCTTTTATCTTTGCTGTGTAAAAATCATGTGGTCCAACAAAATAATAATAGGTCAATAATAAAGAATATTTTTAAAATGTTAAGTGAGGGATAATAAATATAACACCATTTTTTTCACAGGTGCCAAATCCTCCTATCTGCCCTCAAGAAGACTTAGACTTCAGTGTGACTTAAAGGAGTTTAAAGTTCCCCAAAGTTGTAGGGATTTGTGAAGCAAATTGGAGTAATGCATTCTGTGAAAGATAACACTGCCCAGACATCCCAGAAGGATAACACTTCCCATTTCTCATGTCTAGGTCAGGCTTTGTGGCTGGTGGAGCTGAGGAGCCATTGTCCTTCATGTCCCTCCAGACAAGTGTGGCACAGCCATGTTCAAGGGAGCACAGACCCTCAGCTTTTTAATGGCACAGCTTCTTTGCCTTGGAGGCTGCTTAATACCAGTGACTTGGTTGGAAATGATGTGATTGTCCATGGGTATGAGCAGAATTTATATCATAATGCATCCTGTGCCTTTCTCAATACAATGCCTCAAAAGTATTTGTGGTTTAGCCTGGGGGGGGGGNCAAACAAATCTCTGTTTCTTAAATACAAACAAGCAAGGAAAACAAAACAAAACAAAACAAAACAAAAACAAAAAACAGGACCTGGTTTAATACACAGCAAACCTCAGGCAGCTCAAAGTTAAACTTCCCATTCAATTACTAATTCACTGCTTCTGTTTGTGGGTATTGCTGTATATGTGGTTGGTGAGATTACCCACTGATTGCCATTTTTCATAGTGGTGCTGCTATTCCACAGAAGGAATTAATACTGAAGTTTCCTTTAGTGCTTGCACTTTGCAGTGTTACAGGGCACAGGGAAGTTGTTCTGTGTATGTGCAAGGGGGGCTGCACGTGGGTGCGAATTAATAGAGTTTTTAAATGTATTTTTAATTTTTATCTCCAAGCAATGCTCTATTATCAGCTAGATGATAAAATGTCTTGAATAGTTGACTCTAGGGCTTTCACTAAACTGCCCATGAATGCTGAAACCATCTGTTTTTCTGGACGTTTGTCAGGGTGAGTGTGGCAGAGGCAGCTGTTTGAAAAGGGACGCTTTGGATGATGAACCAGCCCATTGTCTCTGAGCGATGCGCTCGCATTCAGCAGCTCTACCCAAGCGTACTATAGAGCAATCAAAATCAAACTATTGTTTGTCCCAATCATATTGATCTGAAAAGAAGGTGGTGGGATGACCGCATTGTAGATGCAAATAGCTGTTTAGAGCAGCTGTATGCTGGCCAATATGTACCACAGTAGGAATCCCACATGGAAGCTAGAGGGCTCCCTGCACCCTACTGGGGACAGAGAAAAGATGATGCCAGATTGAACTTCAGTCTACAGCAAAAAGGAAGGATCTGGACTGTTGGTATTGCTAGTAATTTGCTTTTTACAGTAATGGTTGACGTTAACCCTGTAGTGCTTTAGTAACTAAAGCCATTGTTTGGGGTTTTTTTTCTGAAAGCACACTGCAAAAAGAGATTATCAGGAAGATAATTACCTAAAGCTACTGCAAAGAAATATAGAAGCAATTGGATTGCTTGGATATCAACTATCAATTTCTCTTCTATAAAAATTAATTGCACTTTTGTTGTTGTTTTCTATGCGGAATCATTCATGCGCTGTTTCAAGTTTTCATAATTTATTTATGATGATGAAAATATAGCAGCTGAATCGAAACATATTGTGGTGTTCGTTTCCCTGTTAAATATAGCTGTCTTATCTCTGCAGAAAGCAGAGGAAAATATGATCTTTAGTGCATGTAATGAAGATTATAGCTTTTAGTTTGGAGTAACTGAGAAAGCTGCACTTCATCCATTAACATTTTAAGCTTTTTAGTTGTCCTTGTCACTTCATTGCATGCATGCTAATATCTCCTCATATAAAATTTAATCTGTCGAACTAAATGAAGGAATTAGTATCTGAAAGACATCTTTCATTAAGCAATTAACGAATCTTTCTAACAAATCTACAAAAGCATATGTGTTTATATTTAATAAGTATTTGTATGATCAGCCAATTACAATACATAGATACATCTTTTTTGTTTATTTGTGATATTACAAAATCTAAACTCACAATTAAGTTGTGATTATGCTTTAGAAAATGTAATTGTTAACAACTGCAGTTAGGGGACTTCTCTCTTTGAGAATCATATCAGTCACATAAAGCTTAATATTAATTTCTTAGTATAAGAATCCTTTTTTCCTTTCTCTTTGTGATTCATGAATGGAAATGATGAGGTAGTAAAGAGTCTGCAAAGGGAACACATTCAAGGATATGTCTTTTTAAAATTAACAATGATGTGTATGTGCATGTAGGAGGGAAGCAAACAAGAATAGGATGGCAGCCTGGATGTAAAGATGATCACCTGCACCAGCTGCAGCATGTTTCTTTTCACAGCTCAGAGTAGCTTTTCAAATGTACCCGCTATTCAGGCTGCTTGCATAATTTAATGAAGGGACACCCCAGCCTAACTTAAACTATTACTAAACCACTGTCAGCCTCTGTGTAAAAAGTGAAAAACATGAGTAAAAATAGCGACATTGTCCTTTTGCCCTTGCACCATCATTAGCTTATTTGGGAGTCATTTTCTTAGAGTATCTGGGAGTGCTTCCTTCCTGGACTTCCTTCTTGCTTGAATTCATAGTTTTTAGAACATTCCATGTGATGTATAAATGTCCGGCTGCTGCAGCACTTTGTATTATCAATTGACTAGTAACTCTAATACAAAGAAAAAAAAGCTACTTGATTTTCTTGAATAAGATGGTTATTGGTGTTATTGCTCTAGATTTGGCCCACTTTCATAGTTTTTTGCTTGTTTGTTTGTTTGTTTTTGTAAATGAAGTTTTCAATCATGTATTTGTTTGGAGAAAAAAGCTATGGTAAAGCAGATGAGCAGTAAATTATACTGGCTTCAAGAAGTGTTCAATTTCTTGTGCGAGGACAAAATTCTGCATTACTGGTTCTTTTTTAGGCACATAAAGTGTATACAACAATTCTAAGTGTTTCCTTCTACTAAATATTGAAGAGTAATATTCTTCAGAAACTTTTACCCTTCTAAGTGCATGTAGGTCCATGGCTGTTGGCAGAAAAAATTCACAGAGAGAAACCGGAGGTGAGTAGGAGAAATAAAACCTTGAGTACTTAAAAAATACTGCACCTGCAATTATCTCCAGGGGAGAGACCTAGGCGTGAGGTGAGTTAGTGAATTACATAAAGGCACTTGGGTGTTATAAAAATGAATTTGGCCAGTAGAAAGACTTTTTTTCCTTCCAGACGTCCAAGCAGCATTAAGACAGACAGTGTAGCATACTTGATTTGACTCATTTGCTTATCTTTTTCATTAGCATTTTGCTACCTGACTGTTTCAGAGCCAGTTCTCCAAGTGTTAAAATAACTCACCAGCTTGACAGCTATCATATATGTCTGGCAGTATTAACGAAGTGCAATCCTTGCCATGAAGTTAAAAAAAATGTATCAGACACCTACTTGCTGGTTGCCAGAGGACCAAACCTCTGAGCAAGAGAGAGACAGAGGGAATGCTGCACCACCAGCGAAGTTCAGGGATGGTGAGGAGCCAAGACACCTGCTATTTGCACCTCCTCGAAAGGGTGGAGTGGAGGAATCCTGGAAATCTTTGTTTACTCTCGGGGACTTCTTTGTCACATCTCTCAAAGTCTGCTCAAAGTTTCATCCTTTGTGTCAGACTCAGGGCTGTGTTTGCCTCATCCTGTGTTGTAGAGTCTGAAGTCATCTGCTCAAGCATGCTTTTTAGCTGTGTGCAGTGTGCTACGCAAAGTACTGATAAAGCCCGTTCCTTTGCTGAAAGGGCTGAAAGAGCCCCAGCCTCTCTCAAGCAGTAGCAGTTTCCTTCTGCTCTTAATCTTTTGTTTGCTCTCACACAGTTTTTTGGACATGGGCTTCTATTGCAATCCTTTTGTTATATGCCTTGAGTGATTAACTCCAGTGCCTACTTCCAATGGTATTCGGTTTTGCCGAGTATCAATGTAATGAAATGGCAGTTCAGTTAAATACAGAGATTTTGCCAAGTACAATTCCTTGACCTGCTTTACTTCAGATGAAATTACACAAACAGGTACTGCACAATGTCAGTGTTTGGTTATAGTCCTTCTGATGAAGAGCAGTATAAATACATAGGTAGACAGAAATCAGAGCCTTGGAAAAATAATATGCTACTAGTGTATTGCACTTTATCCTTTTCTCATTACCAGTTTTCAACAGAACAACTGTGGAGATGCACTTGGATAAAGTTGTAGGGTTGTGATTTTATGCTGCACTAATTGACGAGGATCATTCACCCATGGCCTCAGGTTGGATTAGATTCTACTTTGATCAACCCAATGCCCACATGTCTGCCATGCATTACAATCAAGAGTGAACATGGGTTGTAAAAGGAATGCAAACAACAGTAATGCAGAACTGCTGTGTCTGTCTATTATTTGGTTGGGGTTTTATTAGGGGAAAAATGGGGAATTTCTTCTTTAGATCAAGTGAGGACTCACATTCTCTGCCTCCTATAAGAGACAGGAAAATAGTGATATATCACTGTTCAATATATATCCGATATAAGTAGTATTTCTTTGGGATGGACACACAGAAATAAAGCTTCTTTGACTTTGTTTCCTTTCAGATTATAGTATGCAACAGTATAAAAATCTGAACCTGTGTTTTGTGTTTTTTTTTGGTTTTGTTTGTTTGTTTGTTTTTGGGGTTTTTTTTTTTTTGGTTTTAGGACATGTTGTTATATCCCTTAAAATGATTTTTAAGCAAGTCTCCTTTTCCTGGTGGAAATTTCTCTTCCCAGAGAAGCATTTTGACAATGCTACTGATTAACATCCTTTCACAAGGTGAATAATATGTTAGGCGAAAATGTAGTAGAGTTAGAGAATTTGGCACAAAATTGGAATAAGGACAAAATGTTGTCAGAATTGGGTGCTGGAAGCCATATGCTTCTTTTTTGAAGGTGGGTCACGTTTTTAGCTGTCAGATGGCTAAGAATTCTCACATTGCCCGTGGACTTCAGGCAGAGACAGGTTTTCACCACGGTGGGAAGGCAGACCTGCCTGCTACCCCCAATTTGGCACATGAATTCAAAACTTGTATGACAAGGCATCTGATTTATCAAACCTAATTTGTGACGTGGAAGGACTTCTCTTACAGAGATTTGTTTTCCACTCTTCCTGGGGCAAGCTGTCATTTTGCTACAAATTTTGGAAAATGGGGGAGATTGGGTTTATTGGTTTATATCTTTCTCCAGATGATTGAACTTGCAAAGTGATC
Source organism: Cyanoderma ruficeps (assembly GCA_008694505.1). Classification (NCBI taxonomy): domain Eukaryota; kingdom Metazoa; phylum Chordata; class Aves; order Passeriformes; family Timaliidae; genus Cyanoderma; species Cyanoderma ruficeps. Next base: position 4,688,220 of record VZDJ01007755.1, read on the forward strand.
TGGTTGAATAGGAATTTCATCTTAATAAGGACACAAACAAGTTTCTCGACTTGTGGTTCTAAGCATCATTCTTGTGGTTGAGAGAACAGAAAGACAAAGATGAAAAAAGCTAATGAAACTCATAAAATTAAACTTCTCGTCTCAACCTTGAATTGGCTAATCAGTAACACCCAGAATTTTTTGCCTACACTTTTATACTAGCTTAAATAAATCTGCTGGTTTTACTTTCCAGTTCTTCCCAGTGTATTTTTAGGAAGCTGCAGTTTTACTATGATAAGTAACTATAAGTCCTTGTCCAAAAAACTGGTCTCACTCCTATAGCATATAAATTGATTTTTTTTTTTAATTTTATTGTCCACTAAATTTTTTTTTAAATTCTAGGTGAGGCTTCATCAGAGATTTTTCTGGAGGTGATACGAGTATTTCTGTTGACAGCGTGTGGATTGACAGTACTGTTGTGTCTGTGGGTCTCATTACTCCAAAAAATTGTTAGCTCTTGGTCCTCTGTGTTTTCAGCTGTGGAAGCACAGCACCCAGCAGTTCTTGTCCCTGTCCTGAACTGCATGACCTCCCAACTAAGACTAACAGATCTTCCAATACTGGTGTCCCACATTTCATCTTCGTGATTTCTGGTCCTTCTTTTTGTTGCCAGTGAGTCGATTTCACGTTCACATTTATATTTAATATTTTGTTGATAGAAATTTTAAACCTAACTAACCTTAAAGCTGGTCCCTCGGGTACTTCGTGAAAATCCTCCTTCCCATAGGAATTACTTTTTTTATTGTGTAAAATGCTGGCATTGGCAGCTGATTCCAGTACTACTTGTGACTATTGGAATACTCTGCTGAGTTCCAGATAGATTAAGAATTTCTGATTTTGGTGGTTTAGTTTTTTTAATGTAAAATACTGGTTCACAGAATCATAGAATCGTAGAAAGTTTGTGTTGGAAAGGACTTAAAGATAATCTAGTTCGAGCCCCACCTGTGCCATGGACACCTTCCACTAGACCAGGTTGCTCAGAGCCCCATCCAGCCTGGCCTTGAACATTTCCAGGGATGGGGCATCCACAACTTTTCTGGAAAACCTGTTGCCATGCCTCACTGCCCTCACAGTAAGAGAATTTCTTCCTAATGGCTAAATTAGGAGGAAATAGACATATTGTGCAACTCTTGATTTGTATGAAGAGTGTATTTATGTCAACAAAAATCAGTACAGTGATTTTTTTTTCAAAGCAGACTATTCTTGAGTTTTAATCCTTCTTTTCAGTGTATGAAAATGAAATTCCATTGCACTTTATGGATGTAGTATGGAATTTTGTGCAGCAATTTATCACGCAAAATTTTCATTTTTGAATGGTTTTTAATCAGAAACTTGTTTGTCTTGAAAAGTGTCTTTCTGACTTTCCAGGTAGAAGCCAACAAGTATGGACCCGAGAGAAAAACTATCTTACTTTATTGCAAATGAGTTTTAGAAAAAGGAAACTGCTTCTGGTTATTAGGGCATCCTATAGAAAGCATGTTCATCCAATTCTTCAGTTGCTTCCAAGTCATGTATCCCAGTCATCTCAGAAAATATCTTTCCTGTACTAATATTTGTTTTAGGTTTCATTTGATGGTCCAGTCTTTATTTTATATCCTCAGCTGTCCTTTGTTTAATTCCAAACTGGTGAAAGTGGTTTCTGGGTAGCTGCACTGCTGTGGCTCTCGTGTAACTGAGTGGCCCTTAAAACAGAGCAGGCCACCAGCAAAATGGAAACTATTTGTTTTCCCCATTAAGGGTGGCTCTCTGGTAGCTTTCTCTTGTTTAATTAGGAGTAATCTATGCCCTTTCAGGTCCTTTGTATTTGGGAAAGTGGGTGATATTTCTGAAGACATGGAAACTTTTGTGTATACATTTATCAAACAAATTTGATATTTAGTACTCACTGCAGACAATTACTGTATGTTCAGTCCTCAATATGCATAGTGATAATCAGTATCAAAAGAGGAATGTGCTCTCTGCCTTCACCTTGAAGTAAAAGCTTTCTTCTTAAGCAACATGTCAACTTCCAAATTCCAGCATTGAGTGAATTAAGATTTAATTATAGTAACACAGCTAAATTAACAGAATTCATGCATGAAATAAATACAAAAGATAAATATCAAAACAGTTCTAGAATATGCAAGATTTTAGGTCAAAATCTAAAATTCTGTTACCATCACTTTGTTTTTAACTGATGAATATTGACCTCTATTACTATTTTATAGCTATTTTCTCTCCTGCACTGGATACACAAACATAAAATACTGATGAAAAATGCTGCGTAATAACAGTAGTTACCAATGGATGGTGGCTGCAGTAAAATAAGTACTTGACATAATTTAAAAGAAAAAAGCCAGGTTTTTTTAGCCTCTTTTAAATAGGTTTAGCAGTAAAATTTACTGTTTCCTTAATTCTGTGAGAAATTTCACTAAAGTTGATTGGTTTGATTTATGCTGCCAGTATAGAAAAAAACGTTAAATGAGTTTAACTTCAAGACTTCCCATGCCCAGCTGAACTGAGATACACACTTTTTGATCAGACTGGATAAATTGCCTTTCAGAGAATCACCATGTTATGGCACGTACTAAGGGAGAGTTAAAAATGGTTGCCACAGTTGCATTAACTTTTGCAAAAATGGGTGTTGACATTGTTTAACTACTGCTAGAAAACAGGGCAGAGTGTTTGGTTTATTAAAGGAAAAAGTCAGTGCTTCCATGTAAGTGGGAGTGCTCTGTTGCTCCATATAGTCCATATGTGATGTCCACTTTTCAGCCCCATGCCTGGGGCTTGGTGGGATACATGCACAGACTCCTTATTTGAGTGTGGTGATGCTTGTACCTCAGAGTGTTGAACCCTTTGAGCTTCCAGCATGTCCAAATGGGCAATGAGACCAGTTCCAGTGTATTTGTCCTCTGTTTTTGTTCTCTCCCTGGTCACCTCTCCTGAGATACTGTTAATGGTTTTGTGGAAATCATTTACAATGCAGGGACATACTTGTAATGAAGACATAAAGGGCACCATTCATTCTCCTAAACAGAGACGTCTGTCTTGTGAGGCCTCCAGCTGTGGGCCCAGAAGGATGTAATTCTCCATTCACTGCAGTGTCAGACCTGCCAGCTATGTGTGAATGTGGAATAAATACCACGGAGCATCTCACAGTACTAGATAGATCCCTGTCTTGAGGCAGCTGAATTGAGCCCTGCTTGTTTACTTCAGGTGAAATAAATCAGTTTGAGCTCCACTGATGACATTGATTTGGGTACGGGGAGATCAAGCAATTTTGCTTGTTTCTGGTACCTAAAATTTAATCTGAAACCAACATATCCAGTCAAGAGCAGAGTACTTACAGAAATGAATGGGCAAGGAGACCAGCTCCTTTTAATGCCTTTATTAAGATCAGCTCTAGGTGGGGGCTCAAGGGGTTGTGCACACTGCTGGTGCTGTTCAGCTTTGCCACAGGGCAGAGCTGGGCCTTCCTCCTCAGGAAAGTTCCTGGGAAGACCCTGGGAAAATAACTTAGGTGGTTCGTGGTCTAGGGGTGTCTGCCTGGTCGAGTGCGGTTGAAGTTATGGTGACGAGATGGAATGCAGCTCTAATTGGTGTGAAGTTCTCTATGGTTCTGCCGACCCAGAGTGGTTATTCTTAGTCTTTAGTTTTGTGTTGGCTTGTTTTTAGGGGTTTTATATTTATTCCACTTCCTCTGGGTGCTAAGGCCCATGGGAGTCTTCTGTATTTACATACCGGGTGGTGTCATTGGTTACCATCCGGGAAGCGGCAGGGATCAGCAACAAGCCACAGGGGCTATTTGACAGGAAGGATACAATTTCAAAGAAAGGGGTCCCAGGTAAGAAACATTTAACAGAGAAAACGTTTAGCAAAGGCATTTTCAATTACAATAACAATAGGTCTGAGCTAAGCAGTATCAGAGAAAAGCCTTACCACAGGCAAGGTAAACAGTATCCGACTGGATCTCAGGAGCCCTGTCTCCCATTTCTTACACTTACTGTCTTCATTGGTACATGGGATAGAGACTGGAAACTTGTTGGCATGCCACCCTCTACCAACCTAAAGCCGTCGTGGTGCAAACTCATCTTAAAATAAAACGTGAAATTCTGATAAGTGAAATGTAAGATATGCTCACCCATGCTAAATTCATGCACCTGACCATATAGAAGTGAAGACTGCAGTTGTCCCTCTGCTGTGGAAGTAAGACAGGTATCTCTGCAGAGGAATTCAGTGCACCTGAATTAGCACTCACACTAGGAATTATACTTTTCATGTGCTGTATAGGATATGCAGAGCGATTGGGATTCTTAGTGATTGCTTTAATTTAAGACAGATAAATCAGGGTCTGATTTTTTTTCATGTTACAGCCTCAAAGAGAACCCCTGAAATGTAAAACAAGTATAATAGAAAGTCCGCAAGGAGGGTGGAGTGATACCTCAGTGGTGTTAGGGAGACAGGCAAATATCAAAGAAGTTTGGTGGTTGGCTGGCTCAGATGTTGGGCTGAGTGTTCAATTTGAATTAGGGATTATTTTCTTGTTAATCTTCTTCAAAAGCATGACCTGGTGGTTTTTTGTCAGGTATGGGATTAACAGTGACTTATTCCAGCTTTCAGTAAATACCTACTTTATTCTCTAGCTCTGTCCAGTTTCAGGTCAGCCTTCCCAAGGCATCATCACCATGTCATGCAGCCTGTGTCTTGCCCATGCTGAATTCCTAAAATGTGGCAGACAGTTGTAATTATTCCAGTGGAGATTAAACCACTGATCAATTCCCAGGAAAAACAAAGTGTTCCTAGAATAAAATAATGTTCTTTAGGGAAAATTCCTGAAACCCTTTTCATCATCTAACTGTGGTTTCTGTTCATGGGACAAAGCTTTACTCTTGATTTAATTATGTGCTAAGGCACATAAAAGACAAGGAGATGATCCAAGGCAGCCACCACACTTTTACCAATGGCAAATTGTACCTGGCCAATATGGTGACCTTTAATAATGGAGTGATGACAATGGTTGATGAAGAAAGTGACAGATATCATTTATTTAGATGTCCATAAGGCCTTTGATCTGCTCCCACACAACATCCTTATCTCCAGACTGGAGAGACATGGATTTGATGGGTGGACTACTCAGTGGATAAAGAATTGGATGGATTTTGCAGCCAGAGTTGAGGTCAATGGCTCTGTGTCCAGGTGGAGGCTGGTGATGAGTGGTGTCCTTCAGGGATATGTCTTGGGCCTGGTCTTCTTCAGTATCTTCATCAATGACACAGATGGATTGAGTGCACCCTCACCAAGTTTGCAGACGACATGAAGCTGAGCAGTGGAGATGACACAAGAGAAAGATAGGATGCCATCCAGAGGGACCTGGACAAACTTGAGAAGTGGGACATGGGGAACATCATGAAGTTCAGTAAGTTCAAGTGCAAGGTGCTGCACCTGGGTCAGGGTAAGTCCTAGGCATGAGTAAAGACTGGGAAAAGCCATTGCGAGCAGCCCATCAGAGGAGGGCTTGGGTGTTCTTGTGGATGAAGAGCTGGGCATGAACAGTGTGCACTTACAAACCCAGAAAGGCAAACTCATCCTGGGCTGCACCCCTCTACTCTGCACTCGTGGGGCCCCACCTGGGAGTGCTGGGTCCAAATCTGGGGTCCTCAACATAAAAAAGATGCAAATCTGTTAAAGTGAGTCCAGAGGGAGACCACAAACATGACAGAGGGATAAGACCACCTCTCCTACAAAAACAGGCTGAGAGGGCGTTGTTCAGCCTGGAGAAGAGATGGAAACCTCATTGGAAATCTCATTACAGTGCCTTAGGGGGACGTATAAAAAGGAGGGAAAGGGATTTTTATACAGGCAGATAGTGAGAGGACAGGGGGAATTAGCTTTAAACTGAAAGAGGGCAGGTTTAGATTAGCTGTTAGGAAGAAATTCTTTACTCAGAGGGTGGTGAAGCACTGGAATAAGTTGCCCAGGGATGGATGCCCCATCTGTGGATATGTTCAAGACCAGGTTGCATGGGGCCATGAGCAACCTGGTCTAGTGGAAGGTGCTCCTGACTGTGGCAAGGGGCTTGGAACTAGATGATCTTTAAGGTCCCTTCCAACTCAGGCCATTCTATGATTCTATGATCTTGAGGGAAAGTCTGTGTAAAAATACTAGTTTAACTTCTACCCATGTTTCAAGGCAGAAGCATCCTTGTTTATGTTTCTGAACTGGATGGTCTGGGGTGAATTCCTGCAGGATACTCAGCTTCATGATTTACAGGATTTCTTCCATCCCCATATTCTCTCATTGCTGTTTGAGTTGCTGTAACCTTAATTAAGGTTGCCTTCTTACAGTATTTTTTTTTAAATGTTCTTGGAAGTGTTGAACTGCTTGTGAGTTTAAAGCAAATTAACAATACTTCTTTTTTTTCCCTCTTGAAAAGCTGTTTTACAATATGTCTCTTGTAAACTTGCAGCTTTCTAAGTTTCTGTATCAGAATTTGAATTGATTATGGGATTTGACGGATTGTATCCCATTAGTTCTTTGGCTTGTAGGAAACAGCCCTTGACCTATTTTTTTAAGCTTTATTTCATAACTGTTTTCAAAACTGTCTGAAGATCAAAAAAGCAGGGTCATTCATTTAAATTTACTTTAAAGACCAGTGGTTCATGGCTAATGAATGTATGGTTTATTAATCAAATGTATGTAGCTGAAAGAAGCCAACTACAATTCACTTACAATTGCGATTTTACCCTATTTTAACGTTATTTTAATGAGCTACAGATTTGAATGTGGGCTTTGTTCATCTGTTGCTTCCACTCAATTGCAGTTTCACCCTAAGAAGACACAAGACAGATTGATCAAGCTTCCAGTCATTGTGAGACTTAAATGAAGTGAACAGGGCCTTATGTTTCAAAACCAAATGAGAGGATTAAAGCAACAAAAAAAAAAAAAATTCTCCTATGTTATCTGTCTGCTGTTCTTAAATTTGATTAAGCTACTTGCCACTAAGCACTTTTGGTTTTACTGTAAATACAGCCTAGAAATAAATTTTCATGGCCGCAGGCACCAATCAGCAAGTGATACCATGAATAATTAGCACTTAGAAACACTTGTTCATGTTAGAATATTTCTTTGATTGCCATTTCCAAAAACATACTCAGATAATAGGACAGTACATTTCCTTAAGGTCTAATTGAGATAGAGCTCTGTGCCAGCAGTTACAATAGTAGTATAAGCAAACTTTCCAGAATATTTGGATTTTGTGTGTGTGTGTGTATAGTGCAAGTTTGCATTTTATGAGAACAGGAAAAAAAAGAATAGTTTGAAGTTAAACTATAACAATTTGGTGCGTTCATATTTTATTTTTTAAACTACAGCATTCAGTTTTGGGCTATAAAAGGCACTTTTGAACCTGAATATGACCATATCTAATATTACCTTTGCAAAATATATGCAGATTGCAATGACCTGTAAAATAATTAAATGGCCTATGAAAACAATGTAAGCAAGAATTCTGTATCGTACTTTATTCTTTTCTGCTTTATTCTTATAAGCTCTCCGATTCGCTTGAGAATATCTGATAGGGAGTAGCAATCCTTGTGAGTTATACTGAACATAAACTCTAGGAACAGCAATGTAGAAGCATAGCTCAGTTTTATAGACTTTTCCTTTGGTTTGTATATCTAACTTTGGACATAAGTGTGTTTGAACAGTGAAGTCCATCAAGAAATACTTTGAAAATATTCACCATTCCAATATTAATGTTCTATTTTCCAACTATGTTTAATTTGACTATTCTAGATTTGATTTTGATGCAGATTATACGTCTCTATTTGATGTACACCTTTTTTGTTCTAAATTACCTTTTGAGTTTCTCATTAAAAACGGTTAAGTAGCATAGCAATCTAACCTATCTGCAGTTGATCCCACACCTCTTGTGTACCAAACTCCCACTCTAATCTAGTGTGACTTTCTGTGCACAAAATGCACAGCTGCAGATTCTGGTGGCCTGACTAATGGGGTTGTTCTCGCAAATGACTTTATAGATTGAGATTGTAAATAAGAAATATAGTTTGTTAATGCTGAGACATTTTGCAGGTATTAAAAATGCTTTTGGAGTGGAAAACAGCTATTTAATCCCTTAAAAGTCATGAAAACTGTTCTTTATATAATGTTTTGCCTACATTAAGTACAAGCACTGGCCAATTAGTGTGGGATTTCCATGGAGCAGGTTAAATTTACAGCTGGTGAAACTGAGGCAGAGGTGGAAAAACTGGACTTCCTGCTGCGCTTAAGCTTATATCTCCAGCGATTGGCATCCCGATGGGGCAATTGAAGCACAAGCTCCCATAACCATGCACTTTTAATTTAGCTGCAGGGAAGGGTGGGGGAGCTGTGGCAGTGCAGTGGTCAGCACATGGACTTGGGGCAGCTTAGTTATATCTTCACTGATGTTGTCTGTAGCACCAAGCTGAAAGCTAACTGAGGTTTATCTCACTAGACTGTGAGCTGTACCTTCATTCAGTATCTGAAGGACAAATGCAATCTAGACATTGTAAGATTACGATCAGATTTGGGAGTCGCAGACTCCCAGATTTGCATGGCTTTCTCTTGAGTATTCAGGCTCTCCTTGTCTTGTTTAAGTGTTAGACTAATGTCTATCAGCCTCAGGAATTAAATGTGTGAGAATGAACACATTGATAAGAAAAACTAATTTATAATCAACACTGAGTCTTTATGCAAAAATTTAGAATAATGCAGGTCTTAAATCTGTCTGATTCCCACACATTGTTTGTTTTTAAATAATGTGCTGCATGAAGTATATTTTTTGTCTTCCAGGGAGATGATCATTAATAGACCTTTGTGTTTTCTCAGCCTTTGTGTGGCCATATGTAAACTTGAGGAACCAAGTTCTGTTTTGTGCATCTGTGTCTAGCTGAAATCAAAGGTGATTTGACATTTTTCACCCCAAATGGTAATTTAGGTGAAAAAAATATCGGTGGTGAATTTGAAGAACAAACATATTTCCCTTCTGTACGTTAATCTTTATGTGAGCCATGTGATATTATTTAAGAAGAAAGCTCTAAGAAATATCTGCATGTATTTTTAATAGAGTTAGATTACTTTATATTTCATAAAAGTATGTATGAAGGCAAAAGCACATAGTGTGATGAAATTTTGAAAAGCATTTGTGGGCTCGTTTTCTGCAATGCAGGGTGTTTGGTGGCACAGTCAGTGAATATTTCTGTATAGCTTTGCAGTGTAAAACAAATTTCTTTTGACATTCAGTATATGTAAGTAACTGAGAATATAGTTCATTTCATTTAGTGTTCAGTCGTCTAAAATCAAAGCATTTGGAATATTAATACTTAGCTTTGATATAAATGAGTAATGTACCATGTATTAAGCTTCCTCTGTTTAAACTGAAGTTTCCAGATAGCACAGGATACCATCTGTATTTTTTCATATTATTATTGCCCTCATAATAAGTTCAAGGTGAGATTTTCAGGCAGTAAGCTGCAAGTCAGTTTTCATATAAACACTTTAGAAAAGCCATCTTGACATCAGCGGCTTATGCAGTCTTCCATCTATAATGTAAATGACTACACCTGCGTTATTTTTATTTCTTCATTATTTTTGTCCACCCATTTAAAAACGCTTAAAGCATTAAAAACGTTTCTGCAAATACATGTGAAAGGAGACAATTGTTCTTGTAGGAAAGGCCAGGAAAACCCACAAAAGAGGCCACAGAGAGACGATAAACATAAAGGTCCAGGAGGTATTATGATGAGGTTCACAGATACTGTGTTCCAATCAAGCTCAATAAGCTCTGAATTCCTATTATGTTTCTCAAGCCTCCAAAAAGACATGGGAAGAAACCAAAAGTTTAAGTCAAATAAAAAGCACTTAAGCCATGAGCACATGAATGTATAGCTGGGTAATGGAGCTTTCATCTCTGAAATAAAAACAGTTCAATTCAATTGGAACTGAAGTTTCTTCCCCCTTTGAAAAAGTTTATTTTAATGAGTTTCCATTTTATGCGCGGGCTGTTCTTTAATCGATGCTGCTCCATTGAAGTTTTACCCAATGAAGACACAAGACAGATTGTCCAAGCTTGCGGCTATTGTTGGGAGTTGATGAAGTGTATGGGCCCTTATGGTTGATAACAGAAGTAGATGGTCAGAGCCAATAAATAAAACTTTAACTCTGATTGTTGGGTGTTTTATGCTGAAAAGCTTTCTATTACCATGAATCTTCGGTTTTGAAGGACTTGTGAACCCAAAGGCAGCTTGTAACTCTGTCACACAGACTAAGTTGGTCAGACAAGCAGCAATCTGTCCTATCCAATAAACCCAGTTTTGTCTTTTAAATTCCAGACTTCTCTTCAGGAATCAACATTGTTAATATCTTGACAGACCATTAACTTCATAATACATATATCTGCTGCCCTGTTGATTTATCATAAGAAATTGATGTTTGCAGAAGTTAAATTGTGCTGTCCTTGATGGTGTTTTTGCAAAGCACACATCAGAAAGACAAATTTTAACAACTGAAAGCCTGTGCTAATGTTTGAGGAAGTTAATAAAATATTTTTGTGACATCACTGAGAGTCACAAATGCAAAAGAGCCCCAAGATGATTCATATTCTGTTTATTAAGAAAAGAGTATATTAACTTAGAGGTTTGAGTTTTTTCAATGATAAATGAGATTTGTTTAACAGATAGAGGAGTCTTAAAGCTACATATATTTGTCGCTTGGCCCAAAGAGGACTCAGTGAACAGAAGAACAAATAAAAATTCAATTAAATAAACTCTGCATATTTACTGAAGAAATGTCATTCATTTCAATTTTAAGAAGAAAATCTGTTCAACATTTTGTTACAATCGGTTTTGTCTGATCAGCAATGCTTGGAGTGTGGCAGCTCGTGGCTGGAGGTGTCATGCTGATACAGTGGATGATATCTGGCCTTGGAGATGCATTGTGTATTCTGGAGTTTCCTGATTCTTGGGGTGAGAGGGAAGGAGAGGGGGTGACAAACCCTGAGTGGCTGGGAAAATGCAGGGAGTTCAGGTGTGAGTACCATTGCAATGGATTGCAATAGGGAAAGGGTAAGGTTGTGGGAAACAGGAGGAAGGTTTCTCTGGGAATGTCAGTTGTCTATTTGCATGAAGGTCAGTTAAGATCAGCCGTTCCCAACCTTCCAAGATTCTTACTCTTCTTCAGCATCTAGTTGTCAGAACATCTTTCATGAGGTAGTATGGCTAATATTTGTCACGTGTCTGTTCAGTTACTCCTTACCTCTGAACACAAGGAAACACCTTTTTACTGTGGGGGTGGTCAGACATCGGAACAGATTGCCCAGGTGCATTAGGGAGTCCCCCATCCATCAATACATAGTCCTGGACAAACAGCTATAATGACCCTGCCTGAGCAGGTGAGTTGGACTATACAATTTCAAAAGGTCCCACCCAGCCTAAACAATGACAAATTTTTGTGTACGGTGCAGTATTTTGTTCTGGTAGGCATGCTCCTTGGGTTCTAGTACTCCTTGTTGGTGGCATGTGTTTCAGGGCAGAGAGGAGAAAAATGTAGCTTCCATATGGAATAGGAGGTCAGATTGGCTGCCAAAAACTCCTCTTCTGTAATGATGATCTTTTAAAATGCAATGGTAACTAAAGCAGCATCCTCTCATATACAAGACATGGAAAAGGTGGGCAAATCTTTTTGGTGCGTACTTATTATACTTTTAAAAAAAAAGTCTCTACTTGTCTTAATGTTAATAATGTTAATACAGTTTCTTTACTATGTGGGACTATACTGAACGCTGTTGATCATTCTTCATGGGGATGAAAATTCCATCTTCATCATTATTTTCTTTCATTAGATGAGCTGTATTTTGTCCATCTCCTGTAGGAAGTTGGCCTTATGAGAAGTGGCACAGGAAAATAATGTACAAGGTGTGGGAGCTTAAAAGGATGGATTTAGTGTATATCAAGGAGACCTTAACTGTAGCTATGGTGCTCTTAAACTTTGCACCAGTATGTGTTTAAGGACAGGCTTTTGATGATGTATAAATGTCCTTTATTGTACATGCAGTACAGTAGCTATAACTGCTATGCAATATGCTGACCCTGGTCTTCATAACCATGAAGATCTTATATCTTTTGTGTGCTAAATAATACATTGTGTGCTAAATGGTATTACCATGCTCTTGCAAACCATGTGTTATCTCAAAGTGTGTTAGATGTGGTAATGGAATAAAATGTTTTGTGTATAACTGTTGGGATGCGGGTAGCTGAAAAGGCTGAATTTAGAGTAAGAAGCTCTGAAATACTTGGAGGAAAGCCAGCTACTAAAATGTCTGTGAAGAGTGGACACAGATGAAGCCTATTCCATGGCAAATTAAAAATCAGGCTAATTTAGTGTTAACCAAATTTTAGCACCCAAGATGAGTTGCTCAGGCCCTTGTGACAGTGAGTGTGCTAATTGCACAAATCACAAAGAACTTAGCCATCATTTGTACATCATCTGTTTTGCCTCTCTCAAAGCCACTAACTGAAAGGATGCAAAGGCTTACTACCATCCTACTCCAACTGATGGCACTTCTATCCATATTGCATTTATCTGTCCATTGCTGTGGAACAGCACTGTCCTCTGGGCACTGGTGGTAGCATGCTAATGCTACTTGTTTATAAAAACAGAGATCATTGATTTCCATGAACCAGATCTTCTTACTGCTTTCTGTGTCCCATCTGTAATATGCTTAGAGATTTAAACAGGAATAGTGCTATAGAACTCTGGATATTATTGTATTATGACATGTTGAGTGGCTTTGTGCAAGCAGATTTCCTTGCTGGGGAATGTGCAGTGTGGACTCCTACAGATGAGATTCATTCCTTTGCCATTGCCCATTCTTAGGCAGAAGCTTCATTGCCAGCTCTTTCCCTGAGAGGGGCTGTGGCTGTACAGACATCCTAAATAAGAGCAGCCTGGACACAAAGAACCCACTGAGTGTGCGAGAGTCACAACCAGCAAACAAAGTAATTCAGAGACTCACTTTCTGGTTAGCACAAAGAGAATTCTCTGGCAGGTTTCAGATTCCAGAGCTTGCTCTGAGCAGGGAGAGTGGTTCTCTCTCCTAAGGCGTGTAATTATGATACCAGTTCCTGGTACAGGGAGGTGTATTTGCATTTTCCTCATGAGATAAAATTATTCCTCACCCTCTAATTACATGTGGTTGGGATTTATTCTTTTTACATTTAAATCAGTTTTATGTCAAGTTTCTTTTGCCTTCTAATACACCTCAGGTTGTAGAGTTCCTTTAATTCATCTGCCAATGGAATTGGAAGGTCTGAAGGTTGTTTTCACAAAGATGCTCTGAAGGATGGGCGTCTGTATCCATGCTTTGCCTTGAATAAACTAATTCATCTCGGGATTTTACCAGTTTCAGCAGTTACACGTTGGGCAAAAGGGTCCTCAGCAGTTAGAGTCTGTTGGTACCCTAAGCTCCTTCCTAAAAAAAGTGTTCTCTTCTCTGATACAGCATCAGTAAAGCTTGGTGGCAGGTACCAAAAAGGAGAAGTATAACATGAGTTGGGTTTTATATGTCCTGGTTTAATGAAAGGGAAAGTTGTTGAGGGAGTGCTGTTCATCATATAAGATAATTAAAAATGTGCAGTTAGGATACTGGCTGTAAATTTTCTGCCACGCTTGCTTTTGCATGCTTCACCTGCTACTGTGACACTTGGGAATCATGGAACATATTAGAAGCAAGCTGCAGGAAAGGACAGCACTGTATGTAAACCCCTGTTGAAGCTGCATCTCAGGTTCCTAATCATGCTCCAAGCTGCAGCTTCATCTCAGGTTCCTAATCATGCTCTGAGCTGCACAGCCATTTAGTAACAGACTGTGGCTTTTCTGGTCAAACTGGAGCAGTTATTGACAGGAAGTCTGAAACCCCATGTTGCATTAGGCAAGATGATGGGCTTTGTCAGGTCATTGAAGCACTGACAGTCTGACTTCTAAGTCTTTGGAACATAAAGCAGCATCCAGTAGGAAAACTGTACCTGCTAAAGTAAACTTCTTTTGCCAGAAGATAAAGAGGATTAGAATTTGATTTATATGATAGAAGTACTGGCTAGAGGCTGTAATCGCTGGCTGTCCTTTATTGTAATCCCCCAATTGCCAGATACGGGTCAAAAAGGTAAGATGTACTCTTTTGTACCAAAGCAGTGGAGTAATGAGGACATCTGTTTTCATATGGTACTTGACACACACTACCAGAAATTTGATGTCATGCTGTCCAAACTTGTACATCATTGCAGAATTGCATTAGCTTTTCTGATTGATTCTGACAAGTCACTGACAGTTTTTGAGGTGAAACACAGACATGACAAAGGGCAAGCAGAGGCTGCATATGTCAGCTGGAACACTCCCTTGTTGACTCAAAAGGGTGAAAATCTCTCAGTCTTCCCTCTATGTGCCCCTTGCTGCTGTTTAAGCTTCCCAGCCTTGCAGCTTTCAAAATTATGTGATTACAGGAGTGGGTCCTTCTGAGATTTTGCTTCAAAGAATTATAGCACTAAGGAATAATTTTTTTTCATGGGTTAATGTTTATACCCATAAGTTAAAAAGTGTAGTTGAGTAAATTTTTTCATCATGAATCATGAAAGGTTGATTTCCTTTATTGTATCACTCCATAAACATAGTAATTTTTGGTTTGTATTTATACATCCATAAACTTCATTTACCCTCATGGTGTCAAGCAAGTCCATTTCCTTTCCAGAAAGTGTCAACATATATGTATGAGCACATAGTGTTTTAAAATAACAACACTATGAAAAAAAAAAGTGAGCTTGCTTATAATGTGAGCTTGTAGTAGGAGCTTGAGGTGGTTTTTTTGTAAGAAAAATAAGGACAAATTGTACAATGATGATATATACAGATTTGCCTGTTCTGAAACAACACAGGATTCCCTCCGGTGCTACTGTCGGTAAGGTCAAATGTACCATTTGTTCTCAATACCTATTTCTAAGTATGCTAGCAAAAGAGCAAATGATGTGATGTAGCAGAGCAAGTCAGACCATTCTATATTGCCATTTCCCATTCTGTGTTTTTCTGCAAACCTTCTCTTTGAGATGGATGGTAATTTTTTTGTCCATGGCTTGTTTTGTCCATTTCTTGAGAATAAGCTGATCAGCAAATGAAGACCAGTTATATTGCAATTCTGTGGAGCTGAGACACTCAGTGTTCAATAAAAGTAGTGAAAGAAGGATGTAACATAAATGGGGGAATAGTGTATTGCATCTGGTTCATCTTGCTAGGCTTGGACACTGGTCTTGGAAAGGAGCAGCTCACATTTGCATTTGCAGATAGGTGTGTGTTACACTTGTTTGGCTGATTTACAGTTTTTCATAAGAAAACAAAAATGCAGTGATCCATTTTAAGTGACATACTGCAGTTGGAATTTATTATTTGAATTAAAAGATAGCTTCAAACTATACGTTCTTAATAGTAAAAGAGAGTTCCTCTTTCATATTTTGTTTTGGTTTGGTTTGGTTTTTTTAATTAAATAGACCAGGTCTTTTTGGAGTGAGTCCAGAGGAGGGCCACAAAGATGATCAGAAGGCTGGAGCATCTCTCTGAAGCAGACTTGAGTTTGTTCAGCCTTGAGAAGTCTTAAACAACAAATTATATGGATGTTGTATGGATCAGTCTTTTTCATGAGTTTAAACATTTTATTTTGAAAGGGTTGTGGTCTCTCAGCTAAGTAAATGGAAAGGACTTGTAGATGAGCCATAGACAGCATTAGCAACTCTTCCTACAGAGGAATATGTCAAAGAAATAATATGTGAAGCAAAACAACAAACTTCCTTGCATTATTGTAATGTAAATTCCAAGAGCACATTTTATCTTAGTGCCCTTTTCCCTACTTGGCTCTGTGAAACCGAGCCAGTTACACCATTTCAGAGTGTTTGATGTGTGGTCACCCATCTTCTTTTTCCTTTGGGGATGCAGGCATCTCGTGGTTGTGGGACACTTGCTTTCCTCAGTTAACCATTGTGAATGCCTGAGATGCAAATCGTTGATTGGCAAAGATTCAGGGGTTATACCTTGAAAGCCCCTGACATTTGGAGTCCAGTGTCATCTTATTTGAATTGCTGTTTGAGCTGTGACTGCTTTCCTGATCATGCAATGGCCATGGTGGTGTTTACAGGTCTGATTGATACTTTTTCTGTGGCTGTAGAGAAATGTGGTGGAATAGGCAGGCACACCAGAAGCTGCCATGTTGCTTGAGTTCTGTCATGGGACTGTCAGACTTCATATGGACAAAATTGGCTAAAGCAAGAAAGTCAACACAACTTCCTCCATCTCCCACTTGGAAGGAGAAGCACATCATGATCATCTTTGATTGTTTCAGATTCTAGGCTGAATCATTCATATTCAAGAACAATTTTCTTCTGTTTTGGACGCTGAAGAGACTTGCACAAGTCATGCTCTCTTTTGGGAAGCCTTGTGGTGACCAGTTTGTCTGGGTAGCCCTAGAGGAGAGCAATAACAAAACAAACAGTAATACAACAGCTGAGGTACAAAAAAATTGTTGACTTGTTGCTGCATTCCACATCCGTAGTGCATCCTTTTGCATTCATTTTGTATTTACAGTGTGAGTTTGCATATAAAACCACACATCACCATCAAACTTGCAGTATTTGGGACAGATACACCGAGAAGGACGATCAGCATATTCCTTAAAGCATCTTTTGTTTTGTTTAAATGCTGTTGACTTAAATATCCATTGTATTTTTTGTGATGAAACTTGGAGATATATAAAAAAGTATTCTCTGTTGGTTGTGCATACATAATTTGAGCTCACCAGCTGGAATCACATGTATATGTAAATGATGGCAGATTTGGGCTCATAATTGTTCAAATTGGCTATGGCATTTGTTATGTCAACCCTGTGTTCTCAGTGCTGACACTTTAGATTTCAATCAAAATTTTGTTAGGCAGAAGTCATAGAAAACTCCATTCTTTTAAGTGGGTGACTTTCTCATGATACAGTCTGGAGCTAGCATACACTTAAAGAATTATTTTAGCAAATGGCAGTCTTTTAATAGTTTAGTCTGTGGCATAGCCTTAACAGGTTATATTCTTCAGAGACTTCCAAGCTGCCCATCAAGATAGTGTCCAGTACTAATTATGTATATTTTTCTTTATTCTGTGAATGTGAAATAGAATGCCTCTCTTGTTTTTCAAATCTCTGTCGCTATTTTAGCCTCCTCATTTGCATGGGCATGCTGTATATATGGATTATTAGGGACAATTGCTAGCTGCAATGCCATTTATGAAATAAGTAGCTAAATTACATTACTTTTAGAATCACAGAATCATTAAGGTTGGAAAAGACCTCCACGATCTCATCGAGTCCAACCTTTGACCACATTAAACACCACCCTGTCTAAACCAGTAAGTGCCACATCCAGTCATTCCTTGAACACTTCCAAAGGTGGTGATTCCACCACCTCCCTGGGCAGCCCATTCCAATGTTTAACCACCCTTTCAGTGAAAAAATTCTCCCACATGTCCCACCTGAACTTCCTCTGGTGCAGCTTGAATGCATTGCCTCCTGGCCTGTCACTTGTTGCCTGAGAGAAGAGCCTGACCCCCACATCATTACACCCTCTTTTCAGGAGGTTGCACAGGGCAATAAAGTCCCCTCTGAGCCTCCTTTTGTCCAGGCTAATCAACTCCAGCTCCCTCAGCTGCTCCTCACAGGACTTGCTCTCTAGACCCTGAGGCTGTTGTGACCCAAGTGCAAGACCTGTCATTTGGCCTTGTTGAACCTCATGCTCCTGGCCTCAGCCCATCAATCCGGCCTGTGCAGATCCTCTGCAACAGCCCACAACATACTTCTACCTTCTGGTATTCAGCTTTTCCAAATTGTTGGCTGTTTCATTAACATATCCTGTGATTTTTCTGGCATGCCTAGAAAAATCCCTCTCCTTTCTCAGGCCTCTGAGATGTCACGTTTCAGTCCATCCGAGGTTTCATCTCTGGAAGATTGCAGCTTGAAGAAAATGAACTGTGGTTATTTTTCCCTCCTCAGAAGTGCTGTAGCTGTAGCTGTCATTACTTTTTTAAGCTTTCCTTTATGTATTTGCTGTTGCAGTTCCTTTGATTCTGAGCACAATCACACAGATTAACAGGAATCAGAGCAAACCTGGGCAGGCAAATGGCTGCTCTCATAATATTTATAAAAGATAATGCCAAGTTTCTCAGTTTGCCACAGTCCTGACTCTTCATTAAAAAGAATTGAAAATGCAGAGCTGTCAGCCTTAAAATCAGGGAGTGACTAGCACAGAAACATTAACTGATCTGGACTGTCACAAAGTACATTTTGGTGTCTTAGTTAGGTAGGGCTCAAGCAGAGTAGAAGTGCCTTAAGGCACAGACCAATTCTGAGCTTTATGTTCAGAAGCAGTTTACAGCCATGATAATGTATCTCTGAAATTAAGCATCCTAAGCATGGCTGATTGTCTTTTAGTTAATTTATCACTGTGGAGTATCTGTGTAGTCACTTACAATGACAGGCTGTAGTATGGACAGTAAACCCTTCCTGTGGCAGACTGCATCTGCAGGCTTTGTCTGGACCTGTGATATGTAAATGTTCCTGATAGGCCCTGTTTTCCTACCAGACAAGGTTGGTGATTGTCCCCATTCCTGTGCATGTATGTGAGGGAAACAAGGAACCACGCTGATTAAAGCTGGAACTTCTCCAGTTCCTCCTTACTCACCCCAGTCTGCTCCTGTGCCCCAGCTTGTCTCAGGAGAGAACATCTAACATGTCCTCACCTCACAGCACATTAGCTCCTGTGATGGACACTCTTCTGTTAGAGACACACAGATTTCTGTCATTGACCTTCTCAGGAAAAGTGCATTTTGGACACCTTCAATGTAAATATATAGCTGCACTTCTGACTAGATAGGTGCTTGGGTTTGCCATCTGCAAAGTCTAAATTTCATGCAGTGGTTGTAGGTCTGATGTATTGGTCACAATGCCTTGTTTTCTGAGTATTGCATTCCTGTGGAACTGCAAGTCTGGGGTGTATATTTAAATTGTCTTTTATGGTGGCAGGTAGTCATTGGTAAGATCATGTTTGAATTTGTATGGTTCAGTCTCTATGAGACCAGTGTGTGTTCACATCTTGAAATTCACATTTGTGTATTCCATTCAACTGTTGATTATGGCCTGATGGATAGCCTGTTAATATGGAGCTTGGCTCCAGTAGCTCTGTGCCACTGGTTTTAGGGTGCTGCTGAAAGGGAAGCAGTACATTCTGCTTCCTCCCCTCCCACTCAGCTCTAATGGGTGCTTTTTAGAAATAACAATTTCTACCGTGGTCTGGATTTCATTGCAAGCTATTGCAGAAACAAATACTGATACATTCTAACATTTCAAAAACATTACTGCACATTTGCCTGCTGGTTGAGTGTGGTAACACCTTTCAGCATTAAGTTAATTGTGAGGAAAGTATTCCTGGGCTTGCAGCTTGTTTTCTGTGTCTGGATTTCTAAACACTTGCTGATTTATACCCCATTAGATCCAAATGTTTTTGTGTTATCAAATAATTTGTAAGTACTCCTTTTATTTAGAATGCTTGTTAAGGTATAAATTAAAGTTAGTGCCAAGGAAAAATAGAAAAATACTTCCCTGGAAATATTATTTTTCACCTCAAAGCAATTCTTTTTCAGCTTGAGAGGTCTAAGGAAGTAAAAGGCAAGATGTGCTGTATGGAGACCAAACACAGAAACAGAGTATGAGATTAGGATAGGCAGACACATTCACTGATCCAGTGGTGAAAAGGAGTTACTCCTCAAAATTCAGGGCAAATGCCACATTTCCTGTGTTTTCTTTCCTTAAAAAGAAGGGTTTAGTTCCTCTATGAAGATATTTATGGGCAAAACAACCTGCCCGTCAAATTTTCTGTCTGGAAATTAAAAAATGCGTTGATAAGAAAGAACAAAGCTGCAATGGAGGGAGTTACATTGTGTTTGTCTTCCAGAAACAAGCAGGGCTTTGAGCATCCTCTTAAGCCTTAATTTCATCTAGACAGTGTCTCATTCCAGAGCCTGACAGGTAAAATGATTGGTGTCAGGAAGGGAGTTTTCTCCTGGCTCCTGGCACCCTTCCAGTGCTGTGATTCGTGCCCCAACAATGTGCAGCACCGTTTTAGTTGCTCTGCAATGGTTTTCTGCTTACAGCAGAATTGAAGATGCACATAACAGAGGTCTCAGCAGTGGAGCTTTGAGAAGTGTAAGTGGATTTGTATGTAGGGAAGTAACCATTCCTTATCAGTTCGGATGCAACATTTGCATAGCTGATATGCAAGAGCACAAAGCCCGAAGGCACAGAAAAGCCTGAAGCTTAGCAAACTACAAGGAGATGTTCAAAATGTGAGGGTGGCAGTATTGTTTGATATAGATACAAATATAGATATAGATATAGATATAGATATAGATATAGATATAGGCATAGGTATAGATATAGATGATACAGATCAGTTTTTATTTTGAAGCCTCTGCTTTCAAAGTACTACAACTTTCTTTTTAAAATGGGGATAGTTTCCAAAATGTAGTTTACATGACTTGCCTCAATGGAGATTGATACAGGGGGTTTTGGTTTCTTCGATTCAGTAGCAGCAAAACCACACTTGTTAAAATAGGGGAGGGGGGATTGGTGGAACTTTGGCCATTTTTGGGCAGACAGATGTTTCCTGAGATGTTAAAATAAATCCATTCGGTTGTAGGTAAGATAACACTGAAAATGCAAGCCCTCAGTGTAACTCTGTAACTGGACGGAGCCATTCTTGCAGCTGTTACAGCTCCTTCGATCATGAAGGTGACAGGAGTACTTTTGGGAGCTTTGGAGGTCTTTCTTCAAGCTTTGGTATCCCTGCTGTTTCACAACAGTGACTTACCCACATTTTTCTTTGCATGTTTGAGAGTACACGAGTGGCCTCATGTACCAAATAGCTTCTCAGTTACTGGCACTTGGTACAAAACCAAACTCAGTGACAAGATTTCTTTCCAGCAGACCTTATATCATGAACTTTCAGTATGTACTGAAAGGAAGATACCAAATCAAAGCAAGTTTTCCTTCAAAGAAGCCAAGATATCTTCCCACTGAGAGAAATTTTCTTGCCAAATGCTGGCTCTCCAACTGTGGCCATCTTGACTAGGGAGCTATTTAAAGCAAGGATGCAATGATTTTTTTTTTCATTATGGCAAGACTTTCTTTCACTTCTCATGGATGGCTGAGATGTTGATGCTCAAACTTTCCTTAAAAAGTATGTTCAGACAGAAATCAAGATCAGGAAATTTCAGAAGGGAAGTGATAATTGGGATGAACTGAAAGTAGAATTAAAATGGACACTGTTAATGTAAATATCTATGTTGTTTCTGCTATAATCATATTCATTTCTCTTTATCTGATATATTCTATCCTTATTTAAGTCAGAGCACACCCCACATGGTTGTTGCATCCACTTGAATGTATACAGTCTCTTATACTCTCTGACATGGTTTATAGGTGGTAAAGAAGGAACATTGTAGGGATGGTTCAGAAACTGGGCCCAGATATGCCAGTATCACTTAGGATAAATGACAGTGCATTGGATGAGAAACTGTCCCTTGTCTGATCCCTTGGACATGAAACATGGATGTGGCGTTTTGTACATTAGGAGGTATCTTGTGTGAATTTGTTTTTCCAAGTTCTCTGCAAGGTTACTCACCATGGAATAAGTACTTGGTGCTTCATTGTTAGTGTTGCCCTTATGATGAACAACCATTGTCTTTTTGACAGAAAAGGATTATCTTTTCCAAAAACTTGCATCACTTAATTATCTAGATTATGTAGGCAAATACAGCTCCTCACTGCCTAAACACCAGCCATAGAACTGAACTTGTTTATTTAAAGGCATGAATATGCACATGCCTGGTTTTAATTGGGATACCTAATTTTCTCATTTCTGCCCTTGTTATATAGAAAAAGGTTTACATTCATCTAACCTTCCTTTCAACCACACTGTTCTTGTTGCTGTTTTCCCCATTGTTGTACCCCCTGCCACCTGTCTTCTGGTGAATCAGGTGTATGATGCAGATATGATTATCATCTGCTCATGTCTTCTAGCCAGACCATGCCAAATCTCACAGATTATTTTGCATAACATTTTTAAGACACCACCTTTCTTCTCCGTCTGTGTATCTCACATGCTTGTTGGGTTCCCTACTCTGTTATGCCTTAGTTACTGCACCTCAGCACTGGGGATGAATCCATCAAATGCAACATGCTTAGTTGCATTTTTGCAGTGTCTCATGGTCTGACTTCTCACTGGTTGTACCAACCTTTCATACAGTATCCAAGTACTTACACACTCTTCCTTATCAGCCCTGAATGCCAGTTCATCTTTGAGGATATTGAGGATATTGCCCTTGAGAAATGACTTTCCGAGCTTGCATTTCCTTGTGACTACACAGAAAATAGTTTATCTGCTTATGTGCCAAGATGATTGCTAATTGATGTTAACTAAATGCTTTTTCTATGCTAATTTCATCTGTCTTTAAACAGCTGTTGTCTATTGTCTAAACTAAGATCTTTGAGGAAGTAAATGCCTTTTTCATTTGCTTTGGTTTTGTGCAGTACCTAACGCAATGGGTTTCTGATCTGTGATTTAGGTTAGAGACACAGTTCCAAAAATAATAAAGTACAACTAGTTTGTTCTAGTGATTACCTCTAATAGCATTGTTTATGTCTTGTCTTTTTTATAGTTTTTACTTACAAGCAGTGCCTTTTAAAGTCCTGTAAATTTCAAAGTCAGAACAAATCATTCTGAGATTATAAAGTAGAGCATCCCTAGCTAAAACCTTCCATAAATATTCAGGACAACTGAACACAAAAATAAAGAACACCAGCAATTTAGACTGCATTTCTGTTATTATTCCAAGGCAGTTTACTGTCTTGGAAAAAAGGAAAATATTTTTTCTCCATGTGCTTATGTTTTATAGTACTTTGTTTATAAACTGTTAGACTGTTTCCCTGAAGGAAATGGTGAGAATGAATTCAAAGCCTGTTGAAGCTAGTGAAACATTAGTCAGATTTAACATTTGTTTATTTGTGCCTTTTATACAGAAGGAAGGTTGGGTGTATTTTTTTTTTAAGAAAAATACACAAATCTGATTGCAGAGCCACAAAATTGGTAAATTGTCTTGAGGGCAGGTCTGCCCTCTGAAACTGGTTTTAAATCATGTTCTTAATTGACTGAATGTAAAGATGACTCCTCTTTGAACAATCTCATACGGATAACAAAGAGAAATCCCAAATTCATTCATTGTTGGTTTGGACTTTTAATGATTGATACTCCAGACTTTGTTTGACAAGATAGGCATCACCAGAATAGTCACCTAGTTAGAAAATGAGTTCCTAGTTTCTTATACACAGATTTTAGTTTTGACTCAGAAAATAGTGGCCTCTTTGCCAGAGGCAAATTGTAATCTGGCAGGCACACAAGGCCCTAAAGACTTCAGAGGAGCTGAGCAGAATGGCCCATATATCTCATTTTAAAGCCTCTTGCAATAGCTTTGAGTCCAATGAGGATCTGTGTGTTGGAAAGATCTGCCTCTTGACACAGCAACAGAGGAAGAAAGATTAGGCAGGCACTGTATTCCCTGTGTGGAGACCCAATTTCTTTCTTTATCAGAATGACTTTAGCAATGGGCTGCTGGATATGATAAATGTGTTTTTTACCTAAATCAAGATGAGCATGATTCTGATGGTCCTCACTGTGTTGTCATAATTTTGTGCTGCAAATGATCAAATAAATAGAGGGTGGGGGGATTTTCAAGATCTAGTAAGAGGAAAGAGAAGATGTGCATTACCTGCAAAGCTTTTGAATTTCCTAAATTTGATGAGTGTGCTGCTGTTTCAAAAAACCATGGATTACTTTTTGGGGAGACTTAATAAGGTGTTAAGAGCTTTAGAATGTCTGTCACTTCTCTGCTGATGTGTGTGTTTATATAAGGCATGCACATTGAATAAATGCACATGTAAAGAGATGGCCTTAGACCCATTCACACTTTCACATGGATGTGCAGTTGAGATAAGTGTGCACAAAACTGAGATGAAGTAAGCTTTCAGATAAATGGGACAGGACCTCTGTTGCTGAAAATTAGCAGAGCTCCTTTGACATCACGGAGTGTAAATCCACAGATCATCCCTGTCAAACCAGCCCATCCTGCCTTAATTTACATGTACCACTCTTTTCATTTCTGCTAATGAACTGGATGGCTCCTTCTTTCTCTCCATGCAGAAAGGGGGTTAGTCCCAGGTTTGGGAATTAGTCTGAGATTCCACCTTCTGTCCAGCTCCAGCTGTTTAGCAAAAACCCTCTGGACTGAAATTGCCCTTCTCCAACCACTGCTGGGGCTTGCCTGCTCAGAGGAGTGACTGTGCTGGAATAGACTGAAGGTCCAGAAAACTGTCATCTCAGGTGGCTCTTATCTTTGTGCAATAACATCTCGTACATGGTTTCCAGTGCCATTTGTCCTCTGCATGGCCTGGAAACCAAGAGCTTGCCTGCTTTTTGAAAGTGTTTGTTTTGACTTCAATACAGCCCAGATATCCCCAAAGGAATTCAGTCATCTTCCCATACAATAACAAAATAAAATCTGGTATCAAAACAAACCACGGGTGATGGTTTAGGGAAGAAGGTGTACTGAAGGTAGGCCAGGTGAAATGTTTGTTGCAAATCCATGGCATGTTGCAGGATGTTTCTACTGCTCCTTCTTTTTACAAGGTTAGGAACTTCTTGAACTGATACAATGATTTATTGGAACTGAGCACAAGACAACTTGTCATCAGAAATCATCATAAAGCTTGGGGAGAAACACAAAGCATTCCTCCACATCTCCATACTGTGGTATTAAAACTCACTGTGTATATATATTATATATTGATATATGTACTATGTACATATATATTTATAACGCTCTATAGGTACTCTTTTAAGTAAAAGAAAAAACGTTAAGATGGTTTTCATCTTAAGGAAAATTACTCTAGTAATAGTTCTCTCTAAAGAAGTAGGCTCCACTTTATTTTTTTCCCTTTAACGTGAGTGCTCACAGGTTGTATGCTAGGCTTGTTTTGGAGGAAGCTGGTTATTGAAGGAGCCTGGTTCTGAGAGCATAGGATTCATCCTTCAGGATTCAGAAGTCCTGAGGGGCAGAGCTGTCAGGAGTAGTTGACATTTAAAGGAGAAGAGGCTGTCTTCTGTGAACACTATGCAAGTCTCTCAAAGGTTTTGAAAACAGGGAGTAAATGCAAACTGTATAGAAAGACTTGAAGGCAAGGTGCTCCTGGTAACCTGCACGGCTGCATGAGCTGCTGCACCACACTAGATTTGGATACAGAGGATGAAATTCACTGTTATCCCAGGAGCACAGCTGATGTTGACCTCCATTCAGATTCATTTTGTTTACAGAGGAAGAACAGAGATCTTCACTGCTAGTAAAAGCTGTTGTTGAATATGTTGGGATAAGAGAAAAAAATTACAAAGACAGATTCAAATTAATTTGGAGTCACAGAAGGAAGACTAGGAGGCATTTCAGTGATGTAGTAAATTAGTACAGAGATCTTTCACCTCCAGCCACTGGGTTCAAACTCATGCCAAGCTGCAGGCTGATAACAAACGAGTGATTTAAACTGTGTCCTTACTAGGGCATGGCAATGGTTTCTTATGTATGCCTCTCCTCAGCTGGAAAGTGTTTCTGTTATATTAAATGTCAGAGTGTGGGATTATTGCTTTGTAAAATTTACAAAACTGATATATTTTCAACATTAATTATGATATTTAAAAGAGTAGCGTTGTCCTGATTAAACTATTTCAAAACACAGCTATTGAAATTAATGCAAGTGTTTTATATGAGCATTCTCACAGGAATATGGAAGCTCTTTATTCTCTTATTTATATATGAAGAGTTAATGTGTGTATGCATATATTCATAATCACTTTTTTAAAAATAATAAAAATACTAGGGAAGGGAATTGTCTGTTTTGAAAAACCTTAAACCCTTAATCTTTCCTTTTTACATAGTAGCTAGACTTGGATGTAGCTAATGTCATTTGGATGTTCAGTACAACATATGCTCAAAAGCACAGCCAGCTATATTGATAAGATAACCCTACTTCTCCACATACTATGGGTACAGATTTGAATTTAACACTGTTAAGCTGTGGAGGTGAAATGAGAGATCATGTGAGGCCTTTTTCAAAGATCCAACCATAAAGCATACATTCAAATGACACCAAGTGATAAATTCATAAAAGTGGAACGGCTCCATGTTTATGTTTCTCTCATGCTCCATAACTCAGACATTTTGTAGATATGTTTGGTTGTGCCATACGGTCTTCTTCTATCAGAAATTTACAAAGATCTGAATAATGTTATATAAAAATGGGGAGAAAAGCTCTGGTATTTTTCATTGTTGCGATTATGATCTGGTGCATGGTATAGGTGACAGAACACCTATATCCTAGACTAGATGAGATACAACTTCCAGTAGGTATCTCAAACTGTGTGAAATAAATATTATTTTATGTATTTATTTTATTTTGGAAATGTATTATAATCTCTCATTGCTGAGGCAATATTTTATTAATCGTTCTCTCCTGGAAGAAAAATAATATCACACTAGTCAGTTGGGAATTTTTACTGTTCTAGAAGCTGCATAAGACAGCCTTTGTCAAGAAAATTACCTTTTAGAGAATTAGAGAAGCATAGATGTTTGTTAATAAAAGCCCAAATGTATAGCCTAAACATGCCATTCTTGCTCACTGGAGTAATTCTGTTTACTTCAGGAGAAGGAACTATTCCTGTGACAGTATAAAGCACCTGGTGAAATTTTTAATTTCCTAAATAATTCATCTCTGGGGATGGATAATGCATATTTGAACATTTTAATTGTAGTGCATTATATTCTATTTTCAGACTGAGAGCTAGCATATACAGCAATTTTCAGTGGTATTGTATAATGAGTTATGTTTCTGATTAAAGATTATTTATGTGCTGGGTTTTTTTATGATTATTATTTTTATTTACTTCATAGACATACTTCACAAAATATCATGGGCTGGCATCTCTACAGTAGCTCGGAGCTGCTCTTTAAAATGTCCTTGACTTTAAATAAGTATATAGCCAGAATAGGCATATTCTTGGCTTCAATGTAATTTGCCTTAGTCCACTCTCTGACAAGGCTGTTTAGGAGGGACGATGCCAGTGGTTTCCACGAGGAAAATTTATACTGGGGGAAATTCGGTGTTTGACAGTAACACAAAAGGACATGAGAGGCAGGTATGAAGGCACCTACTACAAGGGACTCCAAATTTTAATTGGACTTTTCTTTGCTTCTGCAATACTAACAGTTGGAGAACGTACTAATAATTAAATAAAAACAGTGGAATCTTTCTGACATCATTCAGCTTAGGGGGAGATATTAATGCATTGCATTATTTTAACAACAAGTTGTATGTTCTGCTTGGGCTGTATACTGGGAAGAGTGTGACTTTGCAAAGAGGAACATGAAATGATAGGAGTATCTTTCTTCTCCATTGCATTTTCTTGTTTTTTTCACATGCTGGGTTTAGGGAATGGGACAACTAAGAATGTTTCTTTTTACCTCGATAAAAAAAATACCCTGCAGTTTGAATATTCTGTTTTAAATATAAAGAGCCAGCCTAAATCTTGGTGTCCCTTTCCAGTAAGGAAGCAGGGCTGAGTACCTTTACAGCTTTACCTGTCTGGGCTTTCAAATTACCATCTCTAAAATACGCATCAGCTCATGGATGCTGTCTCCCCTTTCACATCATGTTAAAGGCAGGGCTAACAGGTCGAAGAGCATTGTGAGTCTCCCAGGGCCCTCCTGACTCTCTTCAAATCAAGACAGGTAGGCCTGAAGGTTAGATGCAAAGCAGTAATGAGCTTTTTATTGCCACGTGATAGCCGTCTGATTTCTTATTTTCAGGTAATTGGTTGGTTTGTATTAGAGGAGGTGAGAATGATTTAAGAACTTCTTGGAAACATGCCTCACTGCATTAGCAACTGAAACCAACCCAGACTTAGTGGAGGATTTTTCATACTTTTCAGCAGGGTATTTTAGAGATCATTAAATGTGAAATTAATTAATCCTTATGATTCCGTTGGGAGATGGAGGGGTTTTATTAGTCTGTTTTACAGACGGGGAAACTGAGATAGTTTCAGGCAACTCGCTTCTATGTGGTGAACCACTGGTGGAGCAAGGATGACAGCAGAAGACCTCCTAACTGGTTCCTTGGCTTCTTCCTCAGCTGCAAACCATGTTTTAGTTCTGGACTACTACATCTTTAAACTCTTATATACATATGCCCGTTGTAAGTGCCTTAAGCCTCCTTAAGTTTTCCAGGTGCCACAAATTCTGCATCCAGTGAATGAGATGTATTGTTGTCTGCCCGAATTTTAATTTAATAGCCTTGCCATACATGACATAAGAATTCTGGGAAAGCCTGAAGTGCAGGACTGTTTTTGGTGTGCCTTTCATTTGCTTTGACCACACCAGTGCTTCTCTCCAGTTCCCTAACATAATTTATTTTATCTCTCTCTTGCTGGAAAATATCTGACCCTGAGAGCCACTTAGAGGCAGAAGCCTGGCTGAAAACAGTCTCATTTACTGCATAGTCTTAATTTGCTCCCTGAAAAATATCTGCTACTATGATACACTGAGGCTGTGGAGGAAGAAAACATATACAAGCCTGCAGCTGATGGCAGGATCCTAACATATAAAAAAGAAGGTGAAAGGGAATACGCTAATAACACTGGACATCTTTAATTCTGATGGTTGCTAGTTTTATGCTAGATAAAACACGGTGCTTTTAATTTGAGATTTAAACTGTCATTCCTTGGGTTTGTTTGTTTCCCTTGTATTCTCAGAGGCCCCAAAGGAAGCACG
Organism: Cyanoderma ruficeps; assembly: GCA_008694505.1. Lineage (NCBI taxonomy): Eukaryota > Metazoa > Chordata > Aves > Passeriformes > Timaliidae > Cyanoderma > Cyanoderma ruficeps. The sequence continues at coordinate 4,717,269 of VZDJ01007755.1, forward strand.
CTGCTTGCCATTGTAGCAACAACTTCCCATGTAGGTGATGATCGCCCGTCCAACCCCAGCCCCCGAGACTACGGCACATGCTGTTTCAGCTTGTTAGGGGATTAACAACTTCAGCTGAAGGCGTAATAAGCCTTTTATCCTTTAGGCACCAGCTATTACAGGGGTATGCACATCACGTTTGAACAGTGCCCTATCTAGCAGGATTGAAAAAGAAACAAAGAAGGAGTGCAGGACAGTGGAGGGGAGAGACCCCAGCAGCCTGGGACAGAGTGTGTTGAGCTTTCTGGCTGATTTGGCTGCTCACGAGGTTGATGCACAATCTGCAAAGAAGAGGGCTCTACTGGAGTGGTGGCTGCTGGGGACCCTGCCTCTGTCTGCCTTTAACTGTGCTGTATTTCCTTTTTATTGCACCTGCAAGCAGTACTTGGGAGCAAGGCACTAAATTTTGTATGCCGTCTGGATGTCAGCAAGCATTGCAAAGAGGGGGGTTGTATTCCAGTTAGGATGCTGTTTTGGCTTTGCAGATAATGCTAGTGGGACAGAGTAGCTCCAGGTTTGTTTTGCTCACTCCAGCATGCTGAGCTAGGTTAAAAAACATTTTCATTTTCACCTCATTTCTCAGAGAAAAAAATCTTCCCCATTATTAGTTTCTCTCCCTCTCCAAGAAACTGTTTTATTTTGTTGAAAACAGACAGAAAAAAATCCTTTGTTTCTCTAAACCTCATCTTGATTGCACATCTAGGAGTGTTTTGGGCCACAATTTTAATACTGTAAGGTCAACACAGATATCTGCCTTAGATTTTTTTTTGGGTTTTTTTGTTTTTTATTTTGTTTTTGTTTTTGACTTCACAAGAAATGTGTAATATTTCTGCATTGTAGCATGTTGTTAAATTTATAAGGCAGATCACCAGCATTATGTTTATGGGCTGAGTTCATGATATATTTCTGATAAGTCCATCTTTGGATCCAACACTGACTTCAGTCGAGAGTTTCACCCTCCTGACTTTCGGCCATCAGCATATGGTAAAAATACAACTTCCAGCAGTCTGCCGATTTCCTGGTCCTGGATATTGAAATATGATGGTCTAAAGACTCATGTCAGAAAGCAGAGAGTGAGAGGGTGATGGGACAAGGTGAGGGGTGGCTGCAGCCATACGGATGTCAGCGAAGTGCAAAGCAATATCACATGCCAGAAAATACTGCAACTACCTCTTGCATTTTGTATAAGCAATTTTCCAGTCTGTTGTCTTCTGTCAAATGCAATGTTCTGAGACATTTAAATAAAATAAATACTGCTGTTGAGTTATATTTAGAACCATGTGAAATTTCTCTAGTGAAACTCCCAGCCAGGCAAAACATGCCGGCTTTCAAGTTTCTGTACCACTCTAAGCTTCATCTGGGTTTGTCAAAGAGGTTGCTCATGAAATCTGATGGCGAAGGTGGCTGCTTTCCAAAGGAGCCTGGCAGAGGCTCTGCCTGCCACTATGGACACTGCTGGATGGCTTGGGCAAACCAGGGCTGGGTCCAGGTGAGCCTCAGCAGAGAGTTGAGTTTCTCACAGGTGGGAGGTCAGAAAAGCAAATGATGAGACAGGCCGCTAATGGAAATTGAAATGAAGGTTTGCATAAACCTCCCACCCCTGCTCGTTTTAATCACTGAGCTCTCACATTTGCCTATCTTCCCAGACATGCATCGCTTATCTAATGAGGATGGGTGTTGGTGTAATGAGTACCAGCACACGTGGGGGCTGGCCAAGGCAAGAGTAGGTGTGTGGAAATCCCTCCAGAGATGGGGTGAGAGTCCTCTGGGATGGGGGCCATGGTGGGGCCCTGGGGTGGGGTGGTCTGCCACTGACTTGAGCACCCATCTCCCTCCCTCTCCTCTGGCCTGCACAGGGTTGCTCCCAGCACACCACCTCTGCCCTAGGGAGTCACCCTCACCCTAAAGTGCTCCCCAGGAGCACCATTTTGCCCCCTGGGTTGGAGTGAGTGGAGCACACTACTCAGCTCTAGCCCCATTTTGAGGCTTCTTGAGCATGGAGTATTAGGTGTGTGCATCCCTCTGGCTTTAGGGAGGAAGGAAAGGAGGCTGGCAGTGCAACAGCTTGTAAGGGTGGGGCCACTGGTGCCAGGCTCCAGTTGGTGCCACAGGGTCTCCAGTATATGTTTCACTGCACTTTTCCCCCAATACTAACATGCAGTCAAACGGATTTTGATAAAGCAGCGAGTGATGTTCTCTCCCTTTTCCTCATGAGATGGGGAGGGGAGGGGAGGCTGAGCATACCTTTAAATCACTGTTCTTTTTCTTCATCAGGATGCCCCAAATAATTTCAAAATACACAAAGGTTTTATTGTAAAATAGACATTCATGAGGAAGCAGGTGTATTTGTTCATCACAGTTGTGGTTTAGCTGTGGTGGTTATGGAATAAAGTGAAATTTTAAACAGCATTTAAAATAATTGCGTAAATTGTTGAACAGCTTGTTTTATTATTATTTTTTTACCTCAATAGGACCCTTTTTCATTCATTTAAGAGTTAACCTTGTTTGATAACGTGCTAGGAAGTGGTATGGAAACCTTTATTCTTCCAGAGGGTTGAATTCTTTTGTGAGATATGATAGACAAAGCTGGCATCCCTTGTAGAGGATATGTAAAGCCTGTCTCCAGACATTGTGACATTGCTACAGACAGAGTTTGTCATCCATAAATTTACAGCTTATTTCAGTCTATTCATAAATTGACAAAATTTTTTTTGAAAGAAAAAAAAATATATAGGTGTATAAAATACCCAGTTACAGGTTGTGTTCTATTTAGCCCTTGATTGAAACGTATTGCTCCTCAGTATCTTTTAGCTATGAAAATTATAATATGGAACAGAGATTAGAATGAAATTATCATGGCTAGAAGGCATTTACTCAGTGGTGGCAGCCACATAAACCTGAGCCCTGAGAATGATGATAATGCATTAGGTTCTGCATGCCCGATATTATTGCTGTACATTATGTATGTTTCATTTATACTATTTCGCACACACCAGCAACGCTGACAGATAGGTAATTACTCTCTGCGCCAATGAACACTTATCAGCCCCGCCGCTGTTTATTGCTGGGATGAAGTGCGCTTGTCAGTCAAGGTCACTTGTTTGTGTGTCCTTTTTAATAGTTCTTTCACAGTTGTTGAACTTTGCGGGAGCTTCTTGTGGCAAACTTTCGGCAGGTTGCCTTACTACGTCGCCTGCCTTATTAAAGTAATTCGTATTTATGGCTTTAATTGATAGACAGCCGAGTTGCAGGAAGCAGGACTGGAAAGAGGAAGGGGCATATTTTGCTGGTCAGCTGATCTGTGGGTTGTTGGGTCATGGATGACCTCAAAAGCAGCATGTTTGCAGAGACCCTCAGACCCTACTGTGCCAACAGCACAAGCTGATGAAATCTCTTGTGATAAAGAGAAACATGAATTTAGTGGTAATGGATACCAACACAATCTGCAGACTGCTGCTTGTGCCTTTTGGTAGAACATTTGCCACTTCTGAACGGAGCTCTTATTGTTTGCACCCTCAGGACATGCATGTGAAAGACCAAGCCACTTTGATTGTCTTCAAATCAGTGTTTTCTTTTCTGCAAGAAGCCTCACAGAAACTCTGTATTATTGCATAAAATATGCTTTCCAGGCTATGTGTGTGCCTGTAACATTTTTTTTTCCTATTCTTAAAACTAATAGTGTCAAAGATAGTATGGCAAGCCCACAATTTCTTGGGTTGCAAAGAAAAAGTTCAGAACCAACCTTCCTTCCTTCCTTCCTTCCTTCCTTCCTTCCTTCCTTTTTTTAGAAAATCCAGAATAACCTCTAGGATATAATAATTTATCCAGTCAAGATAACTGGAGCTATATCCTTAAGCCTGTAATCACCCCGAGTTTGTGTGTTGTGAGATTTATGCTGCAGTTCCTTATTACCAAAGAAACAGTTAAAAAGGATTTATGCAGTGTGTGCAGTGTGTGTGTCTGGAATTTCTCTGTGTTCCAACTTCTGCACTCTGGTGCCTCCTTGGTCCTTTTTGTAGAGGACACTATTTTGAAGTGGAGACTGAACATTCAATTAAATGCAAATTTTATTCAGGCATTAAAGCAGAATCACATTCATTCATTAAACTCAAATGATGCTTTTATTTAGGAAAATATATCAGCACATGGTAGCACCACATGCTGCTTATAAATAACTATGGTGATCTGGTTGTGCAAAAGTATATAATTTCATTATTAAAGGATTTAAACTCCTTACAAGGTGCATGGTGTCCGTGAATGTTTCACTTAATTTGATTACATCCATAGAAAAAGCATTTCACTTCCATGGATAGCAGTGGGTCTCCTGTCTTACAGTAGTGTTCTAATGCATTATGATCCCAATCTCACACTTGTAGGTTCTGACTTGGCTGAATGTGTTTAATATTTTGGGTACGTAAATGCAGATTTGAGCAATTCGATTTGTTTCTGAATCTAGCCTACCAAGCTTCCACATTTTCAAACCACTTCCTTTTCTTAGTTCTTAGTTACCAGAGTGTTACAAAGGAAGGGGTTTGATCTCATGTAGATAGCATAGCATTAATTACCCTGACACTAATTAAACTGCATCAAACAAATACCACCGTGTTCCTCAGGGGGACAACAGAAGGCAGTTTAAAATAATTACTGGAGCTTCATGCATGTGTGAAGTTTTCATTACTCTTAGGACACAAGCAAAAGAGATTTGATATCATTAAAATTCCCCCCTTTAGTGTTTGCAGAAAAATGACTAAAATTTCCTCAGAGCATGTTGATGTCTAAATAGTAGTGATTTCAGTTCTTGAGAATAGTAACTTTTCTTTAAGAATTGTAAGCCTGTGAAGCAGGAACAGGTGTTCCAGTCCACATTCTGGTATGATTATGTATTAGCTTATGTTTGTCAGACCATTTCATTAACCACCCACTGCTATCACATATACATATACTTTGTTCTTTCTGAACCATGAAATGAAATGCATATATCTTCACTAATGCTTGCTATCAATGTAAATGAGAAAAGGAGGCTTATTACCAATCACTGCTGCTGTGAAGCACACACCTCTGTACAGTTACAGGTAATAAACATCTTTTTATAAGTAGGAAGCAAGATATATTGAGTTATGCATACAGTAAGCAGCAGACAGGCCTTCCATTGCACTCCAGTTTTAATAGATCGCAATTCCCAGACATGTACACATTCAACAGGATGTCCTAGAGCACCTTTCTGAACCAGAAGGTGCTATTCCTCTTCATGCTCATTTATATCTTGCGAATGCTTTGAAGCTAGCAAAGCTTTGCAGGCCAGTGGTTTATGGGCATCTTCTCCAAGGAAAATAGGAGCATGTTTGAGCTGGTGAGCTAGTGCCAGTTTCTGGATCAGCTGTTGCTCATGCCAGAGCCAGCAGCAGCTTTATAGGCCCTTTGAAAAAGTGGATGGAAGAATGATGTCTCTGTCTGGGATGGGGGCTTGGAGCAGACAGCCTTTGAAAGGTCCTCTCCAACCCGTCCTATTCCAGAGACCAGCAAAGGTGACACCGAGTCAATAGAAGTGGATGATGCAGAGTTCCAAACTTGCTGCAAGTTCTGTGTGTTGCTAATGCTCATGTGATCATGCATGAAGCGCTGCTTTCCATTTTCCATGTTGATGAGTGTGTGTGCTTTGTGTTTCCCCATGCTCTACAAGCCACTGAGCCCATTGTACGGGGTCATTTAGCCTCTTGATTTCTAGAGGTCAATACAGCATTAGCAAACTTCATTGAATTTAGTACTGATGCCATGGTCCTATGGTGAAAGGTATGTGAGACAGAAAGCATCTCTAGCTCTGTACTACTTGTAATATTCTGTGTGATTCTTTCTCAAAATTTGATTATGTATAATTTGAATGTATATAGTCATGTATCATAACCTGTTTATTTTCTGGAACCTTTGAGGAACTATTTAAAATACTTCTCTGTAATGGAAGGTCTGATTATGAAGAGGGTGCTCCTTTTTTTAAATTACAGTATTGCCTCGATATTACTAAATCTGCTGCCTGCAATATAACAGTGAATTAGGGTTGTGCAATTGACAGACTAAGTAGAGATGATCAAAAGTGATTGGAGAGGAAATACAAAATTAATCCAGTTGTAGGATTCTGTGAACCCAACAAACACGCACAGCAGAATACTTTTATTTCTTTGGAGCCAGATGGTTTGTCCTATTTTAAGCTGATAGATTCTTCATGCATTTCTTTTGGATGTCATTGGTTTTAACTGCCAGACAGTATCTACTGTTAGAAGTTTCCTTATTCCTGGATTATTTAAAGAGTATTTTTGGCACATTCAAATGATCATACTGTACACCAAGTTAATTTTTCCTTACACTTAGCTCATACGTGAAAAAAGTGTTTATATAATGAAAAAAACCCTCTAAAATGAACAGTTCTTTTTTTCCTTCTTTTGACATGATGTTGACAGAAGTCGCTTTGATGTAGTTTAGAGTCATGAATTTTCTATCTGTTCTGTTTTTCCTGGGGCTCCATCTATTCAGACATCCTGATCTGTCATTTTGCAACACTTTGTGAAGTGCTTGACAGATAGCGGTTTTGACAAGTGCTGGACATCAGCAGCAATTCAGAATAAGCAGTGTATATTTCTCCAGGTAAAGTGACAAAACGTCTAAAAGCGTAAGAAGAACTGTACAGTCTTCAATCACATTTAATGTTACAAAGCAAGACTTTTTCTGCTTTCTCCATTTGTTCTAGTAATGTGCAGTGGCTCAGGCTTGAGTATCTGCTGGAATTTTGGATTGATGACTTTCTCTTTTCCTTTTGTATTTCCTAGTACATGACTAATTTCTTCAGTCGGATTAAAAAATGGAAGTGCTTGCTGAGACAGATCCAGAAAATTGCAGCACAGCTAAAGTTACATGTAATAATAATTTCCAGGGTCTTCTAGTATTTGACAAAAACAACATGTATGTAATCAATTTCTCTGCATTTGTTGTTGTTGCTTCATTGGGTTTTGTGGAGGTTTTTTTGTAATGTTATTTTAATTCTACAGATATAGCATATATTAAGAACATAATTTAGGAAAATCACCATTATGGATTAATTATTCTATTTCCTATTCGACATCCCAAACCCTTTCTTGATGGTGATTTATATTAAATCACCCATAGGTAATCATAGATTACATATGTACATGATGTAGTATATTGAAAATGTAAAACATTTCATATAATTATTCTGCATCTGTATTCACTCAAGAAACAGCTGTTGAAAGTTGAGGGGGATGCAAAATGGCACAGCCTGAAGATGTTCTTGTTCATTCAGCTAACTCCTTTTTGATGTGATACCTACTGGCAGGGTTGTGTGGTGAATTCAACTTCTTTGACAGCCATCAGCCCCACTGACCAGTAGTTTCAGTTTTTATAGTTAGGGGAAAGATGAGAAAAAATATTTCCATAATTTAGATTTTTTTTTTCAGCTGCTGGATCGAAAGCCCCTGCCAACAGCTATCTAAATCAACACCATGCCAACATGTTCTGTAGTCCGAAGGTCACTCAAANAATACTGTATCTGCATTTTTAATTTTCTAAGTTTGATTTTTTTTTTCTTGGCTGTGTTAGAGGGAATTATGTATTACTTTCTGCTGTTGAGATTAAAAAAAATATATTGTCAGGGCTGATATGTTCAGTGGGAATGTGAAAATGACTGCACTAAGCAGGTCTTGCCCAGCTGAGCTTGGTCAGCATTTAAAAAAAAAAGTTTGGAAAGTGAGCAGAGCCGGCATATTTAGCTCTGGTCTATTTTGAGTAACATGTTATCTAACTCCCTTTACTATGTCCTGGGTACTCCTACAAAGAGCTACCTATTTCATAAAGGTTTATATATGCTCTTATGTGTTTAGATATTTCTCCTATAAATAACCATTGAGGATATGGAGATATCACAGCTTCCATGTTTCATTTTACTAACTTCCTGTGAATTTTTAGGTCTACTGTTCCAAACAATTTGGAATTTCTTGCTTTTTTTCTAGACAAGTATAAATAAATTCTCTTTGCCCAGGTCGTTTGGTTTAAAAAAGCATTTGGTAGTCTTTGATAATGTTAGAATGATCATATTTATGAACACCACACAAGTCTGGTTTGTACCATAATGGAAAAGGTCTTATGGAATTGTATGGTCCTGTCCTCAGCAAAGATGCTTTGTTTGAGGTGTAACCCAGGGACAGACACAACTGTAACATGAACGGATAAAATGATGGATGTGTGAAATTAATTTTTGTTTATGCACCTCCCGAGTTTGTGGCAAATGATGTGGACAGCTCCAGAGTCCTTTGTTACTCCACAGAACTGCTCCAGTTTGGTATCAGTAATTCACACCTACTCATGTTCAGCAGAGGGAAGTCTCTTCATGAGCACCTTATTAAATGTGCACATGAAGGACATAGTCCTCTATGTAGTCTATTCATAGTCTATTCATCGGCCATGAATAGTCACCTCTGTTCTGTGGTGGTGGATTTATGGATGTATATCCATCTGTTAGATAGAAATGAGCTGCAAATTCATTTCACCTTGGCTAATGACAGCCAATAAGTCACTAAAATTTTTTACCATTGGCAGCCAAGAATGTAACCATATGTAGAAATCAGCAGCAGACTGATCTTAGTTGGGCTCTATCTACTTTTATAATATGAAATATATTGAGTGGCCCAAGTGAGGGGGCTACATCCCCACTGTTCTCTGAGGTGTTTCCTGGGCCTTGGGAACATGGGGCAGTCTTCTCTCAACTGCTGGTAGTGTAGCAAGAAAGGGACACCTGAGCAGTGAGGGGTGGTACTGCTGGCAGATTGGAGCTTTAGTTGAAAACTCTGTTTTCCCCAAAAGTACAGGAAAGTCTTAAAGAATCTTAGTGGAGAAGCTAAGTTTGCACCAAACACAGAGGAGAGAAGAAATCCAAAAAGCAGGTATGGCCTCCTTTCCCACCAAAACATCCCACCTCAGACATGCTCAGAATGAAAAAGCACCCCCTAGTAAACCATGTCCGGTAGCTGTGAGGGACAAGATGACATGGCCACTTGATGAGATTTCTTGCTGTGCAAAAGAAGGGAAAGGTCAGTCTTGAGAGATATTTTTGGGAAGAAGTGACATCATTTTGTTATAATCTAATATGCAAAGAAGGCCAAGTCTAAGACTGTAGATCTGAAATATACAGAGGGTAGGCGCTTCCATAGTAACTGTGAAAGAGATGTAGGCTTTGAATTTAAATTCCAGCTAGCACATTTAATAGTGTACAAACTGTTTTGGATAGATACTTCAGAGTAATTCTGACCAGGATCTTCCTTTTTATTAGAGCAGCCTTGTGAAATGGACAATTGCATAATCCTACTGTTCTCCTATCTCATACTTCATGTCAAGATGCTTTCTTTGTAGTTTCTCTTTCTGTATGATCTTTCAAGTTCATTTGAAAGTATGAGCTATACTCCTTTTCATGTGCCTTACTGCTTTTAACTGTGTTGCTCAATCCCCATCATCCTTCCTCCTATAGCTCTCCTTTCCTTTGTAGCAATATTTTGTCTATTCTCTTTGTCCCCTTGAAGAAAAAACTCTCATTGTTGAAGATCTGAATTAGTGAAAACCATCGTTACATACAGGATTTGACTCAGAAAATATCTTAGCTGAAGGAGATGACATAAGAAAGCAAAGACTCTTCAGTGGGAATTCTACCTCATAAACTTTTTTAGAACAGCTGCAGATGGTGTCACCTGCAAGAATCAGAAGGTTCATCCTGTGCTGAGAGAGACATAGGCATTTTCTGAGAAAAATAATGCAGGTTTGCCCAAGAGAAACCTTGCCGTACCTTCTGAGGTGAGTTGTGGAGAGTCATTCTTGGAGGTGGTGCAGGTTTGAGCGGTGGGAAGGCTACATGTTAGTGCTAATTGGACCAAAAGATGGTATTAGGTAGAAGAGTCTTTATATAACCTACAATTGCTTAGGTTTAAGGTGAACAAGTAAGTAATTGCACAGAAGCTGTCCAGGAATACAAAAACCTGGAAGAAAGAGTCCAGTAAATTCAATTCCTTGTGTATGGCTCAAATAGGGTTAAAACTTCCGTCAAAACTTGAACTGATGAAGTAAAAAACTAGATAGAATGAGTTTATATAAACAATCACATTGTGAGCAGTGCAGAAAGCACACACATGAAAGCAGTATAGTTTCAGCACCACGGCTGCAAGATGAGCCCTCTGTTTCATTAGTTACAAAAAAGCTTATATTAGCTTGTGCTTTTTTATCTACTGTTTTTCTTTCACAAGTGGATTTTAAACAATGTATTAATACAGAATGAGCCATCTTTTGGTCTGGGAGTACATATGAATATAGACTGTATTCTCTTGTGTCTGCTTCTGTCTTCCTTCCTCCACTCCACAAATCAGAAACATGTTTTACTAATATTTCACATTTGTCATTTTATGTTTAAAGAAAAGAATAGGCAAGGTGAGACTGACAGCTCCTGTAGCTGGATTTCCTGTTGACTCTAGGGCCAGCAGCAGGTGTGTGCCAGGGAGTGCATGGCAGAAGTATGCACAGACACATGCCTTTTGCCTCTTGCAATTTCTGTGAATCAGAGACTTGAGTGAGTTTTCTGGCCTATGAGCAGTATTTTTATAATTTTAAACTTTCCATTGATGGGTTTTGCTGCATGGTTAACACTTCAAACTTAATTTCTACATTGGTTTCCACAGGCACCCTGCCAGGCTCTAGTTAAAGGCCAGCTCTTTAAAATCTATGAGATCTGGACCAACGTGGTTAAGATACTGCTGCCTTATTCACTGGAGTTCAGCTTTTTTCTTACTCTTGTTTTCTGTCTTCCAAGGTTTTTGGGTGACTTCTAAATCTATTTCTTTCTTTTTCATCTGCGTGTTCCTCTTTGTTTTTTTCTTGATCCTGTTCTTCTTTCTCCCTCTCCTTTTACCTTCTTGCCTCCCTCCAGGAGCTTATCTCAGGCAGGTGAGCCCAGTTGGCTGGCTGGGAATGTCTGCTGGGCCCTCACACGGTGGGGATGGTGGAGCACAGGATGTTGCAGGCACACTGTGGAGAGAGCCAGAGCAAGCATGTCTGTGGTGGACCAAAGGTGTTCTGGTGGTTAGAAAACAGGCATTTTAGTGGGATTATCAGCTCCATTTTTGAGTAAAGAAGTGCTTCTAATTAAGCTTTTAATGTGTCAGTTACATCTTGAAAAGGAGATGCTGGCATTGTTCTGTGTTGTCTGGGAGCACAACTGGTTTGAAGCCCCTAGGAATTCATCCCTGACTCACTGGCTGCAAGGCAGATTTGTACTGATGGCTGATGTTTGTTTTCCATGGTGAAACTTCCCACAGATAGTATTGAAGGCTGAAGAGCCTTTCCAAGGCAGACCGGAATATTTTATGTAAATAAGAAAGCAGACTGATTTTGGTGCAAAAAAACATATTACAGAAGCTATAGGTAGGTATTTTGCCACAAACTGTTTATTCCACCTGTAATTAAAAATGAGATAATCCCAGCAATTTGAGAAAGTCTTATATGATTAATATCCATTTCCTTGTTGCTTGCTGCAGTGAAAGATAATTAATTGTAACGACAGTTTTAGAAGCAGTGCAATAATCTTCTCTAACCAAAAGCAAATGTTTAAAAAGTAGGAAAATTGATAATGCAGTTAATTATGTGGATATTACAATAATCTAACCTCCTTGGTAGAAATTTGGTGCCTAGGGACAGTATTATCCACACATTAAATTGAAATGAACAATAACATCCTCTTTATCATTGCAGTCTAGGACATGGCAGATGTAACATAACTGCAGCCCTTGAGAGTTGCCTAAGTTGAGATTTCAGAGGAATTCTTGAAAATGCAGGTCTGTTCACAGAAGATCTTTCTCTTAATATCCTAAAAAATTGTTTCAGATAGAAATTTTAAGACTTAACCTAAATGGATTCAAAGGCATTGCATATTAAATGGTTCCAAAGGCTTCCTAATTTCACAGGTGGATTTGTATCTAGATGGTGGGTTAATGATGCTGTGTCCACCTGGTTTTGATCTTTAACCTGTGTTTTGGATACATTAGCTCCACAGGTAAGCATTCACTGAACATGCAGTTTTGTTAATTGTAAATGTTGTATTTCAAACTTAGCCATATTATTTCCAAAACAAATCTTAATGAAGGAAACAACATAAACACCTATTTTTAAAATGCTAATGTACAAGAAAATAAATAAAAGACATTGTTGATAGTATATATGGAAAATAATACAGAGTTACTGCAAGCTGTTGTGCTGAATGTTTTCTTGAAGGACTGTAAACTCTTAACCAATTGGGTATATGGTTATGATTTACATACAATATTTTCCTAATATTACAGATGGCAGTAGAAGCTCAAGATTAAATTACTTATCTGGTATTCAATTAGACATCAACAGGTTGCTTATAATGTAAAAAGAAAATGAGCATTTAAAGTCATGTGAGTTGCCACAGTAAAATGATAATGTACAAGTAGGTAAAATACTGTGCTGATAGTAAGGAAAATGGCAGGAATTGAATTAGCTCAGTATAGGTGTGCATAACAATGATTTATTTGTGGTATGAATGCATGCTTTGTTTATTCATTATAAAGGAGAGAGGCCAAATGAGCTTTATTAGTAAAAAGAAAGAAACAATCTATGTGTTGCAAATAGTGGAAAAAACTTAAAATCCTGAAATATTGAGGGATAAAAGGAAGTTTCTGTGTTTGATGTGTTGGTTGTTGTTTTATTTGCATTTATAGAAACATAGATATATATTTCTCTAATCTTTAGAAGTCTCTACAGCAAACCATGAAGTGCCTGATGTGTGATTCTCATTTCTATGGAGAATCAATATGCTGTTCAGAGGAGCAGCACAATGTGCCAGGTGGTGCCCTGTTGTTGGGATGCAGCGCAGCAGGGGCTCAGAAGCTGAAGACAACATAAAGGAGTGGAGATTTATGGAATAGTTGCTCTGTAAAAACTTTGCTGTACGAGTTTGAACTTGATATCTGATTTCTGCTGCCTTCCAGCTGACTTCCCCTTGGGGCACACGCAGTCTCCCCTGGGCTCAGACTCTGCCTAGGAGAAATATGAACTTGCAGAAGCTCCTGTGGGTTTCAGCAGGTATTGCTCAAGGGCTCCTGTGTTTCTTCTTGGTATAAATGGGACCCAAACTAAAAAAGGAGTAATTTTTTATCCAAATTTACTTATTTGGAAATTAGTAGGTTAGGTAAATGACATTAAGGTTGTTCTTAGTTTGCATTTCTGATCTATGTGTGGCCTGGCCCTGAGCTTGAGTCAAGATGACTTGAGCTACCAGAGCTGTAGCAAGACTTGGCAATGAGCAGAGTTCACATTTCAGACACTGCCGTCCATCAGTTTCAGCAGGAGGTCATCACCTGCAGCAGGCAATTCAGAGGGAGCTACATTTCATTTCATTTTCCTTATAAACACACTTAGAGCAAGAGCTGTCGAAGCTACATAAGCATCAAATTGCATGAAAATAAAACTAAAATGAACAACTCCCCCCCTAAACAAAACAAAACTCAACAAACACACAACCCCCCATCCAAATAACAAAAAATCTATCTTTGGACATACAGATCCGTAATCTGTATATAGCTACACACTTAATTCTGCAGTGTGGTTTGAATTAAGCATTTGCTTGTGATCCGCAGGGTTTGGAGCCCTGTATTGCATAGTGCTTGAATTTGTTGCTGGCATGGTAAGACCACAGTATTCTAATGTACGTGTCCTGAATTATATAATACTGCTGAGCACCCTTTCTAATTTTCTTAATGCTGTGAGTCATTCAGCTTCTGGGCATTAGTTAAGTTGTTACATAGATGATTTCCCTCATAATTATAGAGAGTTTTGCTGCCTTGTTTTTCTCTTTTTCTTTGGCAAGCAGGATTGTTTCAGTAGTGGTAATAGAGTTGCCTGTTGCTATTGTGAGTTTAGTCAGCTGTGAAGCTGCACTTATGTTTGTTATTACCCTGCAATTCGTTAAGAAATGCAGCCTATTAATTATTTCACTAAAATGTAGCCACTGGACCTGTGGGACATTCCACTTTCTCCTGTTGCTTTACATTTCCATTCATTTTAATGGCAGTTCAGGCAGTTTCTTTACGTTTATATGTAATTTCCCTTGGCTGTCGCTGCCTGCTCCTTCTAGATACTTGCGTCAATATTTTCCACTGTTGGTTAAATTCATGTTTCTGCTCAGGAGCTGTCACTGTAACTCCCAATTCCTTATTTCCTCCTCGATGCTGTAGTTGAACATTGAGGCATACAGGCGTGGAGGTCAGGGGTACAACACTTCTGATTCACTGCAGAGCAGCTTTCCAGAATAATACCTGGTTTTAAGCAGTAAAACATTTGACCTGTAACTCTCCTGTTGCTGCATTTGCCTTAATAGCTCCATTATTTTTTTCCTTTGGCTCTGTTTGGAATTGCAGTGGACTTGTTCAGAAGTTAATAGCTATCACGACAATTTTTATTTTCTAAATGAAACAATGCCCCCTGGTGCTCTAGGATTCGAGAGGTCTGATTTTACAGTCAAAATAAAAATAAAACCAAATAAAATCTTTTCAGACAGATACTTACTGTTCCTAAATCTGCCAGCTACCACTCAAATGCTGTCACTGTCACTCACAGGGGGTGGGGAAGAACACTTGTCAGCACTGAGCAACAAAGAGAAGTCACAAGGAGAGTAACAGGGAATAAAAGCAAATTACAGAAGAGACAAGTCCATTAGGCAGGGTAGAAGCAAATTACAGAAGGGAAAAATAAAATGAAAGAGTTAAGAAATAGTCTAGTGAAAGAACAGTTGGAGAAACGTAAAATTAAAACTGTCTGTTCAATGAAATGTTAAATCTAGATAGTGATAGAGAAGAAGCAATAATATTAAAAAATGGAAGTACTTTTTTATAAAAAGATTTAATTTAATAAAGGTATTATAGAAGAAAAGAACAAAGAGGGTAAGTGTGAAAAATTTGCAATGAAGGGGATTAAATTAAAATGGCAAATATAAAAAGTAAGAGAATATGGAAGGTATATAAGTGCATGAATGCTACAGGAATTAGTAGAATAAATGTAGTTTGATATTTTCTGTGCCTAACAAAACTGATTATCGATGCAGAAATTTAATCCAAAGTACTGTCAGAGTTAAAATGTAAGCAAAGCTGATAAGCAATGAAATGAAACAGTTGATCTCTCTTCAGTTGAGCTTGTCACTAGCATTTGATTCCATAAAAATTAAGATGCTAAATTACAAAATTATTCTTGATGGACATGGCATGCATGGGAACCACAAGAATGTTGCTTGTCCTGGTTGCAGACAGCAAACTCCAGCACAGCATGCCTTCCCACAGCCTTGCAGCTGACGGGAGCCTCAGCTTTGGAAGACCAATCAATAGAGCAGAGACTGCCATAAATCACCATCTCAGAGGGAGTGCAGGGCTATGAAAGCTACCAGAGCTATCTATGAAGCCAAAACAGACACAAAAAAAACCCCAAAAAACAAAAACCCAACAAATAAAGGCAGAAGAAAGGCAAAGGAAACCACTCCTTGCTGCAGCTGCAAGATGTGTAAACAGCCTGCATGCTCAGGGTTTTTTTCAGTCACAGGCAAGGATAAAACAGCACAGCTCAGAAGCAGGGATGACTGAAATGGCTTTAAGGTAGCTTTATGTTCCCACAGTCCTGGAGCAGCAATGAGTCAGTCAAGTCCCTCACTGTAAGTTAGAATAGCCTGAAGGCTGCTCTAAATCATTCTGGCTGCCAGTGACCCTGCAACAGCAGAGAGGGGTTGCTGGGGCATAGCAAAGTCTTGGCTGCACTTCCCTTCCTTTGGCCATGTCCTCTGGCCCATCCAGAGGAGCTGTTGGGAGGGGGATGAGGGGGAGTCGGGGGACAAGAAAGGGAAAAGCACGGAAGTGGCTGTGATGCCTGTTCTGCTGGAAGACCCGTGCCTCTGCTGTGGCTGGCAGAGGTCCAGTGGCTGGCTGTGGTCAGAACTGATCCCAGCACAGGCAAGAAGAATTCTGTGGTTGGGCCATGGCCAGGTGCAGTGTTAGGGTTTGATTTTATTAATCTGATTTTCAATGGCATTTTTTGAGAGTTCTTCAGATTATGTAGCATCCCTTTTTCCTGGGAATCTCCTCTGTTAATGACTGGTTTGTAAGTCCTACACATGTGCAGGTGTTCATATTCTGTGAGCACCATGGTGCACTAACAGTTTTGTTAGTGTGTCAGTGTTAATGAGATATTATCTCTAACAAGTACTATCTAGCCTAGCAATAGCAGTATTTAACTTAATACTGCTATGTGGATCTATACCATCTATACCTCATGATTTTAATTTGGTTTTTATTTACCTACTCTTATAAACTAAAAACATCCCCCAATTTGTGAGAAAAACATGAGGCTGTGATTTAATTTGCTTGCTTCCTTTTTTTTTTCTTTTAAGAGGAAAATTAAATATTAAGAAAATATTAAGAACAAATAACAGCAATCAATAATCCTAACTCCAGATATTTGCATTTATACTGGGATGATTTGATGCTGTTGTCACTCACCTCTGAATGATCCTATATGTTATGGAAGCTGCAGTTAAAAGTGTACTTTGTTCCCAAGTTCTTATGTAAGTATCTCAATCTTGCTACTTCAGTGTGAGCAAAATGTTTGTGGCTTAAGAGAAGACCATGACGTTCTTAAAAGAAGATAAGCCAAAGGGTTGGAACCTTCCCTTTCTCTCACTGAACAGTGAACAGCCCAGCCTTACTAGTGGGTAGTCAAAACGGAAATTTACCAAACCGATTAGTCAGAGCAGGTTATTGAGTGGACTGTTAGAGGAGATCCTGCAGCAGAGGAAAAATTATTATCCCTGTTAATAATTCCTCAAAGGCATTCCCAAATTTTTGTTGTCAGTCAACTGGGTATTTCATGATGTGCAACAGAAGTAGAAAGATATTTTGAAGTACTGACCAAGACAATTGGTCATATAAATAGTGGACATCTCCACAAGTTACCCAGAGACATATTCCTAACCTGCACATATACAGCGCAAAGGTTGTAGTTTATATTTGCAGATCTATTTTAGCAAAAGTGTGAGGAGCTACCTTCCCTCATGGGCTAAACCTCCATTAAGGTCAAAGTAGAAGGTCATGGACATTCCATTTGCTGCCTTTGGTTATCTGAGACAAAAGTATATGATCCCTTGATGAGCAAATGGTAGAAGAGTGGTAGTTTGCAACCACAGGTGTGGTGTGCATGTGAGGGAGCACAGATGCTATAACTAAATTTGATACCATTGATATGATAGCTTATAATGTCTTGGCTTTTTCTGATAACTTAGAACAGAAATTTTTGAAGAAAAAGAGGAAAGATGTGTTGGTTGGTTGTATGTCAACACTGGTTGACACAGTCACCAGCTGAAGACTAAATCTTCAGGGTGTAAATTCTTTTAGTTCATGCCGGGAGAGCTGTGTCAGACTGCAGTACTTTAAGTTCTGTCCTGAGGACACCCAGTACCATCAGCAGGAACTGCAAACATGGAATCAGTTGAGTTCCTTGGAAAGGATTCAGTGCTTTCCTGCCAGGAGCTCAGCACCAGTAGTGGTCTTGAAGATCTAGTGCTGCCAGAAAAGACACATAACCTCTGTCTGCTGCCTTTCATCAAAACTGAGGGGAAAACTGGTTTGTGTTTTCTTTGAGTCTGAAAACTGCTAACATCTCAAAATATTGAAGATCATTTGACTGTGTGGGATTTCCCTGTTGCTGTCTTCTCCCTGGCTTTTTAGGTAGGACAGATTGCAACAACTCATGCTGGTGTGTGGGAGATTGTTCCAGAGTCTTACCTGGAACAATCCAAACACAAAGAAACACAGAGACCTACCTACAATGGTAAGCATTTCATCCCATCCACTTTATTGTCTTAAAAGAGCCTACTTAGTGGGTATCTCTGATTTAGCAGCAGGATGGAGCTGAAATAATGCCTTGACATGCAAGCATTTTGGATTATTTAATAACTTAATTTTTTCTTGAGGATTGATCGCTTAGTCTGTCATTTATTTGTTTGATATTTTATGATCTGATGATTTCTCCTCACATATTTTAGTCAGGCATATTATGTATCACTGTTGCTTTATGTTTTCTATTACTGGGAATTAATTTTTCACACAGTATCTTCATTTAATTATATAATACAATCACATGTGCATCTGCATGAATAGGAAGAATCTGTTCTAATTTAGCCATTATATATTATGCTATCTTGGGTTTTCCAGTAAAAATTCCCAAGTTTTTTGTTTTAGCATAACAATAGTCATATTCATTGCTTCTTACATTGTAACAAAAGCACTCAGATGCCAGTTCATAGATTGACATAATCAGCTTTGTCTCTTAATTAGAAAAGAGAATAAAGCTGTTTAGGGGTGTCAATAAAATGACAGATGCATCATTAACAGAAGGCTGCATTGGATCAGAATGGTGCAAATAGTTGGAATTGAAATGTTAAAAATTTTTACTGGTAACCTTTTGTTTCTAATTTTCATTTTCTTGTGATTTTTTCATAATTGAAAAATAACAAAGGTACATAATACAGCAGATATATGGAACAGTTATTGGTGATGGAGAACTCAAGTTTATAACCAGAGAAGAGCTATAGCTAGGAAAACTTTCTACTTCAGATTTCTGCCTACTTTTAATACAAGATTTAGCATGGTTAATGCACCCTTTGGCCATGCATTTGATGCACTCCTCATCACCCCTATGATGTCACCAGTTGTTTATGAGCAATGGGATAGCATGTAGATTATGAAATTCAGGACTCACCCTATGCCTGATTTCTTGGTGCAGCACAGGGTATGAAATCTTTCCCCAACCAGTCTGAATATTCAGTTTAGTATTGACTTCAGTGAGTCCATATCTCTCCAGCAGTTGATGATGTTGTTGATACCCACTTATCTTTTGGAATAAGGGAAGTTTTTACGTTGTACCTGTAAGACACAATAGCTTCCAGTCAGAACAAACAAAACTTGCGGAATCTGACAAAATTGCAAATATTTAAACACTGGGACAGTGGGAATGCATGTTTTGGGATTCAGGCATACAGATGGAAATAAGATTGCATCTATGATCTGTCAGAGGTGGCTCATTCCAGCAGGGTCTGATGTCCAGGGCATCCAGAAGACCTAGCATCTTGTATCAGCTTTACTGACAACCTGAGATGGAGGATTTTCAGATATCTTACAGATCCAGCTGTGCTCTGGCAAGCAATATTGAGGTCCATCCTAGAAAGAAATCCACGCTGGTTTTTATATTTGGCACCAGTCGTGTGACACAGTTCAGGGTGCTGGTGGTCTGAGTCCTAGGTCACATAGCAAGACGCATGAGAGTCCATCCTTGAATGTACTCAAACATCCACACCTACAGCCTTCCGTGCTAGATGGGTGCTGTGCAGCCAGTCTTGAAAGCTTTTCAGCAAGGGGAATGATGATTGGGTGAGTCACCGATTGGGTGAGTCTGTAATCCTGAGCTTGCATGCATGGATTAATGTGGATGAGGTGTTCTAAATCCTAGTCTCCCTCTTTGTCTGTATCCACATTCTTTTCATTAGAACCTGTAAAGCTCATTATCTCTTCAACAGAAATGTTTTAAACTTTTAAGATTTCATGAAGTTTTGACACTTCTGTGAATTTTGTGTCCCGTGTATAGACAGCTGCCTCATCTGCTGTTTGGGAATCAGCAGTTTAATTGTGTGGGGCTCCAAAACAGTTGTAATGGTACCCAGTTGAAGTAGCTGGTTGAAAAATATTAAACACTTACTTGATAAAATCTCTAATTTTCAGATTAGAATGAGATGAGAATGAGCAGGTTGAGTGTTGCCCTGAGTTTTCTGCCTTCTGTCTTTGTCTCACGCAGCTTCATCTAAACAATGTGTATTTTTAGAATGTTTACATACTTCTCTTCTGAGAGAAGAAATGATTGATGGTGATGTCCACCATCCAGGTTGAGAGGTGGCAACCTGAAGTAGCCAGTCTCTTGACCTCTGTACATATGTATATAAAATGGAGTCAGATTTTGAAATAAAAGGGTTTCCTTTGGTCTGCCACTGTGTGTGCCTGCTTCTCTTTCTGTCCCTGAAGTGGGACAATCTCAGCCTCGCAACCACAGTTGAGGAGCATTGGAGAGCATGATAGACAGATGGACAGACAGACTACTGGAATCTCATCCTGTCTTCCCTGAGACAGGCCCAACAAACAGTGATATGGTGGATTCCCTGTCCTCTCTGAACACCGTGACTTACAGTACAGGCAGCAGTGGTGATAAATTCCTGCCCAGAGCGGCAGGAGCATCCCCTGTGTGACTGCCCCGCCTCCCCAGGTGCCAGGCATAGCAGGGGTGAGCCTCTGTGAGTGTAACTGCACAACAGTGCAGGCAAGGGTTCATCTAGCATGAGGTGTCAACAGGGTTAAGTCAGACCACACCCTCTGTCAAAACCTTCCAGAAAACAAGAGGACAGCTCATTGTCATAGGAAACTCTCTTCTGATGGGAACAGAAGGCCCAATAGAAGTGCCCCGACTGGACACACCTGTTCAGGAAGTCTGCTGCCTCCTGGGGTCCAGCTTAAAGATGTGAAGAGAAACCTTCCCACCCTGTAATGGCCTTCAGACTATCATTCATTATTGATTTTTCAGGTGGCAGTCCTAGCAAGAAATCTGAGGGCAGTCAAGAGACCTCAGGACTTGGGACGACTGGCTGAAGGATCAGTTGCACAAGTAGTGTTCTCCTCTATTTGCAGGGAATGATGGGGGGAAAAATAGGAAGAGCCAGCAGATCAATACCTGATTCCAACTCTTGGTGTTCACCTTTTTTTCACCATGTGTTGGCTGAGTTTTGGGCTCTTGTATTTAGTTTACAGGAAAGACATGGAGGCACTAGAGCATGTCCAGAGAAGGGCAAGGAAGCTGGTGGAGGTTCTGGAGCCTAAGTCCTGTGAGGAGTGGCTGAAGGAGCTGAGGTGGTTTAACCTGGAGAAAAGGAAGTTCAAGAGTGACCTAATCCCTCTACAACTCCCTGAAACTGAGTCAGTCTATTCTCCTGAGTAACAATAGGCAGGACAAGAAGAAATGGTCTCAAGTTGCACATGGGGAGATGTGGATTGGATGTCAGGAAAATTTCTTCATCAAAAGGGTGGTCAAGCATGGGAGCCGGCTGCCCAGGAAAATAGTTGAGTCCCAGTTCCTGGAAATACTTGTGTAGAAGTGACACTTGAAGACATGGTTTGGTGGTGGACTTTCCAGTGCTGGGGCAGTGGTTGGACTTGATTATCTTAAAGGTCTTTTCCGACCTGAATGACTCCATTATTCTGTGAAATTACTCAGTAGGACAGGATCTGGTTTTCAAAAAAGAAAATAAAAGGATAATATATTTTCATATATTGCCATCTTGGATTCTTCAGAAACTTGATCCTTTATAACCGAAATACTATTTTGTGCAGGAAACAAATGAAGAAAAAAATGAAACAAGTGTTTATTTGAAAGTCTGGTATCTCTGATTACAGTCCCCAAGTTGACATTTGCTCACTTTAATTAAAAAAAATTGAGAATTTTATTTATGTTTTCTACTCTGTTTTTCATAGCAGAGGGATTTAAAACATGTTCAGACCTACGTGTTGCAGTTACTGTTCCATCTTATGGTCTGCAGTTAGTAATATCTTACTTTCTGTGGCTGCAGAAAGAAAATGTATTCTTGATTTACCTAAAACTGGAATTAGTTAGTTTTCCTAAAACCAACAAGGATTACATTTGAGAGAACTCACACAAATACAAGGCCAGAAGCTTCATTTAGGTTTAACCCTTATGCCCTTGAACACAATAGAGTTTACATAAATATTTAAGAAGGGCAGCCACAGACCAATTAAAGGAATATATTTTCCAAGCATCAAACCATTGTTTTCAGGCAATGCACTGATGCTCCTAAATTAATACATATTAAATCTGTTATGGGCTTAGCAGCATTTAGGCTCAGGAGAGGGAAAAGCAGATGAGAGCACCCCAGGGGGAGGTCGGGCAGAGAGTGCCTGTGAGACACACGACCCACGCTCACAGAGTCTGTGTGGCTGAGGGAGGCTGCAGGCTGCTCTGCAAACCCGCTCCAGGAGGACAGGGTACCACCATCCCTCTTGTTAAGTCCCTTCAGCATTCTAGGAAAAAGCTGTGGGCAAGCTGAGAAGGCTGTGACTGGCTTCATTTTGATATTTGCTAAATAAAATTGAGGAGCAGCTGTTTTGTGGGAAATATATTTAAGGGCTTTTTTTTAATTTAAAAATAAAAATGTTTTAAGATACTTCAGAATTCCCCTCATAACAAGAGATCTAGTTTCAGTGTAGTCTTACCCAAGACTGCTTAGTAAAGGACTGCACTTTTCATATCCACTCACTTCAGACCCAAGAGTCCATCAGATTACTGTTTCATAATGCATAGTATGAATTACAGAATTCATGAATGCTGTTCAAACGTACATTTGTGTGAAAAGTATCACTACACAGACCTAGGAAAATACATTTGCAAGTAATTGGATTTGTGGCTCCCTAATTGTGGGAGCTTGTTAAGGCAGGGATAGGACTTACCCAATGTGAACTGTGAGAAAGTCTGATTTGAAAAGGACCCATATGGTCTTGAATGCAGGGGCAGAGCCAGAGCAGAGCTCAGGGTGAGGGAAGGAGGGAAAGGAACAAGCGAAATGGAAAAGAAGTTTTGGAAGAAGAGTAAAGAACGCAGGAGCACATCTAAGAAGGGGAAAAAGAGGAGAGACTTGTTGCAGCTAGTAAAAAGCTGTAGATAAAGAGTGCAGATTGCAGTGTGCTTTCTGCTGAAATAGATCACCTGCAGTTTCTGCTGAGAGAAGTAAAATCAGTTCAGATGGAGAAACTGAGATGTTAATCTAGGCTGGTGGCAGAAGGAGATGAAGCAGGAGAGAATGAATGTTTGTGGGGAATCCCGTTACAAGACTGTTTCTCTTGATGTGTGCAATAGGTTTGTAGCACTGGAAGGAAAAGAGGAAAAGAAGTATCTGGAAAGAAAATATGTATAATTGAATAATCTTTGAAAGACCAGAAGACCTATTAATACTGTGTTCATCTTACAGACTTTAAAGCTTTTGAAACATTCACTCAAGTGCAGTATTCAAATGCCATTTTCCTGTGATATATGCCTTACTGACAGGATTAGTTACCTTCTCTCATTATATCAACTTTGAGTTTATTTGCAAATAAGTGAACTGAGTAAGATACCTGGGATATTTTTGTGTTTATCCAACTGTTGAGACCATACTTTGGAATTTTTCAGTACATTTTTGAGCAAAATATGTCCTGACTGTTAATTCTGTAATACAGTTTGTGAAATGTCTGACATCTGAAGCTCATGCAGGAGAGGAGGGAAATTGCTTGCAGTTCACCATGTGCTTCTGTGCTTCCACTTGAGGAATGCATGGCCATAACTGTGGGAGTCATGAAATTGTTAATTAAAAATCTTCTTAGCTGTATTGCATCTTTTTTGTAAAAAGATAAAATGCTAATCTTTTCTTCTTCTAAAGCTATACACATGGAGATTTTTTAGACAGAGTAAGTGGCCTCGTTTTCTAGTTAATTACCTCAATAAATCAGGAGTGGGTTGCTGGTATTTGAAAATTCTGTGCATGGTAGACAGAGTGAGGGAAGGAGCAGTTTTCTGCAGTGGTCTGTAATGGTATATAGCGCACTCAGATCAACAGGGTGGTACTGATACTCACAATCCCACCATGGCTATAACATCAGAAGCTTACTGCTAAAACCCAAAATATTACAATAAAACTGTTTGTGTTACAACATAGAAAGTGTTTGTGTTACTGCTACAAAAAAATGAAATTGCGGCACCACTCAGTTTTTCCTATGATGTGATCTTTGTTTGCATAAAGGCATGTGTGTGTGCATATAGAAATAAGTGGTGTACACATGATCTGTATTGATACACATAATCTGATTCATATATACACCTAATCTGATAAATACATGTGTACACCCACAGGTGCATCCTGAGTGAATTGTATTTGCTTCTCAAAAATGACTAATCCTCCCTGAAAGGGGAGCGGGAGAGAGGGAGTGATTTTGCTGGTACTCATTGATCTCACAACTGGGGATTAGTTTTGCAGTGAACAATGCAGACATGCACTGTAGAAAGGCTGCTCCTGGCTCTGCCTAAGACAGGAGACAACAGAGAGGTGTGGGAAGGCAGGAGGGCACAGTGGGGAAACTGGACAAGACTCACCAACAGCCTCACTCCTTCTCTATGCCAATGCAGTGTGTGTGTGGGTCACAGTGCTGGCAGCGGTGGTCAAGATTCAAAAAGAGGTTTGACTGAGGATGTACTGGAGGGGAAAGCAGGTGGACAATACCTGGACTAAGAACATATGGCAAGAGATGAGAGCAGAGGCTCCCCAGATCTGAACAGAAGCTTGGTTTGAGAAGAAAGTTAACAGTGGGTGGGAAGGAGGCTGGGTGGTTGTGGCAGGTCCGTGGAGGCATCCCAAGAGGGATGGGCAGCCAGGGTGGAAGTATGCAGAGGAATCAGGGGAAGGAGAAAATCATTTTCATATGAGAAGAGACAAGACAGAATTAGGGGAAATCTAGGGGAGCTATCATCTTGGCTACCTAGATGAGCAATTCTAATCTATCTGTATCATCAATAAAGACCAATACTTCAAAAGCTCCTTTTCCCTCTGGTGATTATAGAGATGTCTATAATCGAAACTTCTGGATGGCTCAGTTGCATTAAATGAAGGGTCTATTTTCATCACCCTTTTTGTTCTAATGATAATTCTGCATTATTTAGCATGCAGTTTTATAGAAAAAAAACCCCTTGATTTTTACAGTAATTATTTTTTACTTTTGAAATTATATACTACATTCCCAAAACACTGTTGCTGCATACAGAAGCAGCAATATTTTTCCATCTAGCATTCTCCTCTCTTTCCTTGTTACCAGGGTTTTTAAAATGTGATAATGTCCCACCACTGTTTCTGAGATTTCCTGAATTTATTTGTTTGCTCTTTATTACGTAAGGAATGATTTCTGCCGGTTTGAATATATTTCTGTGGGGAGTGCTGACATTCTTTTCCACACTTCACTTGTCACTTCCAGGCCAGACGGTTAATATGATTTCCTACTATGAGCCACTTACTGCGTATAGTTTTAACATGTGTTGCAGCAAAGCAGTATATTGAAGTGCAGGAATGAATTAAGAAAGAGAGGGATATCAGACAAAAGTCACTGGGTTCTCTCTGGTAAGCTCAGTTAATGTGCAGCATAAATATGTTCCTAATAGGAGTAAAAGGAAATACAGGTGGACTTCATATTCTGATCCCATCCTTCTCACATGAATACGAGGGAAAAAGGTGTTTATGTTTGTGGGTAATACCTAAAGAGGAGTGTCTGTGAGCCTGCGAAGGAGGGATTAGCATTCCAAATGGCAAACTGGAAAACACAGAGGGCTAATCAACAGCATCTGGATGGGAGCACAGTCTTTTCTCTGGGAAAAGGCTGAGGGCTGTAATGGTTCCCAAGCTGGATTTTTATCAACACGGTGGTGATTTTGCACAGAAAACTGAGACTGTGCTGGGATGCAAAGGGTGTCACCCTTGAGATGTGATAGGTAATTGCTCTGCTGTGCTAAGTGCAGGACACTGCCACAGAAATAGGTGTGGGCTAATGTTGGAAAATCAAGAAAGAAGTGACACAAGTATGTAGAGGTCTAGAAAATAGTTATGAGGAAATACTGGAAGAAATTGAATTGTTTAACCTAAAGAAGACTTAATGGTACCTTTAAATACATTAAGTGTTCCTGAAGAAGTGAAGGGAATCATTTATTCTCTTATCCTTTGCAGACAGAGTGAGAAATAGTGGTCTTGAGGTACAACATGAAGATAAAGGTCAGTTGTGAGGAGAAACAGATTGCTTGGGGAGGCTCTGTTCCTGAGTATCTTCAGGAAGGGCATAGAAAAATACGAGGAAGATACCAGTGCACAGCATACCTGGGGTACCAGGTATGAATTATGTAGCCTCTCATCATCTCTGCCTAGCCTATTTTTCTTTGATTAAAGCTGAATTAAGAAAGGAAAGGTCCTGGGGTCAACAAATAGTCTCAAATCTAAAATGTAATAGACTAACCTCTGGCTTGGTCAGGGAAAATGTTGAGTATTTGTGGCTGCTCTCACAGCCTTCACCCAGAGCAGAAGCAAAGTGGGATTACAAAATGAAGGCTATGAGCACTAAATTTGTATTAATTTTTAATATTGATGAATTATTTTTGCCTTGGCCAGGTCTTGTCTTCACCATGACACCTATCCTGGCTCAGAATTTTCAGCCTCTGATAAAGCTGGAGCCACAAGCTCTTTTTTAGTGGGTTTCCATTTTAAAACTGTTTGGATTATTTTCCCACAATGGCATTTACTTGCCTTTTGGCTTTTTAGGCAATGTCCCAACTGGTAACTACAAATAGAGGTAGAATTTATAGATGTGTCCTTCAACACAGTATGCAGTATGGAGAATATCTATGTACAATGTCAATGTACAATTCTTGATATAATTTAGCCTAAATTGCAAAGGAATAAGATTTCTTAGAGAGTGATATTTTGGAGTTACCAAATGAGTTATTGAGTCTTGGTATTTTTTGGATATTTGGGGATCATCTAAATGAAATTACTAGAAGAGAGAAAAAAAAGATGCTCCTGTGGTGAATGGATTGCAGTTGGAGATCTTGGTAACAAAACCTTGTGTGGTTTTAAAGAAGAAAAAATGTATTTTTATTAAAATCCCAGGAATTTTTGACATTAAAAACTTTCAACAAAAAGATTTCATTTTACTGGGAAAAAAATCACTGTAAAAATTCACTGGTTGTTTGATTTGCTTTTGTCAGCATTTCTCCCAGTTTGTCTCACATTACCACTAGAGTCTGTTTCGCTGTACTGCTCTTTTTGGGAGCACAGATAAACTCTTCTCTCCTTGGCGTGCTCAAAAGTATATTTGCTACTTTTTTTCTGAGTCTTTGTCCTTTTCTTTTGCGAGTGATTTTTATCCTAATGAAAAAGAGATGGCTATCAATACTGCACTATGAAACCACTTTACCTAGGCATGGGTATAGGCAGTGACAGTGTGAGTTTTTTTCTATCCAGGACTCACTTCTTCATCAAGTCAATCCATGTCTCCCTTAAGATGATGTTTCCATTTACTCCCCACAAACCTGAAAACAGTGATCAGATAGGAGCAATGTCTTTACCTACACAAGAAGTATGTAAGCTGAGAATTCAAGGGTAAAAGACTGTATATTGCTAAAACTCTCATCTGGCTTGTTCTGCAGGGAATGCTTTTTCGTACTGCATGTATTCATCCTGGAAGATTTAGAGTTCCAGGAGATCACTGAGTCAGATAATTTGGGTGAGGATTTAAGACAGGCATAGTTTTATGTCAGAAATTGTATTGTGGGCAGATATTTGAAGGAAAATTTTATTTTCTGTCCTCATAGATGTAGAACACCTATAAGTAGGTCTAAGGGAAAACTGTAATTGCTAAATTAACAACAACAAAAAAAAATAGATAAGTTCACTGGCTTCCTCCTGTCCTAAGTTTCCTGTGTTCTCTCTCTCATAATACAAGAAGACATTCCAGACACCACATTTCTGGGGATTACCTTTCTAGGGGTTGAAGCCTTTGGCCTCATTCTTTTCCTCACAGTTCGAGTGTTCATAAGCCCCTGGAAAGACACTGTCTGTCATGTCTTGTTGCTTAAATATTGTGATCAAGCCTGTGAATAATCTCTAACTGCTTTGACATGTTCATAATAGCTTTTGTTCTACTCTGTACCAATCCATTTCCATTCCTTAAAGTCCCCTGACATGGTGTGTTCCAGCTTGCACGTGGTATTATGATGGTTTGTCCGAAGATACTATGGAAAAATCAGAGCACCACCTTTAGCTTTTGTGGACGGTAACGATGGTTTGGAAAGTGAAGATGACCCCTCTGACAAAGTCAAAAGATGCTGCTAGACCTTTTTCTCCTCGGCTTGTGGGGTTTTTTTTCCGCCTTTGGTGAAAGTTGTTGTGAAAAGCGGTCAGCTGAACCGGCGTTACCCTGCAGAGTGACGTGCTCGTGTCGGGCTCCTTCAGCTGTGCTGTGTGCAGTGAAGGCTGCGTTAACACCAGATGCCAATCATACACCACCAGTGGATTTGCAAGATTATAGGACAGGAAAAAAGATGAAGGTTAAGCATGGGGCACAATAGAGATTACTTATGGTAATGAATTGTATAATTTTTCTAGACAGATCTGGATTAATGTTTATCCCAGGCAAGAGATTACTGTATGTCTGATTCTAGTTGTAAACAGACATTATTAAACAGAAGGTTTATGTTCATGAAATGCGACTATGGGTGTTAAAGCACTTATGATTTATTATGTGCAAAAAGAAAAATTAACCTGTTCATCTGCTATAGTACAAGATGCGCTGTGGGTTTTTGCATAATTTGAAAGGCATCTGCTCCTTTGGAATACAAATAACCAGTGAGATGAGAAAGATTCTCCTCTCATTTACACGGGTCCAATGCCTCACACAGCAGTGATGCTGAAATGGTGTAACCAAGAAAAAAATAGTCTTGAGTGCTTTTATAAAGCAATAATATTTCTATGAGAGACTATGTTGGCAAAGTCTGTTTGCTTGTGAATCTTTAGGGTATTTTCTTTATAACTTAAAAATAAATAAATAAATAGTATTCAGAGACCTTTACAAATGACCTTGCTAGGGTTTCCAAAAGAATTCCCTTTCACTATGTGAAAGCATAATGTTTAGAGACATTGAATGTAATAAATTTTTTAATTGAATATTTTCCAGAATAATTAGGTTGAAGCCCATTTTTCTCCTGCTTTATTGCATCACTGCTTCTTAGCATGAGTGAGACATAGATACAGCATCCAAATTTTTTAGTATTGCCTTACCTCAGTAGCTAAATAATCACACCTGAGTCAGTGCCTTCTGTGTTTTAGGTGAGCTGAAAAATATTCCCTTAAGGAAACTAAACAAACTCCAAAACTTTGCTTTTTTGGTGAAGTAGATGTTGCAACTCTATTACTTGCTAACAAGAAAGTATTTTTTCTCTGTGAAAGCAAAGAAAAATTACAGTTATCAAAATCTGTTCGTTCTATTTATGGGCTGTATTTGTAGCCAGCTGATTTTTGCATAATGCCATTTGAAATTATCCATTTAACAATGATGGATGATATAACTGTGTTGCTCTCCCTCCACTTTGTAACTGATCCGTCTACTTATAGATTACATTGGACATGTTGCTGATGCTTTATTTGTAAAATTCACTCACATATGTGAGAAATTTGTTCGTTAAGTTTTACTGATTTCACAGAGGCTTCTCAGACAAGTAAAGATATTCCTCTATATAAGCAAAACCAGCCCAATATGTGGAGTGAAAAGACCTGGGAATATCATGAGGTTTGTTAAGTGAATTAGAATTTAAGCAGTTAAACTAGACCTGAATAGAACGTAATCTGTAAGACATTCTGAATGCTTAAATTTAAAAAGTTGCAGTCTTAAATTTCCATCAAAACACTTCATAGTGCTCTTTTATATTTCTTAGCTATATTTTGCATTTGGTGCAATATATTTGTCATGAGTAAAATATAACTTCAATGCTTTCCCTATAATATTTTTCCTAATTATCAAATTTTACAACTTCTGTGAAGCATGAGTCCAGAGTTAAAGTTCATGAGCAAATTAATTAAGCAGTAAAAGTTTCTGTGGGCTTTGTTAATGGCTCCGTTTTGCATCCAAAGTTGATGAAGACTTCTGGAGATACTCGGCATGCAGGTAGGAATCCCTCAGGAGATGGGGTTGGTTGCACTGCTCTACTTGAAAGTTTGTGCAGAGAAGCCCTGGATTTGGGGAGGCACTAAAATGCAAGCGGCCTCTCTTTTCTTTGCCGTGTGTTAGCAGGCATCGATAAGTCCTGGAGATGACCTCCATCTTCCAAAGAGACAGAAAGCTAGAAATGAAGACACATTTCTGTTATCAGTCTGCTGTGGGTCGTAAGTTGAACTGGTGTTATATTTTCCTCTGAAAGCCACACAGCCTTGACACAGTGTTTAACAGTGTTAAGCTTATTGCTGCTGAGCTAAACATGTCTGAAGTGAACGATGACCCTCACGTCTTTGCAATAGCAGAATGTCTCCCTGATGTGATCCCGAAGACTTGGAGCATTAAGTTAATTTTCCCCTGGATTTCTGAGCTGCCTTCTTTTTACCCGGCGGAGAGCTCGTGAAGAATACAGCTTCTGACCGAATGACAGAACATGGAGGGTGAAATTAGATGCATTCAATTAGAAGATGACAAAAAGCCTATCTAAATATTTGTCAGGATGCTACTTACAGGACGTAGTGTCCAGCCAGGGAAGTGAAAGGCGGACACTCTCGGGACTTAATAGTCTGTGGGGGGAAAAAATGGGTAAATCATCCAGATTCTTTACGGGCTTGAAAGGGATAATTGAGGGTATCAAGTTGGCTGCTATGTTTCCAGGGCTAGTGATCCCTCTCATGTAATCTCAGATTAGTTCTTTGGTTTTATTCACTTAATACAGAATTAAACATTACAAAGTTTTCTTTACCACTTGAGTAAATAATGTTGTTATTTGACTGCTAGAGGATGATTAGTGCAGTGGTTTCTAGGAGGTATTGAAGAAAGAGGGGCTCCACCTTCTCCTCAATATAAAAAATACACTACAAAACAACCAAACAAAACACCAAAGCCACAAAACTTAAGGAAATGAAAAAGGCACACTATTGGCTGTGAGACTGTCAGACAAGAAGATGTACTGATTTTCCAGCAAACGAAAGGATGCTCTTGGAAACTTAAATTTGAAGTTAGTGGTCAGTTAAACAGAAAGAGATCAAAATATGCAGCTTGGTTTAGCCACATCTGTTTATCTGTAAATTAAATTTATAATAACTTTTTTTAAGTAAATGAGCATATCTCTGGCTTGTATTGTCCTGCTCAAAAAGTTTTAATTATGAAAGTAAAACTAAAAAGTGAATGTAGCATACAGTGGTTATTTTAATTTTTTTTTCATTTGTGTTGCAGCAGTTCAAGGGAGAATGTGACTATGATAGGGTTAATCCAGCTACATAAAAATCCATGCTGTGTATGATAGTAGTAAAGCTTGTGATCCCTTGATCTTTGATTAGATCCAAGCTAGTAAATATCTTGTGTTTAATCAGAATGAGTTGTTCTGCATGTAGTATAAGTCACCTTCACAGATGGGATGTAGCAGCAGAGTTGTTCGTGAATATTTGTTTTAATCCCTTCCAGAACAAGCACGCTTTTTGTTTCTTTGTTGTAAATCAGATTCAAGCAACTAAAGACCAGCATGAAGGAAAGATATTTACTTGCAGTCAGGAGTAGGACAGTGTGGGAAACTGTTTTCCTTTTAAAGAAAAATGTAACTTAGTAGATTCTGAAAAGGTATTTTATAATATTCTGTAAAAGTAACTAACGCATCGTGGCTTCTTTTTTAAACTGGGATGCAAACATCAATACCTGGAATTTCTTCTTAAACTGTCCAGACTCATTTCTCTCTTAGACTATAAATATAAAGACACCAAGATTTATTACAGTTAATGTTCAGCCTGCATTGTGATCCTATATTTTAAAGATATTTGGTTAGGATGGCTGTTCCCTTTGCTGGTAAGCTGAAATTACTAAAACGTTATCTGTAAGGATACTTGTTTTGTGCGGTGTGTCGGCGTCCTATTTACCTAAATCTGTCATAATTGCCTTCCAATACATCTTCCTCTGACACACCAAATATTGAAAATGAGATGACTCTTTGCTGGGAGCTTTTCTACCGAATGTCATTTTTCTGTGTTCATAACTTGATGGTAATAACTGGACGACCTGTAGTTAAATGCGTCTCAATTTCTCTCACTTATTTTTCCTAATCACCACATGGAGCCTTCAGTGCTCAGAGGTGTGATTAGATTTAACCTGCCATCATATCTGAAGAACTTTCTGTACAACATATTATACATTGCAGGAATTATAGATGTAAATGGTGGGTCTAGGTGTAATATATAAATAGATATAAAGATGAGTTGTTCTCATGCCGAAGTTAACTCCTGTTTATTTTTTTTTTCCTGTTTTTAACAGAAAGACTGGAGAGCCCCCACTAATAAATGGCTGGATTCCTTACCTTGGGAAAGCTTTGATTTTTAGAAAAGATGCTTACAAATTCTTACTGGATCAGCAAAAGAAATTTGGAGATATTTTCACTGTACATATTGCTGGTGAGAAATATTTTAGTATGTATCTTGATTTTTTCCATCAGTGAAGTTAAATACTAATCTAAATGTTTAGTTTAGAAACTTCCTTAACCCAAATATTTTTCTCTAGCACAGACCCATAAAACCCCCTCAAATTTGCAGATATTGTAAGCATAATTACCTATAAAATATCACCATCAATATCACTGTGTGGATTTATTTACATCTCTAAGTATATATGTATTTTGACAGATTTCCTAGGTATGTACTGTATGAACATAGATTTTGCCAGCACATTTAATTGTGTATTGGTGGTTTTTTTCCTAAAGAAGGGAGAACTAACATCATCTTGACACCGCACAGAAAAATATCAGATTAAATTTAGAAAACACTTAAGAAAAAAAGTGCAGAATTTGTTCTCACACATTTTACAACTGGTTGACAGGAACACAAGGGAATGAATGACACATTGACTCAGTGATACAATCGGGACTGGAACACAG
The DNA here is from genome assembly GCA_008694505.1 of Cyanoderma ruficeps. Lineage (NCBI taxonomy): Eukaryota > Metazoa > Chordata > Aves > Passeriformes > Timaliidae > Cyanoderma > Cyanoderma ruficeps. The sequence continues at coordinate 4,750,185 of VZDJ01007755.1, forward strand.
AAGCTTCCCGTTGCCAGCCTCTTACTCTGATCATGCTTGCTGAAAATAACAATATAATAAAGTATGATATAACCTTCCTCCTTCCTGTATTTATAACTGCATTACTAAGCTAGACTGAATACAAACATTTGACTGATTTCACATAGACACTTAGCTGTGGAAGAAAAACAGAATAAAACCAAAATCCTGAATGAAAGTTAAATATATAAATTTACATCTATCTATAGAGATTTACTTTTTACTCAAATCAATATAAAATCCAGTATTTTTTTGTTTTCAGAAAAGCAAGCTCTTATTAATACAGATGGTTATATTTATCTGCAGCACCTTTACATGCTAATATCCTTGTTCAAATGATCAACTTTATTCTATATAATTTTTCGTTATTCATGTAGTTTTAGGGAGTTTGAAACAAAAACATTAAGTGTAAAGTATAAAGTTTGCTTTTTAGTTTTAGGGCAGTAGCATTAGCTTTATACTTTCATATAAGCAATATTTTGAAATGAATTTTTTTTTAAAAGTCAATTAATTTAATTGCAAGCCATGTGTTTAATTAATAAAACTTTTCTTCCTTTTAAAAAATCTGTCTTTTTGTTTCTTTGGAAGAAAATTTTCACTGTATTAAGTATGTGCTTTTTTAAAATTTCATTCAAGATTTTTTTTTTTTTTGGAAACTGATATGATCAGATTTTTTGCAACCTGAAAGGGAGTTTGAAACAGTACCACACCAAACCTTGTTGAAATACAGTCTTTTTTATTGTTAATTTGAATTCACACTATAATACAGCTTTGGCTTCTTAAAAATACTGATTAATAACTATAATTCAGATATTATCTTAGTACATTCATGAAACTGGATGCAGTCATACTTCAGATTCTTAAAATGTTTAATCAAATATTTATTCCTTTTGCCTCTTTATTATTTTAGGCAAGACTGTGTTTAGAAGTCTGTGTTTAAGCAATCTATGAGTGTAATTTAGTTTCAGAAATTTCTATTTCCATGATAAACCAAATCCCATCTCAGATAATCCCCCTATGTTCTAGTGTTTTCAGCCAAGCCTCCCTTGATAAAGACTGAGGTAAATGGAGTTAGTTCTGGATATCATTTCAGTCTTGTGCGGGGAAACATTTGATTTCGTGAATTTGTCATAACAGAGACACCACTTTAAGTTCTCTTTTTCTGTATAAAATTGCTGACCATCAGGACTTCACTAAAGAGAAATAGTTTGTCATCCTCAAGTCAGGGAGGAAACCAAAGCTAGTTAGTATCTCCTATCATGTCCTGATCCGAAGGCATACAGGATTTCTGTATGTCTTAGTGATTTGACAAAGATGATGTTTCTGTGCTCGGCAAACGTAGCCTAGCCAGCTGTACGTGGACTATCATTACTTTACCCCCCTGGTGGATGTCTAAAGGTCCTGTCAAAAAATTCTATCAATATATATTGTTCTAATTATTGGTTCTCAAACTAGTTCATTTGGAAAATGCAGAATGATGCTTGGAGTTTCTGGCGTTGCCCCGTACTGGTAACGCGATTTTGCTGATTGTACTTTCCCATGTGATGAGCAAATGATTGTCATCCCTAAAAGTCGCAAGGGACATGGATGTCATCTTAATAAAGAAATTAAAAAGCACATCTTTCTATGAGAAACAATGTAAATTCCTGACCTGTCGCAGAAAATAGTTCTCTAATTGGTTTTGTGTGGTGGTGCAGCAGAATCATTTTCCCCAAACGTCATGCCAGCGCAGCACCACTGTACATCATTGTCAGCAGTTCAGCAGAATCTCCCTAATAAGAGGGCGATTACGTAAATGCGATAGTCTTGGGGAAAGGAAAAAAAAAAAAGATCAGAAAAGAAAAGAATAAGGAGGGGAAAGAGAGAGAGAGTCTGTGGCATTGAGATGATCATGCTTCCCAAGCCTCTCTGCTTGTTAAGGGTCAGCAGCATAGTCAGGCAGCTAGGTAAGAACTTAAAGAGCTTGAAACAGTTTTGTCTTTGTTTCTCAGGATTAAACTTTGTGTCCTTTTCCTCTCAAGTTGATAAAAGCGGTGATGAACCCTGCAACATTATCTCTGAGACTAACTCACCTTTTAATAAAGTAATCTTAGTGTTTTTTACTAATCACATTTGCCTTTTCCAATAGTGCTGCTAAGCCATTCTTTTCTTTAAAGCATGATACACCTACAGTACTATATCACATTTTTCTCTCATAGGCAAAAGGTAATTTACATTAACTCCTTACCAGGCTGAAGCCTGCTGCAAGCATTACCGAAAAAGCATCCATCACTAGATGCCATCTGAAATGCTTGTCTTTCATCATTAGCATTAAAAAGCTCCAGAATGCATTATTAGAGTAATTTCTTAACTATCATAGAGATACTGGCTTCTGTGCTCAGATTTACCAAAGTTGACAATTTTCATATTTTCCACATCAATCTTCTATTTCTAGGAAACTGTAGAAACTAAATGGAGATAACCAGGCTATTTGCAGCTTGGGTGTAATGCAGACCGAAGAATTGGATAATGAAGTATGAATTCTCTGTAGCCATTAAAAAAAGAAATCAGAGGGCTTTTTGCCGAAGCAAGGATACATCTCTTGTTTTGATTTGTTTTTACTGTATAAAATAAAATAACTCAGTGACTTAAAGCATTGAGAATTGTGACATTTTTATGTGTACATGTCTACTTAGTTTTTGGTGTTGAAGGGGTTTTTTTACAAAATCACAGGGATAGGCTTAGTCTCTACTGGTTTCTATATGAATACCTTCAACATTTAAGGCTACCTGATTTGAGGAGATTGTAGTATGCCATTTTTGGCTGATTTGGCATTAGCTTTTCTAGTAGTCTGATGGAAACTCATGAGTATCAAGATTTTGGATTGATTTCAGGAAAGGTTACTTTCCAAAGATTGTCTTGGCATTAGCTGCAGTGGAAAGACCTAGGAGTAGAGGGGGAAGCTGCATTTTAAAATACCAAATAATAACTGAAAACTTTATGAAAGGTTTAAATTTATTGGTCTCTTAAACCACCAGGGACAATCAGTGGGAAGAAACCTCACTGGGGCCAAGGACAGGATTTAAAAAGCAAAACTAAGGACCATATTGGCACTTAAAAAATTTAAAATCATAACTTGAGGTGAGAAAGTTTGTTCCACTTTGGATGTTTGCTGTTCAGGGTGTAGAGGAGGTGTTGGGGCACGGTTTTGTAATTAGCAATCTGTTCCTGTATGGAGGAGACCCGGGTAAGCAGTGTAGCCATGTATTGCCTCTGTGTGCAAGGATGACTGTAATTGTTAAAGGTTCCCATACCCACTCTCACAACTTTCTGACTGCCATTAATTAGCCCTAGGTTTTAGTACTTTTCTAATTAAGAGATCTAAAATTAGATTCTCGGTGGCATACATAAAAAAGCTGCCTTTGTTATAGGGAGTTCCACTTTTCTGATTATCTAGACTCTTACTAAACGCAGCAACAAGAAATATTTTGGTTTATGTGTTTATATATGTTGTTGACTTGCAGTGATGTGGTCTGGAGCCTGAATTGATTCTACAAAATGAATTATATTTTGGTACATACTTACTTTTTGCTACCAGGAACCTGATGAGAATAATAAAAACAGGATCTGTAATATTCTTTCTCTCAGGGACTTTTTTTCAAAGTATGTGCTAGTGGTGAGTGAGTTCTGATTTAAAATTATTATTAAAATAGTTTGTTTGTCTGAAAACTCATTTGCTGAAAATAATTTTCTTAAAAATGATGAGAATTGATGTGCGTTTGCTAAGTGTCTGATTAAAGATCACAAAGAAACTCATATTTTGCATCAGAAATAAGCAGATGGTGGACAGATGGTTTAAATTAATATTAATTAAAAATCTTAACTTAAATTGTTTACCCTGTAAATGCAAAGTTAAGAAGCCAGCTTTCATCTTTAGGGTTAATAACACTCCAAATCTATTTATTAAAAATTGCTCCAATGGGTACTCTTTCCAAGCTTTGATCACAAAGATGGTAGCCTCAATAAAGAGCATGAAAGGATGTGAAAGCTGGAAAGAGAGAGTAATTCTAGGACTCTTAACAAAGATGCTACAGAGGTCAAAGCTAAAAATTCCTGTTAGCCTCTGTAGTCAGAAGAGGTCAAAAAAGCGGAGTGTGAATTCGGGATCTCTCTTTCATGCTGGTTTCTCAATATACCTATTCTTTAAAATTAAATTTACAGCTATGGTTGATTATGTTACAGTTAAACAAAATCCATGAGCATCTTGAAAAGCTTCATACATCGTTGACAAACAAATAAAAGGGGTTCAAATTCTGTCTTGATATATCCTTTACATTTCCTTACTAGTTCACGGAGATTGCAGTTGATGTAATTGGGAGGGGGATTATGGTACCTGGTAATTGTAGAGGAAGTCCAGAGTGTACCCAGATACCATAGAGCACTGTGTGTGTATATAAATCAGAATAGGAAATAACTATGATAATTCAAATATCACTATATGGTAACCATGGATACTTGACATTTTTAGTGATAGTGACTACTTTATCTCTGGACATCTGTCACAGAGCCAAATTTGGTCCACAGTTAAGCATGTAGTGTTCCCATTAAAATCAAAGGAGATTTGTCCCTTTAGTGAGACAGAATTGAACTGTAAGTGCTGGAAGCTTTGCTCTTTCCCTGAGTTTGTGACTGGGATATTTCACAGAGAAAGTGTACGTTTTAATAGGTATCCTTTTTCCCTAATGCACCTCTTCATTCAAGGTAAGAATCTGGAACTCTAAATTTAGATCCATCTATAAAGAGCTAAGATTTAATTGAGCTTTGGGAGTGTTAGCATTTTGATTCATGGTAGTTCCTCCAAATGCTTTTCTTCAGCAATTGACTTGAAATTTAGGGAGAAATTGCAGGACTTCTCTGGCAGGGACAATTTGAAAACACGTTTAACTTGATGCATTCCTACCCCTGTGTACAAGGAGCTGAAGGTATCACTGTGTCACCTCATTGAGGACCCTGGGAAGGATAGGAAGTTGGTGGTGCATTCTGAAACAATGGATCCTAGCACTGGGACAGTGTGTGTCCCAAAGTGAAGCCCCTGCTAAAAATGGTACCTGCTACATTGTAGGCTGTGAATTCACATTTATAAACTAAGTTAGTCATGATACTAAGCACATTCTTAACAAAGAGTTAGCAAAGCTTCAGGGAAAAAGAGCCAGATGTGAGAGAAGCTTTAAATGTTGGGGGTTTGCAGTGTGCAGTTAAAGCTGTAACTGACAGATTATGAGTTCCTCTGTCATCTGCTTGGAAAAAACGCTGCCTAGGTGGCATGTTTTCCACTCCAGCCCCTGTCATTCACTTTCCTCTGTGCAGGTGAAATGTGTGTGTTTCTCGCTTTCTGCTGGTGAAAACCTCCAGTTTCCAAATGTTGCTATGACTCCACGCTGTATTTTCATGAATTAGACCTGAGTAGTAAATGATTTCAGAGCACCACAATTGAAGAGATCACACACAACTGTTGGCACAAACAGCAGATCCATCTACATGGAAATGGCTTCACATGGATTTTAGAAGAGCCTGGAAAGTGTACACTAGTGAAATCTGCATCCTGACCAAAAAAAAAATCTAAATAATATTTGTTTCACCATTTTTTAAAATTATTTTTCTTTGCAGTTTTGTTCCCGTATCTTTTTTTTTTTTTTTTNTGGAAGTGTCACCAGATTATAAAAGTGCCCATGTCTCTAATTATTTTCTGTTCTTCTATTCAGGTAGATATATTACCTTTATCATGGACCCATTTCAGTATGTCTATGTCATCCGAAATAGCAAGCAACTTGAATTTCACGAATTTGCTAATAAAATGGCATCCAAAACTTTTGACTACCCAGCCTTGTCAAAAGGAAAATTCCCTGAACTCAAGGAAAACCTGCACAGAATCTACCAGTATCTACAAGGCAAGCCTTTGGATATCATTTCTGACCACATGATGAAAAATCTCCAGGATATATTTGAATGGAAATGCTCACAAGCAACAGATTGGGAAACAGAAAAAATGTACAAATTCTGCTGCTCTGTAATGTTTGAAGCCAGTTTTGTAACACTATATGGAAGAGTTCCTGCTGCAGATGGCCACAAAGTTATTAGTGAAATCAGAGACAAATTTATCAAGTTTGATGCCAGCTTTCCCTATTTAGCTGCAAACATACCAATTGAGTTGCTAGGAGCTACCAAGAAGGTTCGGAAGGAGCTTATACATCATTTTTTACTTCAGAACATGACAAAATGGCTGGGAGGGTCAAAAGTGGTCCAAGCCAGACAAGATATATTTGAGAAATATGAGCTGCTTGGAGATTATGACAAAGCAGGTAGGAAACTTATGAATGATTGCTTGTCTAAAATAAAATAATTTACTATAGACCTTTGAAATAAAAAGGCAAAATGGCGACCTTGAAATTTTTTTATGTTCTTTCTAATTGGCTAATGATAAAATGTTTTACTCTGAAACAACCCTCTATGATAATTGATTTTTTTTTTGTGCTGAGGTGGTAAAACAAGATACTTAATGGTGATAATGAGAAAGATTATAACTGAGCTGCATTTCCTCCCCTTATTCCCCCCACCCCCCCGACATTACATTTCAAACTATTCTCATTAAGCAGAAAATTAGACTTCAGAAGCCTATTGGTCCTCATTAGCATTCACTGATCCTTGGCTGGGTCTGTGTCCTAACATCTTTTAATTAGCACACTGCAAATCTAATCAGTGTAATAAACGCTATTAATCTTCCTTTTCACTTATTTTCTCCCAGCACATCATTTTGCCTTCCTGTGGGCCTCTGTGGGAAACACGATTCCAGCTACATTCTGGGCCATGTATTATCTTCTGCGGCACCCAGAAGCTCTTGCAGCGGTGCGTGACGAGATTGACCATTTGCTGCAGTCAACAGGTCAAAAGAGAGGGCCCACATATAACATCCACCTCACCAGAGAACAATTGGACAACCTGGTCTACCTAGGTAATTTATTTTTATCTGTTAGGAAGAGAAGAGGGGCTCTCCCGGCAAACTCGGTTTATCACTCATTTCTGTTTACTGAGAAGGTGGAGGACACAGCTGCCTAATTGACATAATAACACCCATTTACATCAATTATAAATTATGTAGTTTATAGCTGTAGATACTCTCATTGCATGTAAACATTAAAGCCTAGGTAATTAACTATGCAAGGTATGCAAAAGGCTAAATCGAAGCTTTGCAATTATTTGAAAAAAAGTTGATGCCTATTAAGTTGTTTGATTCTGAGCATCTGCCGAAGTGTTAATGCATTTCAAATACTTCTGTATGGTACTGCCAAGAAAGACCCTTTTCCGAAATTAAAGCAGAATTGTGTATTTAAACTGCAAATGTATTTTATCCGCAAGCAATTTCTTTCTTTCTCCCTTTAACAAAACATAAAAGGCTTCTAAAGCAGGCTTCTGTTGGGCAATGCCTCCAAATAAAATACAAGAAGATAAAAATTTGCAGAGGAGAAATGGCGTTTCAGTACTTTATTCAAAAGAGAGAGCTTTGAGGGAGCTACACATCTTCCAGTTCTGGATCCAGGGCACAGAGGGAGACCCTTACCAATGGTCATTGGAAGTTGTTCCATTCAGGAGCTGTACAGGCCTTCAGAACATCAGCTCTTGGTTTCACTTCATTTGGTAGTGCACAGACACTGGCAAGAGAAATGGTAAAAATAGACCAAGGGAGAAAAGAGAGTGTAGCAGGTACCTACCTAACCTTTAAGCATCTGTAAATCTCCACAAGTAGTGTTACAAGGGCAGACAACAGCTGAATAAAAGATTAAAGGGTCAATAATCCTCTGTTTTTAAATATCAAAACCAATCCCGTGTTCAAAACAAGCTCATGTCCATAGGTCTTGATAGCTCATGACCTGGGCTGATGCTCTACTCTTAAACAAAGCTGTGTCAAGGGATGGTGGTGGAGCAGTGCATTCTGTGCCTGGTTTGGATCCTCGTAATAGCTGCCATTCTCCAAGACCATCCAATGTGGCATCTGTGTGCAAACTTGATTTGATTAGTACAAATATAAAATTGAGTCTGATCCATTTCCTTTGTGTTTAGAGCATTAATATTAATGTTACATATCGTGAGTCTACCAGGTTGGTTACATCCAGAGTCATGGCTGTTTTGATGCAGATTTAGCTCTAACCAGTGGAGAACGTTTTTGAAATAGAGGAGGTATTGGATGACAATTCTGGTGAGTAACAGGCCTTTCTAAGCATTTAATGGACTTCTAAGGAGCACAAGTAAAACTACTTTGCATCAGAGCTAGCATACGCCAATAAATAAGTTACCAAGCATCATGAAGATCAAAAGAGAATTTAGTTTATATTTGTAGACTGAGATGGAAACAGCCATGATTAAAAGGGGGTAAAAAAGGCTCCCAAAAAGTGTAGGAATAAGGAAAATAAAACTGTATAATTCACTAAAACCATCTGGTGCAAAACAGTATGAACAGTTTAAAAACATTAACTGTGTCATCCCTCTGCTTCTTGAAATCTTGAAGTACCTTGATAGCATTTGATTTATGTGTTGAGAGGGAAGTGCCACATCCTACTTTGTAGTATTCTTGTAACACTTTTGTTAAATTTTATAATCATGTTAAACATAATGCGATATGAACAGAAGCTAGATTTCAATTCTTCTGGCACTTAAGTCATAAAGGGCTGGATACTGTCCCATAAAATAATAATATAGAAAAAAAATCTGTACCATAAGAGAATTAGAGTCATGCTTCAGTGGAAAGGGGAAAGGGATGTTTTGTTAATAAATGTGTAGGAGGGACAAAGGTCCCAAATTGCATTGCTTGTAAGACAAGAACTCCCCTGCTGCAGGAAGACCACTGACCCCAAACCTCCAAGACTGAGCTTTCCCTCGTTCCATTCCCTCTGTGCCAACCCGGAGCGTAGGAAACTGGGATTGTGTCCCTGCTCTTGAGTGAGGCAAACCAGGTGGGATGCTTACATGTTCATCAGCTTGTCATCTCATTCTCCTGTTTTAAGTGCTCTGATTCTCCGTCCTCTTTTTGGCCTACTATAACAAGAGACTTTTTTTGATTCTTCATGCTATGGAGAAGCAGCACAAATTGCTAAAGGTCTTTCTCAGGAAGTAGCGTTGTTGCTATGGTCAGATTGTTTGGATCTAGGGAACAACATGGCCTGATTTACGCCTAAATTCTAAGCTTAAAAAAAAAAAAAATGGAAAACATATTCAACCCAAAATCAAACTAGCAAATTTTGGCCCTGATTCTCTTTTTCTGTTGGAATTTCTGAGGCAGCACCCTTTGCATTGTCCCAAAATCCAAACGTGTGTATTTGTGTGCACAGAGTAACATACGTTATTAGACATTATGGCTCACAACAGAGCTCTATATGGTAAAGGACACATGAAAATGGTCTGTCAGTTAAGCTGGTTAAAATGGAAATGCCAAGGGTAAAGCAGAGATTACTTAGTACATGCTTAATGCTAGGCATGTTTAGTCAGTTCCTTTGTTTAATATTAGTCCGTTCATTTATATGGTGAAGTATTCTTGCCCCAGGTCATTGCTGAATCCCAGATATTCCTGCAAAAAGAGCACAGCTTGAAAAATTGTTTTGTACACAAGAAAGGGTAGGAACCCAAAAGGAGCTAATACAGAACGTGTAGTCGTAACACAAATGCTAAGCGTTAAAATCATTGGTTGAATTGAAAGGAATAAATATATTCTTCTGTAATGGGCTGGGCAGTACCATTTAGTTCTGAGTACAATACAAATGTACTTGTTTCAGATTATCGTTTGTGTTGGCACACCGTGATGCCTGTGGGTAAATGACCCCCCCAAATATTTGCATACTCAATAGCTATTTTCCTACAATACACTCTAATAATTATTGCACCCTATTACCTGCTCTGTGTTAGTGTAAAATTAACAATCCATTACTGCACAATAAGTTTTATAAAACATTTACAGATAGAGATCATGTTTAATTAAAATTAACTTGCCTACGAAAGCCAAATGCACTTATGATTCGCAATGACCTTTTATTACCTGCAGTCCCTTGTTTTGGCTGGATGATTGACAGCTTGCTGTTTGGCTACCATGTTGTATTTCAGCTGACAAGACTTTTCATTTTAACTCAATTTGCCTGCCTATCACAAGCTGGTGGCAGGCCAGGCTCAAGTCACCCAGCTTTGCCTCAGCAGCTTGCTCTATTTCTCATTAGTACGCATTTATTCAGTGGAAATTGGAAGACAAATGCTTGAAGGCATGTGAACTAAGTATAGCAAATTAGGGTTTAAAGACTGAATATTTATAAGTATATTGAAACAGTTTTTAAAAAAAAAAGTCTAGAATGAATTGGAAGCTGAGTGCTAGCTTTAGTATAAGAGAAATGAAGAGAGAAGTGGGAGGATTCTAAGAATAACAATACTATGAGAGATATCTCTCTCTTCCCCCCTCCTTCTCTCTCTCTAGAAAATATGTAAAATCTCTCTGACAACACCTTATCAAACAACAGCCTGGCTTCTTTATGTAGCGCTTGCACAGTGAAGTTTAGCATCTCATGTGTGTAAGAAGGGGGGAAAAAAATGAGGGTCATGTTCATTTGCTGCTTGGTTATCCCTTGGTATGCTTTAAATTGCCTTGTTTGTTCGGCACAAGCACAGAAACAGATGTTGCTCTACCGTGCTGGATAATTTACTGTACCTCATGGTGCAGAATGGAAGGCCTCCCAAGCTACCCAGCTGGTCTGTCAGCGGCGATGGCTGGTGTCTGCTGAACTATGACAACTGCAAGTAAAGGCTGCAGTTTTATTGTGCAGTTGTCATTCCTCTCAACGTATAGCTCTGGCATTTGTGGAAAGCTGACTGTCTATTTTTTTAATGTGAGCCTGCAAAGCCATATAAGCCCCATTCTCCTTTGTTGATCATAATGTGACTCATTACTTTTGTCATCTAATGATTATCGGCATGATCGCTCAGAGCGAGAGCCAAGCTCGCCTTCCACACATAACTGGTACTGGAAGGTAAAACAGATTTGTCATTTACGATCTGACCGCTAAGCCACACTTTGTGCTCCATTATTGTGATTAACTTCTGCATAAGATATGCTGCCCAATTGTCATTTGAGATCCGGCAGCGGGCAGGGACTGCCGCGCTTTCTGGGAGGACGTCCACCGATAGGATGTGACCGCGTTGCTTGGGTGGTTAAACGTAAACCTGCTGTGTTGCTGCGGCACTTTGTAATTATTTATCTCTTCTTTTTTTCCCCTCCTTCCCTCTTCCTCATTTGATTTCTGCTGTCTCTATGTATGTCACCACGATTTCCAAATGGTGGACTGGTGCAAAGCTACCAGCTTCATTTTCTGCAGGTTGAAGGCAGTCTGGAGCCGAGGCTGGACCTTTCCTTTGTACCGCGTAAAGTTTTGTTGCCAGAGCGCTGCCAGTTGAAATCTATCGTGTCAGGTGCCTTGTGGCTATCCGCAGTAGAGGCCATCTTCTGGAACCAGGGTACTTCTCTGGCTTCGTCACCAACAAGCCGATTTGACTCTGCCTGATTATAGTAACGAAGGCAGTCCAAAAGAATATGCACAGACTCACTGTACGTCACATTGAATCACGGCGCTGGCCACACAAAGCTGACCGCAGCCTCATTTCTTTAGACAAATGCATGCTTAAGGAAAAACCTCCTGCAAGAAAGCATCCAGGGCCACTTTATTTGCTATGCATGCTGCACCAGATTTAATTTTTAGTGAAAGAACGTTTGTTATTATTTTTTTCAGAGGCATCTACACTGGGTAGCTACTGTCTCTAATAAACTAACCTTTTGGGTGCAGCAATTGCAGTGCCTTGGTGAACACTTAGAGAAGGCTTATTTGATATCACAAAACATAAATGCAGACACAAATGGATTATTATATGCAAATGAAACCCTATTTTAGGCTATTTTTCACACTCATGATTAGAAGGAATCAAGTCACATATAACAGTGCCCATACACGCTGGTGGAAAAATAGTCAGTTTTGATTACAAAGTGAGAGATGCAGCCCTAGACAGGAGCTACATGCTGATATACATGCTATCAGAATGATTTATGCAAATTATGCATATTATTCCCAAAGGAATTCCTCCTCAAACTGCCAGGATAAATTGCCGGAAATTAGCCATAAAATCTGTCGTGCTAGGAGCAAAAGGTGAAGGCCACTGGGAAAGCAAGGACATTCAGCTTCTGGAGTCTTCCAGGATATGATGGTGGAGACAGAAATCTTGCTTTCCCCCAACCTGAAAGGACTATATTTTGTTTCCTCTGGGCCAATTAGAAGTGTCTTTCTCTCTTAAAATTACTAGGCAAATAATGAATTGCTTTCATTCACTCTGACCACAACAGACACTATAATTTGGCAGCATAGTGCATTGAAAAGAAAAAACATTTTAAAATTCTCAGAATGAGTACAGAATTAACAAGCAGAATGATTTCTATAGTCCTACCATTAAATCCAGCATCTTTCAAAAGGCAAGCTAAACGGCTCCATGGATGCTTTCACTGGTATTTGTTTGCAACCGCCAAAATATATGTAAATGCATAAAGCGTTGATGCCTTTTGATTGCATTGTTTTTAACGTGATGTCTGAATAATGACTTTCCACCCAAAACTTGGTGCTGCTTACAACCGACAGGATTTCTCATCATCAGTGAGAATCACTTTGGGAAGTTCAGCATCCCGACTGCCCTACCCCAGCCCTGGGGGGTTGTATATTGCCTCCTCCTGGTCTCTGCTTTATGTTTGGTTTTGCTTGTGTGGTTTTTTCCCTTTTTTTTTTTTTTTTCCTTTAGCCTGCCCTACTAAACTCCTGGAGAATCAGCAGCTGTAGCCATGTATAACTTCCAGTCATCTCCCATATTTCTGATGCTTCCCTCCTCCCCCCTTGTGTTTAATCGCAGAGAGTGCCTTAAACGAGAGTTTAAGAATGTGCTCGTCCTCCATGAACATCCGCATCAGCCAAGAGGATTTTGTTCTCAAGCTTGAAGGGAATCAAGAAGTCGTTTTGAGGAAAGGAGACTGGATAGCCCTTTACCCGCAGATTTTGCACATGGACCCTGAGGTCTATGAAGATCCTAAGGTAAACATTCAGCTGGTGCTACTCTTCCTACTCCAGGCACATCGAAGCAGCCAAGCCTTTTGTGATCTGTGTTGCTTTTTATTTTTTTTTTTACTGCTGTTCCTTCTTGTGGAACAAATCTTCCTAGTTTCAGATGTATATTCTAGGGCCCTGCAGGTCAAAGGATTCATGGCCTGAAGAGAGAAATATGGTGATGAGACTGACTGCGACTGCTTTCAAAGGAATTGACAATTGCACATTGACTACCATAAACTTTAGGCTAAATGTGGGCTTTGTTTGGCAGTGGATCATTTGATACCCAAGGAGGGCTGAATAATAGAAGGTGGTTTAAATAGCAAATAATGTGGGCCATTTAGCTAAGTGCCCGCAAAGCATCATTGACTCTCTGAAGCCCTATAATAGCAGTGTCTTACTTGAGCCTTATGCTTTTTCACCTCCCTTCGTAGGGATTCACCCCTTCTTGATCAATTAGAGTGTTGTGAACTTGAGACTGTAAAGCTGTTGCTCTGCAGCGAAGCTCGGAGGGTAATTGTGTCGTCTCCTTGTATTTTTCTCTGACGCTCCAGTTAATGAATATCAAAGACTCGAAATTAATCCACCCTGCCTCAGCTGTAATACAGCTTCAGAAGTTCACCACCTGCATGCAAATTGAATAGTCCTCCTCTCGGTTAGGTTGCTCCCCAGCTTGCTGTCCCCAGCCCAGGGTGCCACGGAGGAAGAGCAAGAAAGAGCAAGGGTGCACTCTGAGGCTGCTAAATGGCTTGTCTGCCTGAGAAGCGAGAGCTTGTACCTCATCCATTCCTCACTCCTATTTTCCTAAGCAAATGTTGTCTCCCAGCCATGCTGATTTCCATCCATGGCATTTGAGCCAAAGAAGAAAGGAACTGGATTTTTTTACATGTTTATAGAAAGCCCATGTTAGAGACATTGCTCAGCGAAGCTCTTCCTTTCAGGAATTTAAAGATGAGGGGTTGCAAAGAAAAGATGAGATTCAAGTGCCTCGTTGGTGCAGGACAGCATTTCGTTGTCTAGGAGCTCTGCCAGCCTCAGTGAGAGGAGGTGTGGAGCATGTTGGAGTCAGCAGGAGTAAGGTATAGTCACTGGCATGAACACTGGAGCCATGGGAATGAAAATTACATTCAGGGGAGGTCTGCTGGCTCTCCCCACCCAAAAATGAAGATAAAGCCTGCAGAGAAAATGAGGGGTTTAAAAATAATCCATCTATTGGCAAATACTTGATTAATATTTTTATCCTTTAAAAGGATAGATAACAGCTAACAAATAAGCTTTTTTTTTCTTCATTTTATCCTTAACACTTTATTTTGGAGAACGTTATTGATTTGTCAAAAGTCCATCTGTTTGTTTAGGTCCTAGACCAAAAGCATCAGTGTGGAAACTGATCTCCTCCCTTATCCAATAATTGCCGGAATATATTACCATATTTCCATAGCTTGAATATATCTGCTTAGTATCAGCTCTGCTCAGCTTTCACAGTACAGCTTTAGTTCATATATTTTATCTTTTTGATAGTGAATGAGCAATCCACACATTGCAGTACATTGATTTCAGCACATGGGCCCCTCTCAAAAAGTGGGGAAATCACTGTTCTGTTTAGTTCTTAAAATATGCAGTGTGCTTTCAACAATAACTACTGAGGATCAGATAGAGATGGAGAATGAATTTTTTGAAAGGTGCAGTCTTGAGCTTGTCATGTATTTAGGGAAAACTTTTCCTGGGAAAACAGGCGGCTTGACGAGATAATTTTGTAGCAATGCTTTTTCTCCTGGATACATAAATTTAAGTTCAAGCTATCTTGTGTTTGGCACCATATTGTGTAAGTGTAAGCATATATTTCTGACCTCTTTCTCCACCCATTAAGGCCTAAATAAATTAGTCAGTTTTCTATAAAGTGTATAAGTGAATCCCTAAATTCTAACTCAGCTAGTTTTAGAGCTCAGTAAATGAACTCTGCAAAACCCATAGAGAAATATCAGGAAACCCCGCAGGAAACCCTCTATGGTGACTTCCCAAACAAAGCTAAATACAGTATGTGACAGAAAGAGACTTTGATCAGTCACAGGAGATTGCTCAGTTTTCATAATACTTAGAGCAGCTTGTCCACACAGAACTTCATTGCCTATTTTCACTCATTGTCCTGACCTTTTCCTTGCTGTCAGCCACCATGTCTCTTTCAGGAGACCTTGTGCATGGTTGAAAGTTCCTTCATTTTTAAAAATTAGTCTTTATTTAGCCAGTGAACTAGCTTTTAAGAAAGCACAACTCAACCCTAGGGGCTTCAGCAGCACTGAGTTCGAGGCCACTGTCATTGGCTACATTCCCGTCTCACACTTGTTTTCTGTTTTCCTTATTCCTTAGAAAGCAATTTATTTTTTGTTAAAGGCAATTACAAGTCTCAGAAAGCTCTTAATATGACAAAGAAAGCATAAGGTTTGACCCAGTGTGTCTGTGTATTCAATAACACAGTTCTTAATTGCTCCAGACACCAGAAGTGCACCTCGTGAAAATGTTTGAGCAGAGTGAAGAGCTCTGGGTTGGGTTTTTAAGGCGTTGCAATTCATATTTAGTGGTGCTTTTTTAGACCAGCAGGATTTAGAATTCAGGAAGTAAATCTCACGTATTCTGGGCTTTCATTTGTTACTGTGCTGCTTCAAATGAAGCAATAGCTTCCTGGCAGAACAAAAATAAAGGCATGCTTCCTTTTGGCTAGGATGTTCAAAGAGACTGAAAATAATGACTTGTCAGTGGAAGCAGACATAGAATCACCTTTATATTTGTGGAAAATCCAGGCCTCTGCCATTTAGTGAAACAAGGTCCTGTTCTTCAGCACCCAAAGTTACATCCCCTGCAGTGCACCTAGTACTTGTTCCCTTTCTCACCGACCACCTGCCCTGACATTTGTTTCTCGACAGCAAGACCTGGAGTGCATGATTTTCAGAGTCTTTAATCTAACGGGTAGATCAGTATCAGTGTATTTTTAATGGTGCGGGGTTTTTTAATCAGTTGAGGTCGGTTTCTGTCTGACTGACTTGTTCCCAGCCAGCTCCAAATGGCTGCTGCTATAGCAGATGTATGCAAAGCAGGACAAATGCTAATGAGTGACCATAAGCAAGAAGTGCCTGTCATTTTTATTCAAAGCATGCAGGAGGGTTTTGTAAGTGGTTAATTTGCCATTGACTGAGTGAGGATGCCAGATCTCCTTCATTCAAAAACACAAATTATCTCTAAACAGGGATCCTGCTACTCAAAAATAATCAGAAATACGTTCAATTTATGGAATGTAGGTTACAAGTGTGACATCAAGTCTTACTTGAAAACACCCTCTTTATAATCGTCACTGGCATTGTCCTGCTTTGCTCACAGCTTCTGCAGCAAAATATTTGAAGGTAAGATGTAACAAATTAAGCAGCAACCATCTCCAACTGAAAGGAAAACTGACTGCAAAGCATTGGAGTTTTCAAATAATCTGCACCATTCGGTGCAGAAGAAGGATGGATTTTGCTCTAGCTTGCAAGAGCAAAATCGGTGCAATGCATTAATTTATTCATAGGCATTTGCAGAATTTGGCAGATTATCCTTATTCATGATGTATGTACCTCACTGAGTGCGTATGATGCTTTACAAGAAAATTGTCCTTCCACTGAGGTTCATTGTCCCTGCTACAAAGCAGTCAAAATCTAATTACAATCAATATAGGCCAGACACTCAGTGGATGAGATGTGGAAGTTGAAGGAGCTTGATGTAAAAGGACTAAGCTAAATAAGTGGATTTAAAGAGTCTTCTTTGCAGAGAAGATAATGTGAGTTAATGAAACTTGAGGGAACCAACTAAAAAGAAGAAGCTGTCAGCTCCTTGTCTTCCTCTTTATCTTATTTTCTGGGTTTCAGGCACGTTACCATTGTGCAAAGAAAGCAGCTCGTGTAACTGCCTTGTTAGATATCACGCTGTCTCTCTCTTTCTCTTTCGTTTTCAGGAGTATAAGTTCGATCGATACATAGAGGATGGCAAGAAGAAAACCACATTCTACAAGGCAGGAAGAAAACTGAAGTATTTCCTAATGCCCTTTGGCTCTGGGATCAGCATGTGTCCAGGGAGGTTCCTCGCAATGAATGAGATGAAGATGTTTCTTTTCATACTATTGTCTCATTTTGATGTAGAACTAGCAGAAAACAAAGCTGTCAGACTTGATAACAGTCGCATGGGCCTTGGTATCCTCCTGCCAGACGCTGATATTGCCTTTCGTTACAAGCTAAGGTCCTTAAGAAATTGAGCAGCTGCCTATATGCTTTCCACTAATCTCCATGTTTGCTCTGTTTCATCACTCAGCTTTATATTTTTGGAAACATTTGCTTTTCCCTCTCTGCTTTTACCTCCTTCCTCTTTGTTTCTAAGGAGAAAAGCCATTGGGCTGGAGGTAGAGACCAGATGCAGGGACCTGCAACCTCAATTTGTCCTGCTTGAGTTGTGAGAAGTGAGGTGACATGACAAGAGCCTGGCCAGGTAAATAGCCCAGCATCTCTACGAGGTGCATCCCCATACTCTTGGCCATGAGATGAGCAGGATTTACAGGGAGGATGAATCCAGGCCACTTACATGGGAAATGGGCTCAGCAGCCCTCTGTCACAGGGTTAGATTGGGAGGTCCCATACACCTATCATGTAGAGGAATATCGGCATCTGCTCACAAAAGCATAGTAATAAGAAAAGGGGAGCTTATTTCTAGAGGATGCGATAATTTCTTGTGGTTATTATCCTAACTTTGTATTTACTTTATTTCTTTCATGTTCTTGAGAGTCTTAACCCTTTATTTGGGAGATCTGATGGAAGTTGTGTGGGGTGGTAGAGGATGATTTGCAAGAATGTCTTACTGACAACACATTTCTAACTTCAGGTTTTTGTACTGAGGGTGAATGCTTTGATTTCTTGTTCCTTTTCTTTTTTTTTTCTTTTTTTTTTTTGGTGCAGTGAAACAAAAAAGTGATTNTTTCTTTCCTGCAATCATTTAAAGTCAGAAGGGAAGTTCTGTTGATTTTAATAGGCTCTTGATCAAGCCTAAATTACCTATTTTGGCTTTTGAGCCCCCCAAAACAGCGTATTCTTCAGGGATGTTTGAAATTATTCTATCACTTTGAAAATTAGCTTCTCATTCTCTCACTGTTTCTTAGTAACATATTCATGCATTTATTTCGACCATTTCTTATGTTTGTTCATTTCTCCAAAAAGGCAAAAAAGGAAGAGGGTTTCAAGGGCAAGTGTGGTATCTAAAAATGCTTTTTAACATTGCTTTACTTAGCCTAAATTATGCACAGGCAGAGTAGTGTGACCTGTGTTTGGAAACAGACATGTCCATCTGCAAATTGGAAAACAGGCTCTTCCCTGGGGCCAAAATTTGAGCAAGTGAAAACCCTGGGCAGCCACAGAAGTTTATACTGGCTGTCCAACCTGTTCACTGGGTGCCCAGCTCTTGTTTGGAAAATTAATTTTCTAGTGCACAAAATCTGAGATTTTAGACCCTGTCTCTCTTCCCAGCCATCACTTCAGAGATTGATGAGGATTCCCGTGGCTGTCCAGTCTCAATTTGCCAAGATGATAATTGTGATGGCAGAATAGCCACATCTGTTGGCCTTGCCTTGTGTTCCTAAAAAATATCACTCTTTGGGATGTGCCAGAGTAAGTCGTTCAAAATCAGAAATTCTACTCATCTGTAGAGCACTTGATGGCCTATGGATGAAAACTACTACCTAAATACTAAGAATTATTTAGTATTATTTGTGTAGAAGCCTGTTCAGTTATTTGTGTAAAGCACATACCCTAAATAAGCGTCAGCGTCAGTAGAAAGACTTTCAGAGATTGGTACAGCCACATTCCAAATCCTCCAAGAAGAAAATTGTGCTTTTGTGTGGTACATTGGATAAACATTTTCTTTTCATATATAGTATCAATAATGTCTACAAATTTGAAGTACGCTTTCGTTAAGTGGGCTTTGAAGTTGATTAAATGTTTTTACTTTACTTCAACATGTAATCAACAGCAAAAGCTGATTATTGCTTTGTGCCACAGAATAAAATTGTTTTTTATGGAGACATTCTTGTACTCAGGTTACTTACTCCTGTGGTTACTCTGTAGAAGCTATTCTGTACTCAGCTGCAGCTCACAATCCAGTTTGGGCATCAGAGCCTGGTTTATTGAGAGAGGGAACGTTGGTATCATTACACTGTTGACTGTATTCCATTATTGCTTATATGTAAGCTGTAAAATGTCTCATGCTACAATTGTGATGAATCCTTCTTTGGCATCCAACTTTAAAACAAACCTGAAGCAACTGTGAAAATAACAGTGGGTATTTGTTTTAAACAGAAGCCTCTTTTTTATAACTGTGTTCTATTTTTAGGATTTTGAATTAGAGTATCACTGGCCACTGCTTAATTTGATAGGGCATAGCAGGACTGTTCCAAAATACATGCAAATCATTAGTAGTTTCAGATTAATTGCTGATCAATTTGTATAGTATCTATTCTGAAATTAAAAGAAGAACTAGATTGTTTCTGGAGTAGCTAGGTAAATCTCTATGGTATGTTCCATTTAAGAAAAAAGAGAAAAGAGTCAGAACCTTTCCCAGGAGTTGCAGGAAACCTCTATGAAGCCACTTGGAGACCTTGCGTCAGAGTTAGAGAGCACCACGGCAAGAGGCCAGCATTCTGCTGGGATAAAAGTTGCTTGCTCTTTTTTGTTCAGGAACCAAAATAATCAAATGCAAAGCAGGGACTGCCCAGCCTGGCCTGGAATTGTGTCCCTAGTAACCCAGGCTCCTGCTAAATCAGTTTGGCTGGTAAGCAATGAATCACTTGGCATACCTTGGCTGCTGAGGAGGTAAGCCTCGCCCTCATGCAAAGTCTTGAGAGCTGGAGCTGGCCAGAGAGGTTAAGCCCCTCTGATCTGTGTATTCAGCAACTGAGGAGGGGGCAGATTGAGTCAGCAGCTGGCCTGACCAGGAGTGACTCAGTCTCCATGGAGTAGGACTGAGAAGCCCAAGGTGTTGGTATTCCTGGTCAATAAGCTGAGGCAGCACAACAGGGTGCAGCGTCCCCAGAAGTCCCAGCTGGAGCCAAGCAACCTGATGTGCCAAGAAGAGCGTGTTTCTTTACATAAGGCACAACGCCCTTTTTGATGACCCCCTCTGCTGCAGGACCCAGGAGTGTGCAGCTCTGAGTGTCCATCCCTGGAGCACAAAGAGGCAAAATCACATAAGCAGAAACGCCAGTGCTCTTTGCCAGCGTTCAGGTGCCCGTGGGGCTGCAGGGCAGGGTGGGGCGAGGCAGACCTGTGCTTCCCTCTCCCACCCGTCCACTTCAGCAGTGGGGTCTGCCCTGCCAGCCCAGCAGTACCTGCTGAGGGCACCCACAGACCTGGCCGGTGCAGGGTCAGGCAGGAGGAGCACATGAGTAGCCCCTGAATTTCTCTGCTCTGTTCCTCGATGAATTGGTGCACTCACCCATCAGTTTGAGATGTGACTCGGCTGGTCACTACCAGCTTCTCACTGTAAGTTGTTGATGTCTATGGCTGTATCAATAGTATCTTCTGCTATTAAAATATAAGCACCTTTTTTTCTCAAAAAAAAATAGATCTATTAGGTCAGCATGGCCCTTTATAGCACCCAAGAAGAAATTCAATTTATCATGAACTAATGTGAATGCTAAAACATAATTTTTTAATTATTATTCTTGTTTTAATTTACAGATCGAATATTCTCCATTTTCATGCTGGCACTTAGTACTGCTAGATGCTATTGTAAACTTTTTAAAATGTTCCATTATTTAGGAAACCATCTAGTATATGTGTACCTGTTTGGAAATTAGATTTTTGTATGTCTGTCAGTATGTCCTAATGTAATAATATAAAACCATGTAAGAGTTGTTCTTTAGTTTATGCTTTTAAGCCAGCTGCATGGCACTGTTCTTGGTACTTCTATTTTTATGAATAATTACTGGTCTGTGAATTTCTCTTGTAGAATTATTCATGATCTTTTATTTTGTCATTATTTAACTTTCTGTCATTCAAGAGATTGTGAAGTGCTCTTAATTTTGCAAACTCACAATTTGTATATAGCTGAACAATGGCTAGGTTCTACTTTAACAGTTAATATCCATTGTTTAGATTCCTAGATCAACTAAGGTACTTCTGAGCAAGAAAGTTGAAATCTCGTTATTTTAGTAATCTAACATCTTGAGGGAATTTTGTATTTCAAGGACACAATAAAAATGAATATATCTATTTTAATATTGAATGATTGTCCATGGTATTTTTTCCAGCTTATGTTTATGCTTTTTTCACAAATTCACAACTATTGCTTTAAATTTTTAATTATTGTTTCAATATACTACATTTTTCTGTTCCTTGGTCTTGACAGATATTTCTATAATGAAAAAAACCCCAACCTTTAATTCAGCAGTGGAATATGAAAACTCCTCTGAATGTTGGAAATGATCATGTCTTTTTTATCACGCCCCCCACCCCACCATGAAACATAAGCCAGTTCTCATCAGATGAGACAAAAAAGTGGTACTGTTGACATTCTTAGGACATTATTCAAAATTAGTATAAAGATCTGCAGTCCACTAGTGATTCCTAAGTACAACTCTTAGGCTTTTGCTTTGGCAAACCTCCATGTAGTACAAGATGTACTACCTAGTGTAAAATATTCTGTCTTCACAGATCATTCATTTTAAAAGGGGGTATGAATGAAATTATTACGATACACAGCACTGCACCAGCAAAGCACAACTTGGCTTTTCTAGGTATCACCGTAACTGCTGAGTTCTACAAGTAGGTATTTAAAAGGAAGGTTGTACCCTGAAGACATCAGTGTTTTCCATTCCTTCATGCAGAAATGCTTGTCAGTATGTCTGCGAGGGTTATTGAAGATACTTCCTAGAGAGGACAGACCTGCAGCATTTTCCGGGTTTAATAAATGTGTGTGTATCTGTGCAATTGTTTTCACTCCAGGCTCTATTAGAAGTTACTGAAATTTATAAATTAAAAAGTGACATTGTTTGAGATTTCTTGAAGGGCACATTTCTGGGTGAGCGTTCCGTAATGGTCTAAAAGATAGCTTGAAAGGAAGGAGTTAGTGAGACCCTCCTAACACTGTACTTGATCCAGTATTTGATTTGATACTAGGTACTGTCTTGATGTTGCTTGTATAGCACTCTATTTTAAAACTGTTCAAGGTATCAATTTATGCATATTCTTAACTCATATGAATAGAGCTATTCTAGCTGCCAGAGCATAGAAAGTGAAGTATTTTCCTGTCTCCTACTTAAACCAGCCCATGTACCCTGGCTAGTCATGTCCCCATACATATCAGAAAAACTATCTCATTGCAGAAATGCTCCTCAAAACTATGCTTTTGAAACTACTGTGATGCTTAAGTTATTGTCTATGTTTATAATTAGTAATAAATATGAAGAAATATTTAAAAGCATATTTTTAAAAAAGGAAGGCAATGTTCCATTTTAAAGTGAAAGGAAGGAAGCTGTAGTGGGATATTGATCCTCATATAAACCGGTTCTGTGTTTATTCTATGCATCAGGCTTTCCTGGAATCTCGTGTACTCAGGTTGTATGAGTACATCATTCATAATAGTAGAAATGTGCTTGTCTTCAAAACTATTCACACCAAAATAAATAATCAAAAGAAGCCTAAGCTTCAGCCGTTCTTCCTAGAAGCCTTGCAGGATTCTTTCTATCTTCAAGGATTTGTTAAACCGATTTTGACACTAGTGTGTTGGTATATTTTTCTCTTCCCCAAAACCAGCAGCTATGGGTACAGAAAAGTTTAATAAAAGTCTAAGTTCTGGCTACAGGGAGAGTAAAAGTCAGTAAGCAAACACCCTGTGATGACTTTTGACAGTGACTTCTTCCCCATCAGCTCATCTTTACAACTACCTCTTTCTTCCAAACAGTTTAGTCGCTCGCTAACCTCCTGCAGGCAGCAAGTCTTTCCCTGTCTAATTTCCATCTTGTGAGCCAGTGAATCGCCTCTCTTCGCAACGCATCTTTCAGTTGCCTTTTAAAAATGAATTCTTTACAGCAGCCTCTTGCAAAACCGGCATCGCAGGTGGCTGCAGCTGGGAGAAGTGCCGCCTCGCTAAAGCTTTGGACCTGAAAAGCGGATGGGCATTAGTTGAGCTCGTGCTTGAAGCACCGGGGGATGCTGCTGCTCCGGGATGCCCCCGGCCCGCGGCGGCGGCGGCGGGGACCCGCACCCCGCATCCCCGCCCGCTGCCCGCCGGGCTCCCGCCGCCGGCTTGCGCTCCCTGCGCTCCGTGCGCTCCCACCTCCCCCGGCCCGCGACAAAAATCAGGGGACAGGGGAGTGAGGAATGACTCCTGCATGCCCATTCCTAAAGTAGCACGAGCTTCCAGGGATGCTGCAGTGGGACAAGGGGACGGGACCCCCGAGGAGGTTCCTAGGGAAGCGGTCTGGGTGTTCAGTGAGTTTGGAGGGCTTCGGCTGGTGGAGAGGAGGTTTACTCTGGAAAGGCGATTGTTTTTCCCTAATCCTCAATTACGAAGATTTAAAAATAGTATTAAAGGGGCAATCTGTTCTGCAACTTCTCGGAAGAAATAATTGTTGATTTAGATAAGCACTGATCCCTTCAGTGTTTGATGAAGACGTTAATTTATGGCTGTCTAGCAGTTTATGGCTGTCATTAGATTTTCAGCTTTGTCTCTCTTTGAAATGTATCTTTATTTTTTTTATTTTAATCCGAGACAATTATGTAAGAAAACGGTTATGTTTGATCTAAAATACATCATTTTCCTATAGCATTTCAAATTATTCACAGATCATAGTTCTTATATGTGCATATATGAATTTAAAAATACAGCAGTAAAGTGCTTGAAACAGACCATAAATTTGCTTCCTATTTTATTGCACGTCTCTGAATCAGGTTGAGAGGACAAGGGCAACTAGGGGCTTGGGGAAGGATTTAACCCTTCCCGAGGCTGGAGAACGAGCCGAACGAGACCCAAATTCCCCTCCGGAGCGCTTCGGGGGCGGGTGTGGGCGGGCTGGGTGACACCGAGCTGATGAGTGACCAGGGGGAAACGGGGCTGGCTGCAGCTCTGTGCTCATTTGGCAGATGTCCCCTTTCCGACGTGGTCGGCTGCTAGGAGCCCCCGGTTGGGGCCGGGGCAGCCGTGCCGGCTCCCGCTCCCTGCGGCGGCTGCCTCCTTTGCCCCTGCCCCGGCGGGATGGCAGCACAGGAGCGGGCACAATCGGCTTAACCCCTGCGGCGCCTGCCCAAGCCGTGCAACGCTTCAGGGAGAACCTGCCCTACTCCTTCCATGGGCTCCGCTATTGCTATTCCCGGAGTTTCGCAGCCGGGGGCCGGGCCCCGACGGGCAGCAGCTGCCCCGGGGAGCGGGCCGGGGCCGGCGAGGAGCCCAGAGCGACTTCCCCAAACTTTTGTCCCACTCCAACAAGAAGCTCTTTCCCCGTTTGCTTAGAGCCTCAGCATCCCTCCGGCCTGTGGGCAGGGGCGGTGCGATCACAGTTACAAATGATCTTGGAGAGAGTCGCGGAGTCCCGGCTCGCCTGTTTTACCCCCCAACAGCCTCCCACCGCCACCACCATCACCACCAAAAAAAGAAAAAAAAAAAGTGTTAATTGCTGCAAAGTTTCCGAGCGCGTGGATAATTTACTTTGACTGCTGAGTTTTAATTAAAAGCAAACTTATTTATGTTTCTGATGTTTATATTACGCGATTTAATTACGTTTAGAGGCAGCGTCGCACTTTTTCCCCCCTTCCACCCTAAATCACATTTTCATTAAAGGTTTTAATAAGAAAACTCACTTGACCACTATTCATTATCTAGTCCCCTCCATGCACACAAGTTCACTTACCCATTCATTTATTCACTTACTCATTCCAGCAGATCCGCTGCAACTGCTGCTAGCAGGGATGTGAACACTCATAATTATTTGTCAAAGTCTGGAAAGTGTATTATCCCTTCTTCTAGTGGTAATTAGTTACCATAGCATCTAATACGTAAATGTGCCCAGAGCACACCATTAACAGTTAAGCGGAGGATTCAATTTAACACATGATTATATCTTTCATAAGTCATTACATTAGGAAAGCCAATGTCACTCATGCTGGGACAATCTAGGCTCCGAGCCGGGGTAAGGGGCCGGGGAAGTGAGCCAGGCTGGGCGGCGGGGGCAGAGGGAGCTCCGGATGAGGCTGAGGGAGATCCCGGTTCGATGGGGCGGTTGGAAACGGGGAAGAAGCTCTTTTGAAAGGGTACATGTTCATTTCTGGCTAAGTGATCTGTCAAGCTTTAAGGGGGGCGGGGGAGCCTCTCTCCTCCCCCCAGCCCGGCACACATTACGCTTGCATTGGCAAGACCTGCTCAGGGACTGGCCCGGTGGCTTCGCGCTGTTTCCCAGGGAGGATACCCGGTGCAGCGCGACAGGAGAGCGGGGCCAGGAGTGGTAGCACCTCTACCCGGCACGGACCCCTCGCCCCCCTCCGAATCAATCGAAGAGGAAGCAGGAGAACCCAAAGTCGGGCGGCAGCGGTAGCCGGGGATGACAAAGATTTTCATTCCGCTGTCCCTTCGCCCCGAAGCAGAGGCAGGCGAGGGAGCGGGTATCGGACAAGCCGCTCCCTGTGCCATAGCCCTCGTTCCCCGGAGCCGGCGGAGAGCACTCCAGGCCCGGCCCGCACATTTGGGACCCTGTCCACGGGAGCCGGGAAGCAGCGCGTGGGCCTCCCTCAGCCCCCTTGCCTTCTCCCCACTTTGGGTCCCGGCCAATCCCGGAGTTAGCTGGGACCTGGCTTGTCTTCCCCCGCCCCACGGCTGGGCAAAGCCGAGCGGTGCCCGCGCTTTCCAAGGGGATCTCTCCGGGAAGGAAGCCCGCTCGGTAGCCAGAGACATTAAGCGGTAAATATTGCAGCAAATGTGTCCTGCGATGTTATATGCACGAACACACGCTCACACAGACACACACACGCACACACACACAGGCACGCACCACGCCAAGCTGGTGGCGGTGGTTAATTCCTAATCAGAATGATGGACAGCAGAGACAGAACAATACAAACTAATGGCTGTGTTGCTGATCACTTTACCCCTTGATTAAAGACACCCAATTATGGCGCAGAACAGTGTCGTAATTATGTTCCTTAATCACATCCAGGAGGTTTAATTGCCTTAACGATGTGTTTCATTAAATGAATTTAGGTATTATAGTCGACAGTTTTCATACACAGTTGTTTTCAAATTAACATAATATTAGACATCGTCATGGAAATTGTTTTAATAATCATAATTAGACGCACCCAGCCTTTGTCTAGTAAATGCTGAGAGACGCTTCTCCTTGCGCCTGGGGGCTGATCTGCCCACCCTCTCTGGGCTGCCTTCCCACAGCTCCGTGGCACTTTACAGTTATGTTTCCTGAAAAGTTACAGGTTCTGATTAATCTTTTTTGATGGGAAGTGGAGCAGAAAATATTTATACCCTTCCCCCGCCTGTAGTGCTGCCGTTGGGAGAGGCGGCTCCGCGGACACCCGGCGCCGGCCCGGGCCGCCCGAGGGGAGGGGGGAAACCGCAGGACCGGGACCCCCGGCCCGGGCTTAGCGCCGAACAGACAGCCCGGGGGGGCTCCCCGCTTCCCCTACCCTCGGGTTTGGGGCAGGGCGGAGGGTCCACGAGGGGAGGGGCGGCTCCAAAACTCGGCGGACTGGGAGGAGGGGGGGGGCGGTCCTGCAGCGTACCCCGCGGCGCTTGCAGCCCCACGGCTCGGGGCGGGCGTGGAGCCGGGACGGGCGGGCAGGGCCCGGCGCTGCCCCACGGCTGCCGCCCGCCACGGCAGCGGGAGAAACGCGGCGAGGGAGGAACTGCTCGCCTCCCTGCCTGGGACACACGGAGCCGGGAGTGGGGTGACGGGGAGGGTACTGGGGCGCACTCAGAGCAAGGCAAAGGAAAGAAAGCTACCCACCCCCACCATCCTTAAATCTGGACAGATATGCTTAACAAAGCACAGCGGAACACAAGCGTTTGTTCAAAATATTTTAATAAAGATTCTTTCCGACATAGATACACATACAAACGATCGTACATTGCTGTCATAATCTGATTGACCTATTTAATATATATCACTCTTTACACATCCGTGACCTGCCAACAGATCCATCATGGCTCCTATTTTGCCATCCAACCTGACAGTCCGAATTTGTATTATCTGCAAGTAGTGGAAAATAGCAGGACTCGTTATTGAAAAGAAAAGAAAAAAAAAAAATCTTGATTTACAAATGGCAGAGAGACAGCCACCCAGCCATGCAAACTCAAACTGAAGGCTCACTTTGGGTAAATAGCTACTTCTTGCTTTTCATCTCTCATTTTTCTTAAATTTAAAAAAAAAACAACAAAAAACACAAAAAACTCCCAAAAACCAAACCAACAAAACCGAAACACACAAAAAAAAAAGACCAAAAAAAAAAAAACCCCAAACAAAATCACAAACCAAAAACCCACCCCCCCACATCCCCTGAAAAAGGAAGAGAATTCCACGCGTTCTGTAAATTAGCCTAAAGTATTTTAAAGTATTTCAAATTAAATAGTCATCCATAGTCAGAATAATTTACATACACATTGAAAGAGGTTTAAATTATACCTTCGAAAACACAGCGCCTGGGAAAACATTGGCTTGGCAAGTGTTCTTGTAGCAGCTATTGCTCTGATGCCTTGTAAAAGTAAATAGTTATTACTTGTTATAATGCAATGAATGCCCTTTCAAAAATCAGTTGGTTGAGCAATTAAGAATACACTTTTCCTGTAATTTTTGGACTGAAGCAATTTATTAAAGCTCAATTTAAATACAGGGATGATGCAACTTAAAATCCAGATGACCTTTCATAAACCTAAGCAGCTCGGATACATCAACATTTCTGGTTATATGTTGTTGGCAAATAAATGTTTTAAACACTTGGCACACAGTTTAAGTTAATCCATAAACAGAATTTTAGAAGCATTTAAAGTAACTGCACATAAGACCCATGACCTTAACACATGATAAATATTGTTGGCGTGGAAGGGTCATTTTAAAGAATAATAAATAGCATGTCTTGTTTATACATCATTGCAAAGTGGAAAGAAACAAGGTGCACATAAATATTTCTTTTAAAAATGCAATACTTTCAGCCACACGGAGTAAGGGTTTGATCGGTTATTTTTTGTCTTTTTTTTTAACTCTCGATTTTTTTTTAAATCACTCTCACCAAACTTTGCGCATTTTCACGGGATCAAAGTTTAGAGACGATAAAAAATACAAAGTCTTCCATAGCAATGGTCCAGTCTCTTTGTTTCTGCGAGTCACTTAAATAATAAGTTTACATTTCAAGTTTGTTTGTTTCCTGGCTCAGAATAATAATAATACTGCTAATAATAATTAATTAAAAAAAAATCTATGTTCAAGTGCCCTCTCTGATTTGTCCCCGGCGATAGCCCCGGCACCCAGCCCGGCCTGCTATTTCCCGGCCTCTCCTTTGTCCGGACGCGCAGCGAGCCCCCCCGGCGCCCCCCGGGCCGGGCCTTCCTTCCTCCCCGCGGCGCCCCCGGCCCCGCGCCCCCTCCCCGCCGCAGCACGCACGCCGGCTCCCGTCGCGGTCCCGTCTCGGAGGCACCCGAGGAGAAGAGCGAGGCGAGGCGAGTCCGGGCAGAGGGCGGCGGGGGCCGGGCGGCGGTCAGTCCCTCCGCCGCCTCCGCGCCCCCCGGCCCGGGACCGCACCGCCGGCTGTCGCCGCTCCCCGGGGCCGCGGCGCCGGCGGGGGGCGGCCACGGCGGCGGCGCTTAAGGCTTCTCCGTGCACTGTTTGCAGAGGCTGGAGGAGACGCTGTTGAAGATGGCACATTTCTCCGGGCAGGAGGTGGCGGGGGGCAGCCCGGCGCTGAAGGGGTAACCGGCCGCCTGCTCGTAGGCGCCGAGGGCGGGGTGCAGCGCCGCCGCCGCTGCCGCCGCCGCCGCGGCGGAGCTGGGCAGGGAGGCGGCCGAGATGGCCTGGCCCTGGTTGAGATAAGCCACCAAGCGTCGCATCTCCTCCAGGGCCTGCGCCTGCATCAGGATGTAGTTCTTGGCCAGGAGGAGCGTGGCGATCTTGGAGAGCTTCCGCACCGAGGGACTGTGCGCGTAAGGGATGACCGCCCGCAGCTCGTCCAGCGCGTCGTTCAGGTCGTGCATCCGCCGCCGCTCCCGCGCGTTGATGTTGAGCCGCAGCGCCTTCTGCTCCTTGGACTTCTTGCTGCCGCCGTGCCCGTGGCTGTTGGAGCAGCTGCCCTCGGCCGCCTTCAGCCCCCCGCCCCCCCCTCCGCCGCCGCCCGCCGCCGGCGAGGCGACGCGCGGGTCCCCCCCGGCGCCGCGCAGCACCAGCTCGCAGCGGCCGTCGCTGTCGTCGTCGGGGCTCTGCTCGCCGCCGCTGCTCTCGGCCACCGAGCTGCGGCTGGCGCTCTCGCCGTACTTGACGCAGACGGAGCCCGGCGGCAGCGCCAGCGGGTCGCCGCCGACTCCGGGCTGCAGCAGCGCCTCGGGCTCCGACGCCTCGTAGCAGGCGAGCGGCGAGGGCTGGCGGTCGCGGGGGTGGGAGAGGTCGAGCCCCGGGGGCGAGCGGAAGGCGGACTCCATGCGCTTGGCCGAGGCGGCGAGGCTCTTGTGGAAGAGGTCCTCTTCTGCGGGCAGCCCCAGCGCCCGCTCCATCGGCGCCCTGCTCGCCTCCGCCTCCTCCGCCCCCCTCAGTTCCCGGCCCGCTCCTCCAAGGCTCCGCGCCGCGGCGGGCGGCTCCCCGGCGTCCCGCTGGCAGAAATCGTTTCCCGGCTCCCGCCGGGGCTGCGCCGTGCCCGGCGCCGCGGCTGCCCCTTCTCTGGCTCCGGCGGCGGCTCGGACTGCGGCTCCGGCGGTTCCGGCTGTGGCTCCGGCTGTGGCTCCGGCTCGGGCGGCGGCTCCGGCAGCGGCTGAGACTCGGGCTGTGGCTCCGGCTGCGGCTCCGGCTCGCCCTCAGCAGGCGCCGCGCTGGGGCATTGTGCGCTGCCAGTGGAGCCGCTTCCACCGTTTATCTTGCTTGGATTCACCTTCAAGAGATTTCCGGACCCATCAACCAGCAGCCGCCGCAGACGGGGGAGTCTTTTACATCATTATCTCTGAGAGTAGGTTATTATGAAGAAGACTCGCCTGTTGGGACAGAGCTTTCTACCCAATCAGGTTAACGTTTTAATTAATAGGATTAAAACGGTAACAAACAATCCCAGGCGCTATCTGGCCCTGAGTCTGAATAGTTTCTTTTCCCAGGTCTGAAGACAGGCAGCAGCTAGAGCTTTATAAGAGGCGCCTGCTCCATTATTCTCCCTGCCATCTGTATACACAGCTTAACGCATATGTTTGCAAGACGTTGTGTCCTGTTAGTAACCCAACAACTGCCTTTAGCTTGACATGTGTGGCGACTTTCACTCATCAATGAGCACACTAAAAGCCCTACTTAGATCGAAGGATGTTCTTTGCCTCCTTCAGCAAATTACAGCCCTGCACTGCAGAAAAGCCCACTTCAACACTTCTCCTTCCGAGTGCTGCCAGCAGACTTCTGCTAACTTAGCCGTGGAGTCAGGAGTGACACCCTCTCCCCCCCAGCCCACCCACCCCCTGCATTTACATTAACTTATAGCTCCCTCCCACCCCCACCCGTTCTTCCCAAAAAGCATCGCCTAGGAAAGAAAACCATAAAATTAAAAACCCCCGGAGCAACCCCAGCCGTCGTTGCCCTCTCCTGCCCACCGCCAAAGTCCACCTTGCTTCCTTGGGAGGCGGGTGGTCCCCAGTCCTCCCTCTCCCCACCCCTCCTCCAACAAACGGAGACCAAACTACGGGGAGGTTCCCCTCCTCCTTCCCTTATCCCTTTTCAAGTAGCAGATTGCTGCTTGCGAGTGATTATCCCCCGTGTCCCTATAAAAAAACATAAAGCCCCATCAGTTACCTTGAAAATGAGCGGATCCGGGGAAGAGAGAGGGCGGGAAGAGAAAGGGCAAAAACCAACCAAACTTTTTAAAATGTATTTTTTACTGCGACTGACCAATTCTTTGCAGGTCCGTGCCCTCCTGCCTCCCTCCAGCGAGCCCGACTCGGCGGGAGCACCCCCGCTCTTCTCCCCAACGCCGGGATGCCGCCGCCGGTGTCAGGGCGAGGCGGCCTCAGCCATCCGGTTACCCCGACCCCCTGCTCCTCTCCCGGGGCTTCTCGTCGGAGCCGGGAACACTGTCCTCTGCACTCTTCCAAAAGCTGAAGTGGAAACCCCAGGGTCGGTCTGAATTTTGTCCCACTACTCCTCTGATGCTTGAGGCGAGCAGCTCGCTCTCGCCTTTCTGTTAGCACTCGGAGTATTTAGTGGCAGGTTTTCATTCTTATGACATCAGTAAAAAACAATATTTCCCAACACTTCCAAATCATTCTTATGTGGCAGGATTACTGAGGGCTATGAAATTTTTTGGTTTCTCTGGTTTCATTAAAAACCTTTTAATTGTGTCTTTCGGAGTTGGCCCCAGGTGTTGGACTCTTTTCATTACATTTTGCTCTAATGTGATGAAATTCTAATTCTCTCCTTACCATATGGTTAAATTTCCCCACTGAGAATTAGTTGAAAAAGGAGAAATAATCTATTAATCTCTGTAATAGATTCACAAATGAGGTTTGCCACAGAACCCGTTTTTGAATGGTAATATCAGAACAGTTGGGTGCCTTGTTTCAGGAAAGAAAGGACCAGGCGACAACAGAAAACGTTTGAATTTTCACCTGGAAAGAATGAAAAGAAGCCAAGCTGCAGATTTCAGAGTAATTGACTGAGATTTCATCCAGCGAGGACATGACTACAATACAGACCTTCCTCACCTCGTGTCTCCGGATCAGAGGCGAACATACAAGCCGAGCCCTCCGAAGAGGGAGGGTCTCACCCCCCGCCCCCCAGCCCCATTTGGCTGCTGCGCTTGTCCCTGGTCGCCGTCCAAGCGCACAGTCACCGAGCGCCTCGCTCCCCTCCCCCTTTCCAAGGGATGGATGTCACCGTTAACCTCTATCATTATTAATCCAAAGGCATTTTAGGTTTATTGTTTTTCAATTAGCAACTTCATTTTCCCCGGGATCATAAACAAAGGGCTTTATGTTTGCAACAGGGATTTGGTTTTTTTTATTATTATTATTTAATCTGTTTAATATCCAACTTGTAAAACTCGTGTGGTCACTTAAGGATGACGGATACTGTTATTATAATTTGATGGCTAGTAGGAGTATTTCATTCCCCTCATCTTATTTCTTCGAAGACAGAGGGCTCCGTCTTGATCTCTCCCGCTGATCTGTGGGTTCACTAGGACTGTCTTCCTTGTTTTTTCTGCAACTTTGGGGACGACGTACACTGTCTCTCCGCAGGCGGCGGGGCCCATTGCCCTGGGGCTGCGGCCTCCGCGGGGGCCCCGAGAGGCGAGGGGTGCTGCCGGGCCGCGCCGTCGGGGCGGGGGAACCGGAACACCGCGGCGACCTCCTTTCCCCCTCTGCTGCGTTTGCTCAGATTTGCCCTCTGCCTCTGAAATCCCCCTCTCCATCTAAGCTTTTCTTGCTCTTCCCTGTCCAGCGGTCGGTCTGCATGATCTGCCCCTAGATCTGCTCGTATTCTTTTACCTGCTTCATCTCGTCTTTTCAACCGTCTCTCTTTTCCTTTCATTTCTCTTCATTCTTTCCTTTCCCCTCTCTATTGGGTCTGTCCCCTGTTCTTGAGACATGAATGTATCCCTTCATCTTACCGACGTGCTCATCTGTGACTTGTCGTGCTCTAAAGATGCCAACTTTCTTACAAACTTTACCTTGCGGGAGGTGTGGGAGGGAGTTGGGAGAGCAAAGTGGAGGAGACGAAAAGAGAGCCCCTCTCGCCTCCCCTGGACCCGCCTGTTGTGATCTGCATCTCCCCACCTCACGAAGAAGTGGCTGTTTAATAGTCTACGGGAACTTTAGTTTGGAGGCAAGCAGAAGAATTTATAGAAGCTTTAAATGCGGCGCTTATAAAAATACCGAGGAATGGTCTTTGAGGTTTATGCACTCGTAAACTTTTGCTGATTGCTTCTGGGAAGTTGTCAGGCATTTAACACTGCGTTTATCTTACAGCGCAATGAAAACACATCTGCCCAGCGTCTCGTTACCTGGTTTAATTGTACCGCAGCCCTCTGCCACCAGCTCCTCCACACTTGGGTCATTATTTCGGGAAATGAGCAGCCCGGAGCCGTGCTGCAGAAGGGCTGCGCCGGCCGCCCGGGAGCATCCCCCAGGCTCCGCTGTGAGCGGCCGGGCACGGGCCGTCCCGGGCGGGGTGGGATGCAGGGGCAGGGGGGCAAGGACCCTGGAAGGTCCCAGGATAACAGATGAGAGCGGACAGCATGGCGATTGCTGGTTTTCTGTGGGGTCTTTAGCAAGATCTGCTCGAGAGTTATTTTGTTCCGCTCTCCACCTGTGAGAGAAGTAAAATCCCCTTTTCCCTCTCCCCGGGGTTGCGTTTGCAGAAAAGTTTCCGTGATGAAAGACACTTTCCAAATTTTGCCGTCAGACGCCCGAGAGCTGCATGCAGCCAGATTTTAGTCAGGTGAAGTTGGTGTCTCCCTGCCTGCTCGGAGCAGAGGTAGGGCGTGTGCCCGCTGCAGCAGGACGGCCCCGTAGCAAGAGGAGGGCTTGGGATCTCCTGCGACTTCCCGGTCCTTCTTCCAGGGGCCCAGCCCGACGTCTCTTCTGCCTCTGACACGCCAAGCCTGGGGAAGATCAGAGCCGAGCGCCGAGTGCAGCAGGGGCAGCTCCCCATGCAGGATCTGCTCGGCTTTTCCAGCACTAAGACAAGCTTTGGACAGCGCTTTCGTTCGCCGCAACTGCAGCTGTGTTGTCTTCTCCGTGAGGAAAACTTTATTTAAGTTCAAGGTGTAGAAAAAAAAAAACAGTAAAAAGAAATAAAATTACCCTCCCCACCGCATCGGCTCCCGGGGCAAACATCCTCAGAGGTGCCTGTGTGCTCAGAGGCGGCCGCAGGAGGCCGGTGGACTCTCCTGGGAGCTGCTCCCCGCTGCAGGCAGGGCCCGGCAGCCGCCGGGGGCTCCGGGTGGCCTGTAGGGATGAGGAGGGGGCGATGCTCTCAGCCCCGGGACGCTCGGCGCAGCTCCCCGGTGCCGAGGGGAGAGGGCAGGGCGGGGGCCGTGGCGGGTGCGATTGTACAGCCGGGCTTGGGAGACTTTAGAGTGACGAGGGGCTGCGAAACGGAGGTAAGCGCTCCCTCCGCTCCTGGTCCTTAGCGGGGGGACAAAACCGGCACTGGTGAACTTGACCCACTGCGCAGCGGAGCTGAAACTTCTTGGGGTGAGGAGCGACACGCTGATACCATGGCCCTGCGCCTCTGGGGTGACCGCTAGAGGTGTAAAGGAAATTCTGGAGGGCTGCAGAGAGATCGAGAGCACCTGAGGATTCCCGCGGGGACCCGCCAGGGGTCGCGGGGTCCCCTTCGGGGTCCGCAGGGACCTACCGGCCGCGGCCCCAGCCCCGGCCGCTGAGCTCCCGATCCAAAATCCACAGCACCATCTCCTGGGCCTCGGAAGAAGTGCATGGCCCTCCTCGGAGGCGGCGGGGCTGGTGGCACGGCTGGAGGGAAAGGACGAAGCCACAGAAAACGACATGAAAATGTAAAAAGAAATTACATTGAAACGTAAAAGACCCCTTCAGCGTTCTTTGGCATGGGGAGATAACTAATCCTTCCTTTGGTGTCCCTTCTGAAGCTGAAACCTGTGGGCTATCTGTGCTTGGACAGGAGTCAGGAGGCTCTCAGAAGGTGTTTTCTATTCAATTATATAGACAAATTAGGAAATCTGTGTAATTCAAACCGATTAGGATGGAAGAGTCTGATGCTATCTCTATTTCAGGGACAACACAGGGTATATAGGCAGTGATAAATTCACTGAGTCATTACACTGAGATTTGTGGAGAAAGATTGGAAGGTCCTACCATAAAGCAATATGTTCTGCTTTGGTTTGGGAAAGTTGGAGATCCTTCCTTCCTTCCTTCCTTCCTTCCTTCCTTCCTTCCTTCCTTCCTTCCTTCCTTCCTTCCTTCCTTCCTTCCCTCCCCCCTCTTTTTTCTTTTCCTTCCCCTCTTCTATTTTCTTTTCTCGCCAGTCCCCAGAGAAGCTCCTTTAGACCCTCCAAGCCATTTCTCCCCCCACGAACACAGTTCCCCATTCATGTATACTTCTGCACCCCAATAAGTGTCTGGCTGAGTCTCAGCAGGAGCAGGGGCCAGAGCCCTGGCCATGTACAATTAATATTTAGTCCCCGTCTAGCTTTCCCTTTCAGTCCTGACCCTATTTTCTTTGTACTGAAAACCTTCTTCTGTAAGGAACGTGGCACTGAGCTTATTCTTCCCACCCTTGTCTGACTAGGCTATAGATGTCTATTTTCAGTTAATATTTCATCACCAAACAGTTTCTATAGGCTTTTTCTTTTCCTTCCATGCTTCTTGAACTCCATCCAGTTCACTTTTATTGTTACTGAAAGTACTTAAATCTGAAAGCAGTAGTGGAGATGCTATCTCATCAGTATTGTATACTGAGAGAGACATCTATCACTTCCCAGGTACATGACACAATGTCTCTATGTTAGAAGCCCAAAAATTGCATTGGATTTTTTTTTTTTTTGGTCACACTGCTAGATCCTATTTAATTTACTGAAGCCCATACATACGAATCTATATGTTAGTAGGCACGTATATTATAGCTACTGTATTCCCTTCAGTCGCCACTTTGCAATTATAGGAAGAAAAAATACTTTGCGCGCCTTCTTTCCATTCCTTATAAATCCACGCTGTTTGTTGGTTGTGGATCCGTTCTCCTCTAAGTGCTTAAGATTTTTACCTTTTAATATTTTTTCCCACTATATTACTGCAGACTGAAGTTAGGCTTACCAGATGGTAGATGACAGGTTCACTCTTTCTCTTCCTCTTCCCTTGCCATTTTAAAAGATCAGTAACCTTCTCCTTTTTCTTTTCAGACATCTTAGAGCTCAGTAATTCTCCAGGAACATTAAAATATTGTCAGTATTTTGGATACATTCATTAGTTAATTCCCTTTCCTCCCCATGCTGCACATCAGAAGGATATGCTCAGTTTCACATCCTTAGTTTTCTCTCCCTCAACCTTCCCTATGACATTCTCTCAACAATCCTAACTAAAAGGTTGTTTTTCCTAACTGGGCTTTCTTTTTCATAAAAATTGCAATTAGTACTTTTTAAAATTTAGAATCATTGCTCCTTTTTTCTCTTCTTTATAGAATAACAAATCTCTTTTATGCTTAGCAATTCCCTTCTTCCCCTTGTAATTAAAAGATCATTTAGAATCTATACACATCTAAGTAGTTGCTACATTGAAAAATAGAGGCACTATGACTTGCAGTGCTCTTATACTCTATAAATAAGACAAATTTATATGTTTAATAAGTTATCATGAGTATAAAATAAATAAATGTGTTGAAACACAGTTCAGAAAGAGTCAAAATCCATCTATTTAACAGTGAAAAATAATTTTGTTTTCAAACCCTTCCTATATTTCAACTATTTCTGAAGTAAAATGTAAGCTCATTTCCCATTATATCCCTTTAGTTGCCATGATAAGTAACAAGAAAGAACAAAGAATTTCCTTCCTGGGTTACTTTGCTAAATTCATACCTTAATCTTTTGGTAGATGATGTTTTTCAAACACACTCAGATGTCTGATTGTCAGCTTTATGTCTCAGCAAGTATTCCCAGCAATTCAGGTACAGTAAAGTATCTACCTCTAGCAAGCCTCTGTGTACTATATAACTTTTATAGTCATTATAAAAAGTAATTTATTGAAAAAACTTAAACCTTTTCCAACTCAACTGACTTTTGATTTAAAGGTGTGTGATCCTGGTTATGGTAATCAGGTGTGGTAGGTGCTCTTTTCAGAATTAGGTTTGCTGTTTATGTCACAAAGTTTAGAAGCTCTGAGAGTAACATCCTCTAAAACATAGCATGTTCAGAGAAACAGAGATATCAGCTCATGTTTCACTGTTACAGTGCCTGGAATTGCACATAATACTAGGTAGGAAAACTTTTCCCATTTTTAGATCACATTTTTTTTTCTCCTGGTTATTATTTCTTTTTACCTTCACTAAAGTACAATGCAGTTCTGACTACAGACTGGCTCTGGGGAAAGAGCTTGTAGTAAAAAGGGGGAAGCATTCTTTCTTTCTTTCTTTCTTTCTTTCTTTCTTTCTTTCTTTCTTTCTTTCTTTCTTTCTTTCTTTCTTTCTTTCTTTCTTT